>JAPYXD010000698.1:20785000-21291136 GCA_030998225.1 Diplolepis rosae
TGAAGTCAACAAGTTATATTTGGAACGTTTTGCGAAATTTTGCATATTGGCTGAGATAAACGCCAAAAACCATGATTTTCATGGGGTTTTCATGGTTTTTACGATGAAAATCGGCTAGTCGGCAATTTTCACTATTATATTCGTAATCAGCGTGTCGAAATATGTAAATATGGGGGAATTCGAGATATTGTAACAAAGGTAGGAGTAGTAGGAGCGTTAGGTTTTCCCCAGCGTGTGATGAAAGAAACCGTCCAATGCGAGGCAATGTTTCATGTCATAAACTTTTTCATCGAATTTTTCGGAAACTATCAAGCTATCGAAAAAATTTATGAAACGTTAAATATGTATTTTGATGAGAGCTACAACATTTGTCTGATACATTTTTTACAATTTTCAGTATTTTTAAAGATAAACGCCAAAAACCATGATTTTCATGGTTTTTACCATGAAAATCGGCTAGTCGGCAATTTTAACTATTATATTCGTAATCAGTGTGCCAAAAAACGTAAATACACACAGCTTCAAAAAAATCGGAGAAATTACCTTTTCGAAACTTTATCCACCTTTACTCCAAAAAATTCATAAATATCGTCAAATTTTACGTTACCTTTGTAACATAAAAATTTTGTAAATTACCGAGCATTTCTAACAGTCTACTTTAAAGTGTTACAATGCGGCAATGTTTCACATCAGAACATCTTCGAAGAATATTTATAACGCGATACTAACAAAATAATTGCAGAGTTACAATGTTATCAAAAATCGATACAAATTATTGAATTATTTTTTCATATCCGGATTATTTATTGCAGCTATAGTAAAGTCAAATATTATACAGTGACACAAATGTTACACAACAGTTACGTTTTTACAACCGAACTTTGTGAAAAGTTGATTTAGATTCAGAACTACGTTACGTAGTTTAAAACCTGTTACAGGAATTTTGTAGTCTTGCTGCATATACATTTTAAAAATTTTGTAAAATATGAGTTTGATGTTTGTCAAAATATGCTAATTAGTTATAGAACATGTAACTTTCTTCTGTACAACAGTTATGTACCATTACTTTATAAAATGGAATTCCCGTATCTTACTTTTCATATTGAAAACGATACTTCTTTCATAAATGAAATATAGTCTCGCTTTTAATATATAAATATATCTATATTTATATGTATACACGTCCTTATATATATATATATATAATACTTAAGATATGTCATATTCACATTCATCACACTGTAGAACCCTTTAAAACATTTTGCTTACTCTGTTCACGCTAAACCCGTCACGAAACATGAAAGTAGTTTCAGCCTTTACTTCAAAGTCGTATAAAATTTACATTTGTTATCGAGAGGACAAAGAATTCCACTTTCTATCAAAAATCCCAAAAATTTGATTCCATCTCAAAAAAGTAGCAAAACTCACTATTGTAATAAGAATCAGCAATGCAAATAAACAAAGAATTTATAAATTTCAAAACCTAATTGAAAATATACGAAGCGTAAAAAAAAAATTGTGCAATAATTCTTTTTAAAGCAAATTATTGTAAAAGTGATTCATTAATCGATGCAACGAAAATACATTTATTTATCTTCATTAATTTCAATTGTTTAATCTCTTCATTTGATAGTTTCCTCAACAGTAATTGTCATGGTAATGTATTACAATAAATTCATTTACACACCGATTTGTCCGTTTCAAGAACTTGGAAATGAAATGCAACTTTTAATTAAATTATAATCTATTTAGCTTTTCTCCTGTTTCTTCCACTTTTGTCAAGTAGAGTTTGTTTAATTAGACTTCCTTAATGATTTATCCCCGTTCTTTAATAATTTCCTACTTTAAAATCTTCCTTAAACATTCCAAAGAGATATTTTACAACTAACTTCCCTAATATCTTTGTTCAAGCTTTTTAATTTTTACCTTCTCGATAAGAAAGAAAAAAATTTCCACTTTATTAATGTTCTACAAGCTTCAAAAATAATATTTTTCTACTTGAAGAGCCTTCAATATTTTTTGTGTACGTAATTCAATTCATCAATCTTAAGTGTTCCCCTTTATCATATATTCTTCTCCTTTAAAAACGTCTGATTCAGTAAATCCATTCATCTTCTCATGTCAATACATTTAATATATATATCTAACTTACAAATACATTTTTAATTGCCTTTTAATTTACTCTGGTTCAATTAAGCTTTCCACAATGTTTCATTTCCATAAATTCCTTTTTTTCAATTTAGGAAGTTCTTTTATTGCTTTTAAACATCATAATATTTTAAGCTTTGCATAATTTACTGCAATTTGCAGCAATTATGGTATCCATATTATAATTGCAAACGTGGATTCTTTCAAAAACCACAAAGTGTTACTAAAATGTACACAATTATTCACTGGCTTGTCTGCAATGTACATATGCCGCGATACATTAATTTCACATAAAAAGGTTGGGCGAATCTGGCTCGAAATTGCAGCGAAAATTATTCATTGTATGTAAAAGGCTTACAAGCAACGCGCTTCTTGGAATGAAAAAAATAGATTATATTCACATAATGAAATTTTTCAAAAAAGTTAGATTCTCTCATTTGCTTATTTACTTAACTCATCGAAATTTCATCCCCTACTTGTCCAGGAATACATCTTTCACGCAATATTTGTTCTTATTTTGTTGACCCTATTCAATTTTTTTCTTGGATGGGGTGAATACATAAAAAATATTTTCGTTCGATTCTTTCGATTCAAAACCAAGTTCTTATGTTTTTATTTATTTATTTATTCAAATATTCAAACTGTGAATTGTAAATGATAGAATATGATTTCAAAGATTTTTATTTGTTTCTACCTTAAAAGAATCATAAAAAAAGTTTATATTAATCAGATTATCACCGAAATGAATGAAAAATTATTATAGAAAACTTAAAATTCTTTGTTTATTACAATATTATTTATTAGAATAACAGAACTAGGAAGTAGCGATTTTAAAGCTGATTTATTTTGGAACGGAGGAATAATTTTAAAAATGCTTCAATAATTTTCTGGAATTTAACAATTTATTAGTGGTTCTAGAATGTCTTTTTACGATAAAACACAATAGATTGTCATAAATCATAATAATGTGAGAATTTAAATTTTCTTGTACAAATTTGCTATTACTTATTGTATTTTGTAAATTTATTTAAATTCTACTAAAAATGTTTAGTTCTTTTTGAGCTTTTTATCATTTTCTATACTTTTTAATAATTTTCTACAAGAAGGTACAAACGTTTTTGCAAACCCTAGAAAGTATTACATAAAATACAATAAATTGCAATAAACCATGATAATGTGACAAATTCATTTTTACATTCTCATCATGGATGAGAAGGTATTGGTTTTATGTGAAAAATGACTTTCGAAATTTTCATCAAATCTTTACGTTTTGAGACCCCCTGAGTCAGAAAAAATGGTTTTTACGAAAGTGTCTGTCTGTCTGTCTGTCTGTAGGTCGTGTGCGGCATAACTCTCGATAGAATTATCAGATTGAATTGTGCTTTGGCACACTTTATCGGAGCCGAAAAAGTAAGGACAAGTTCGTTAACCAGCCACATCCAATCAAAATTGAGGGATGGAGCACTACTTTTGTGTTTTTGAAAATAATTTTTTGAAAAAATCAAAAATTTTAATACTGGTTTTAGATAGTGCTCATAAATCTCTAAAAATTATCCTGATAACATTTTTTGATTAAATCAAAATTAGAAATGTTACAGCATATTCAAATTCGAAAAAAGTCAATATCAAAATTCCATTTTCCAGTTAAATTATACGAGATACGAAAAAACGTTATGATACAATATTATTGAATAAATAAAGACCTACAAATTTGAATTGTAACATTTTTTCATAAGATGCATATTTTTCTTTTTAATTGAAAAAAAAACTATTGAAAATCCAAAATTCAATTTTTTAACAATAATATGTAAAATAAGAAAAAAACGTAAGAATACAAAGTTTTTCGTTTCAAAAAGATCTACAAGTTTTGTCTGACACAGTTTCTGATAAAACATATATTTTTCGTTTCAATTCCAAAAAATACGATTAAAATTCAAAAACTTCATTTTTTAGACAAAATATGTGAGATACAAAAAAAACTTTGAGATGAAAAATTGTTTGGCTAAATAAGGTCTACACATTCTTATCGAGAAATTTCTCGACAGGATGTATATTTTAATTTTTTGATTTTTAATATTGAAAAAATTTGATTTTTTTCACCAAAATATGTGAGATACGAAATAAGCGTTGTTCTGCAAAATCGTTTCCTTAAATAAAGTCTACGATTGTTTTTCCTTTTTGAGATATTTGGAAGAAAATAAATTTATCAATAATCATGTAATTTATTAAAAAGTTACAAAAATGCACACAGAAAATCGAGCGCGAAGCGCGAGTGTCATGATGAGAATGTGTTCCTTAAGGCCGATAGAGCCTTAAGTAAATTGAATTTCCTGTTTCACTTAAACTGAAAAAGAAACTTAGTGAATTTGAGAAAATGACTAATTTACATCATCTTTAATATCATTAAATTGGTTTGAGCTTCAGTATCAAATTATAAGAAATAAACGTATGCGAAGAGCACAAGACCGAGCGCGAAGCGCGAGGTCCAGAAAGAACGGAGCGCGAAGCGCGACGATTGAGTATTACGGAGCGCGAAGCGCGACGTTCGAATCGCGCGCCCTAGGCGCGCTCAAATTTGCGAGCAAAGCGAGCTGCGCGCTAAGCGCGCAATGAGAATGTGCCCGCGAAGCGGGCAGATTTTTTTCGTAATAATTTGCGATTCCTTATTGCATTTTATAAATCCCTTCAGATTCTAGCAAAAGTTTGTAGTTTCTTATAAATTCTTTAATACTTTTTTATAATTTTTACCAATTTTTCACAAAAAGGTGCAAAATTTGTCAGAAACTTGGGAAATTCATAACCAAATCTACAAGCAATCACGATTTTTCACTAGAATTTTGAAATATTTTCACAAGATTGAAAAATCAATTTCAATTTTCTACGGAAAATTAAAATTCTTACAATATTGTGATCGATCGTAATTTATTATATTTTAATATAAAAGTTACATTTCTGCTGGGCATATCATTTTAATGAGTAAATTCAATGACTTAATGAGAAAATTGTTGAAATATTTATACACGTGCTTGTTTGGTAAATTTCCAATAATGATGTTGTGTGCGTGCAACGATATGATTGCATGTCCAGAGCGTATTAATGGCTTATTATATTTTCAGGAAATCTACGGAATGAAGAACCTGCCGGGACCGTGTGATGATCACTGGATCATGACAAAAGCTCTCTCTTTCAAAGCCTTTGCTAATGACAGAGACAACACAAGTCATTGTTAAGAAAGTCTTTGTGGTTCATATATTAAAGCACAAATTGCCCTTCTTTGTGAATCAATGACATTATCTACAATTTCAAAATTGCATCAAATTGTTAGCTTATCATTATTTTTATACGAACAATTATTAACGGGGTCTGCCACCTTTAATATTTTTATTTTTTAAGTTAAGACCTATATAATTTTTTATGTTTAGTACTTTTATTCCAGCACCGTTATGTATTTTTAAACTGCAAATTTAGAACTTTTTGGGCATTTTTTTGACATTTTTTAACTTTTAATAACATTTTTCTTTTTTGACCAATTGTCATGATTCTTTTTTTATTTTTTTCCATACAGTTTGTAGCAACTTTTCGAGTATGGAAAATAAGGTAACATTACTGAAAAAAAAGTTAAAAATGAAATAAAATAATCCCAAAACATATAAAAAAATTTTGTAGAAATTGTTTAGCTAGAGTGCTTTCCATAACCAAGAATATTGATAATATAAGAAAGAATAAGTGGTAAAAATTTCAAAGGCCTGTGTCTGATACTTTAGATTTTATCCTAACATATGTTGTAACAAACACGGAAAATCACAATTTGCGCAAAACGGAGTTTAAAGTAAAGTCTTGTAGTGAAGCAGGCAGCCAACATTGTGTTACTAAATCATATATGTATATACATAAAGGTAATTTATATATATTGTGTTTTTATAGGGAAACCTGTTATATACTATTCTCCATATAATTAATAAATATTAGTAAATAACTAAACAAACCATTTTGTGTAAAAAGCTAATTTTCGCTCAAAATACGTTATTCGTAAATCGTAGTAACTTTTAATTTGATTTATTTTTCCAGGGAGAAAAAAATCAGATTGCCCTAAAAATTTACATATAATAATTACAATAATTACTCTCTTTCTGAAAACTGTATTAAAATTTTATGCATAAAAAATAAAAAAAATAAATTTAAAGTGTATTTCTCATCTAAAGTATTGTCCTTTAATGAATATTTCATGAGTATAAACTATGTAATTACTATTCGAATAATATTCCCAATTGTGAAGTTTTCGATGAGTCTAATATTTATTTCTATCTTTTTTCTATTTGTGCAATTTTTCGGAAAATGGGGGAAAGTTAAAAAGTTTTTAATTCCCCTTTACAAGTTCTTAGAGAGTAAAAACTAGCATCAAGTATCTTTGAATGAGTCCTCAGCATTTTCTGACGTTTCATTTGAGGTTTAGAACTTCTCAAAGTTAAACCTCAAATTGGTCCTCACTATTTTCCACGAGAACGATCCAAACTGAGCATTCACGTTAATCTCTCTATAAAATCTGTCACAATCGAAAAACTTTTCTAAACTTAAGCAAGCATTTGAAATTTTAAAGCTTCTTTCAATTTTATATCTAGTCTATAAAAAAGTTCATCTCCCAATTTCATTTTGATTAGTGATATTTCTTCAATCCTTTAAACGAATATTTATATCTGCAAACTGTGTATATTTTTACACATTGCCTATTCAGGTTTCTAGTACATTCGAAGTAGATTCTCAGTCAGGTAAAACTAAAAGCAGACTTAAAAACGCTGTGTGCATTTGGTGAAAAAATTCAGTGTAGCAAATAGAAAGAGTTTAATTTTAAGTGGAGGCGTTCCATCCGGTACTAAAGTTTTTCATGTGAAAGTACTGTAACAGATTTGAAATGAAACTTTTTGCAAGGCCGAGAGCACGCAAAGTGCAGATCTCACTTTTGAAAAAAAAAGCAAAGCCACACGAACGACAAAAAGAAGCCTCTGCATTTGTCCCAGCATCATTTCCCCAAACGACATTTTAATTCTCCCAACTGCCTTGTATTTTCATGTATATAAACTTTATAATCCCCATTATTGGATCAAATAATTTATAATTACTGCCAGGTTTCCTAAAAAATTCTTTATATCTTATAATGCAGAGAGACTGTTTTACATGCATTCGTTAATTTTTCTCGAGTAATTTACTGTAATTTTCTAGAATTTTTAAAATTCTTTTGTACGAAGGACAATTTTTTTAACTATGAAGCAGTCAGTATCGTTTTGCATAAATTACTCGAAAAGGTAATTGCAGTTACTATTGTAAGTTAATTAATCCAATTTCTTTTGTAAAAATATTTTACAATTATAAACATTATAATCCCCATTATTGGGTCAAATAATTCATAATTGCTGCTAGGTTTCCTCAAAAGTGTTTTCCATCTTCAAATCCAGAAAGAATATTTTACATGCATTCGTTAATTTTTCTCGAGTAATTTACTGTAATTTTCTAGAATTTTTAAAATTCTTTTGTACGAAGGACAATTTTTTCATCATTGAGGTGGTCACTATCATTTTGCATAAGTTATTCAAAAAGGTAATTGCAGTTACTATTGAAAATTAATTAATCTACTTTCTTCTGTTAAAGTATTTTACAATTATTAACTTCGTGATCCGCATTATTGGATTAAATAATTTATAATTACTGGCAGGTTTCCTCAAAAGTGTTTTCCAACTTCAAATTCCTAAAGAATATTTTACATGCATTCGTTAATTTTTCTCGAGTAATTTACTGTAATTTTCTAGAATTTTTAAAATTCTTTTGTACGAAGGACAATTTTTTCATCATTGAGGTGGTCACTATCATTTTGCATAAATTATTCAAAAAGGTAATTACAGTAACTATTGCAAGTTAATTAATCCACTTTCTTCTGTTAAAATATTTTACAATTATTAATTTTGTGATCCCCATTATTGGATTAAATATTTTATAATTACTGGCAGGTTTCCTCAAAAGTGTTTTCCACCTTCAAATCCATAAAGAATATTTTACATGCATTCGTTAGTTTTTCTCGAGCAATTTACTGTAATTTTCTAGAATTTTAAAATTCTTTTGCACAATGGACAATTTTTTTAACTATGAAGCAGTCCCTATTGTTTCACATAAATTATTTAAAAAGATCATTGCAGTTACTACTGCAAGTTTATTAATCCACTTTCTTCTGTTAAAATATTTTACAATTATTAACTTTGTGATCCCCATTATTGGATTGAATAATTTATAATTACTGGCAGGTTTCCTCAGAAGTGTTTTCCACCTTTAAATTCATAAAAAATATTTTATATGCATTCGTTAATTTTTCTTAAGTAATTTACTGTGATTTTCTATAATTTTTAAAATTCTTTTGCACAAAAGACAATTTTTTCAACTTTGAGGCAGTCACTATTGTTTCACATTAACTTTGTGATCCCCATTATTGGATTGAATAATTTATAATTACTGGTAGGTTTCCTCAAAAATTCTTTACATCCTATAATTCATAGAGACTCTTTTACAGGCCTTCGTTAATTTTTCTCGAGCAATTTACTGTAATTTTCTACATATTTTAAAATTCTTTTGTACATAGGACAATTTTTTTAACTTTGAGGTAGTCACTATCATTTTGCATAAATTATTCAAAACGGTAATTGCAGTTACTATTGAAAATTATTTAATCTACTTTCTTCTGTTAAAATATTTTACAATTATTAATATCAAAACAAAATCAACTGCAAGGTAACTCGGACAAGTTAAAATTACAGGTGCGGTTACTAATCTTCTATAGAAAATAAATTTAATTAATTATAAGTATAACGAACGCACCATTGCAATGAACCCAATTGAGAAATATAATTCTAAGTGTTTTTGATTCCCAGAGTTGCTTTAATTAGTAAAACTGTTACTAATGTAAAAGCAACAGGGAATAATATATTATACATATATATATATACATATATATCAGATTCGGATCTGATCTTCGTCAGCAATAAAGTTCCTATTTACTTTCAATTATTGCTCATCATTTGTAACATATGTGTAATTAGATCAGTTACATAGAGCGGAGCTTTTCTTGTTTTCTTTACTTTAAAAACAATACATGGATTGTTATTTTATATAATTGAAGCATGTTATCGTACAACTCTGTTTGCAACAATAACTCGATTGTTTGGAACAGCTTTGTTCTGTGCACTTCCATTTCTATTGATTAACTAATTACGAAGATTAGTGTTTTTAAAGGAATCAATCCCTTTATGCAATATTTTGAAAGGAACAAATATAATGAATCGAATAACATGGGTAATTATAATTCAAAATTTCAAGAATTCGAAAATATTCGAAATTCGAATAGATTTTTTTGGACGTTAAAATGAATTTGAGTTTGTAGTTTCTGTAATTGCAAACCTAAAGAAAAAAATTTATATAATTTGAATAAACTTTGTTTTGGATGAACAAAAATTTTATGTCCAATCAAGCAAATTTCAATTGATCCAAAGAAAATTTTTGGTTAAATGTACTAAATTATTCAATCTATAAAAATGTTTTTCTTAGAGGAACCCAATATTAAGATGATTCAACCAGAATTTTGAAGGAGTCTATATCAATGCATTTATCTAGTTGATACAGGGCAATTTTTGTTAAATTATCCAAACTTTTCTTTGAGTGTAAAAGTGTTATAAAATTTCTTCAAGGAAATGTTTGTATTGGAAATCGTTAAGTAAAAATAAGATTGAGTGCAAAATTAAATAGTAAGTTTGATAAGAATAATAAAAGTTGAAATACAATCTTTACAATCACAACATTGTACAAAACAGTTTTTGAATTTCATCCCACTAATGGAAACAACTATCTAGTTTGCTTTCCTGTTTATGATCGGAACTTTCTTACTTTTATCTAAAATAAACTTTCGTCTTTTTTATGGTTCATTTTGTCATTCTCGATGCATTTTCCCATGTTTCATAAAAAAACTTCATTATCGAAACAAATCATCTATAAAAAGTTGTAAGATAACGTAAACATAACATTTAGCTTGAAACGGTAGTATTATTTTCAACTAATTATTATTATTATAATAAATAATTATTCAACTAATTGATTAACCATTTTCTCTCAACTTCAAAATAGAACAAAGTTATTAACGTATCTGAGTGTACACTCAGAAAAAGATTTGATTGCATCAACAAAATTTTTGTTGGCTTAGCAATGGTATTTTATTATACAGGCAACAAAATCTTTGGTGGATCCACCAAAATTATTTCATCAACTTAATAAAACTCATTGGTCAGAAAAATTTAATTAATTGTCCAAAAATTTGCTCGGTCCAACCAAATACTTTAGTTTGTTTTAATAAAATACTTTGTAAATGCAACCAAACGGTTTTGTTTCATAAACAGCATTTCTCCTTAGTCTAGCAACTTCATAAAAAAATTATACCAAAATGAAATAATTTTTTCTCGGTCCAACCAAATATTTTGGTTTGTTTCAATAAAGTACTTTGTCAATGCAACTAAACGTTTTTGTTCAATAAACAACGTTTTTCCTCAGTCTAGTAAGTTCATAAAACAATAATACCAAAATTAAATAATTTTGGTGGATCCATATAAAAATTATTTCATCAACTTATCAAAATTCTTTGGTCAGTAAAATTTACTTAATTGACTAAAAATTTTCTTAGTGCTACCCAATATTTTAGTTTGTTTCAATAAAATACTTTGTCGATACAACAACACGTTTTTGCTCCATGAACAACATTTTTCCTATCTCTGGTAAGTTCATAAAAAAATAATACCAAAATGAAATAATATGTTCTCGGTCCAACCAAATATTTTAGTTTGCTTCAATAAAGTACTTTGTCGATACAACAAAACGTTTTTCCTCCATAAACAACATTTTTCCTCAGTCTGGCAAGTTCATAAAAAATAATACCAAAATTAATTAATTTTTTATCTGTCCAATCAAATCTTTTAGTTTGCTTCAATAAAGTACTTTGTCAATACAACAAAACGGTTTTGCTCCATAAACAACATTTTTCCTCAGTTTCGTAAGTTAATAAAAAAATAATACCAAAATGAAATAAGTTTTTTTCGGTCCAATCAAATATTTTAGTTTGTTTCAATAAAGTACTTTATAAATGCAACAAAACGTTTTTTTTCCATAAACGACATTTTTCCCCAATCTGGTAAGTTCATAAAAAAATAATACCAAAATGAAATAATTTTTGTTCAGTCCAACCAAATATTTTAGTTTGTTTCAGTAAAGTACTTTGTCAATACAACAAAACATTTTTCCCCCATAAACAACATTTTTCCTCAGTCTGGTAATTTCATAAAAAATAATGCCAAAATGAAATAATTTTTTATCGGTCCAATCAAATCTTTTAGTTTGCTTCAATAAAGTACTTTTTAAATGCAACAAAACGGTTTTGTTTCATAAACAACATTTTTCTTTAGTCTTGTAACTTCATAAAAGAATAATACCAAAATGAAATAATTTTTTTTCGGTCCAACCAAATATTTTAGTTTGTTTCAATAAAGTACTTTGTAAATGCAACAAAACGTTTTTGTTCCATAAACAACATTTTTCTCAGTCTAGTAACTGCATAAAAAAATAATATCAAAATTTCCTCACCTTACAAACTTTTAAAAATAGTTTCACTCCATCAACATTGCACCACGCAAAAAGTATTTCTTCCCCGTAGAAGAAACTATAAACAAACAATCTCTATCCTTTCCACGTCACTATTTCTGGAAAACTTTCTTTTCCAAGCTTGCAAATACAACACAAGTTTGAGAAAAAAATACATCCAAGGACGATATAAAAGAAATTTCAGATCCGCTTATTCACATAAAGATGACGCCATTAAGTAAAATACCAGAATTGAGATTGGAAGATGATCCTAATCCAGATCAGGAACACCTAACAAAATCTTCCGATTTAAGGAAAGGGAAAGGACAATATTTGGGATAAAAAAATGCGAAGATTTGACTCTTGATTTACTCACTTTGAGGCTCTAGGACAAAAGAACTTGAACTCTGATTAAAAATCGTAAATCAAAGTCGATTAGAAGACAGATGCTTTTCCGATGAAGAAACTAGAAGCCTCCAGCCAGGTTTGCATGCAATTGGATGTGATCGAAGCACTCCAAGAAAAGCACACACTCGCGATAAACGACGCGGGAAATAGGAACGTACGAACGCGACGGGCGTCGCGACGATACTGCGCCCTATTGGACGGCCCTGCGCAAATATATCAGAACTCCCCTGACGCCCCGCACCGAAGCCACAAGGAAACCTACGAGCGGCCGCCACCGTCGCCACCGCCCCTGGCAGCGCCACCACCACCCCCGGCCATAAGCGGCCCCCGGACAAGCGATATCCCTTACTTATTGTTTAAAAGAGTCGGAACTGATAGAAAGCTGCTTTGTACTTCCGACTGCGTGCTTTCTCTAGCCCTATCTTCATTAGTTCTTGGAGCGCGTCAGCGCTTCATGAGGCGTGTAATGGGCACGCATCCGCACGCTCGAGGGGTGTTAATACGGGCTCTGCATCACCTCAACAGGGGGACGATTCTCGTCCGGTTGGGTGCCATCCTTCCGTAAGAGACTCGATAGCTCTTTCGCTTGATCGGAACAATTCGCTCTTACCAAGTCTAAGGGAGAGTGCTCTACACTCGTGCAGAAAATGCTCTATCTTTCTCTATTTGAAATAGGGATTTAACAAGGCCCTTAATGGGGTTTCCTAGTTTAGTAGGGGTCGGGTACAGTTAGTAATTACGAAAACGTCGATTTTTGCATTTTTATATTTACCCAAGTGCGAGTTGCCGAAGGTGATAATACGGCACAATATTGGCCCAATCTTGGTAGCCAAGAGTCGGCCATTGTTATTGGGCCAGTGTCACTGTTTGCATCGGTCAAGTGCTGGGCCGACGACAGCGGCCTTTTTCGACTGTTTAAATTTACCGACCTTCAGCCGAAACTTGGCCCAGTATCGGCCCTATACCAATCCGATTGTCATTTTTACTAATGCATCCAGTTCTGAAAGTAGAAGAGCCAGAGTCGGGCTCATGGACGGCACATTACTGGGCCATGTGTCACTTTTACCACGGCAAACCATCCTGGAAGTGAGAAAACCAGAGTTCGGCACAGCATTGGCCCGTTGCTGTGCCGAAAACAAGTGCTGGCGGCCAGAGTTTGGGCCAGCATTGGCCGCCGAGTGCATACCGGAGTTATCATTCCAGCAACGGCACGATATTGGTAGCCGATCTTCGGCAAATTTTTGGCAATGCTGGGCCAGTGTTGGGCCGTATCTAATTTCGCACTTGGGTTTACCCAAGTGCGAGTTGCCGAAGGTGATAATACGGCACAATATTGGCCCAATCTTGGTAGCCAAGAGTCGGCTATTGTTATTGGGCCAGTGTCAGTGTTTGCATCAGTCAACTGCTGGGCTGACGACGGCGGCCTTTTTCGCCTGTTTAAATTTACCGACCTTCGGTCGAAACTTGGCCCAGCATGGGCCCTATACCAAGCCGATTGTAATTTTTACTATGGCATCCAGTTTTGAAAGTAGAAGAGCCAGAGTCGGGCTCATGGACGGCACATTACTGGGCCATGTGTCACTTTTACCACGGCAAACCATCCTGGAAGTGAGAAAACCAGAGTTCGGTACAGCAACGGGCCGATGCTGTGCCGAAAACAAGTGTTGGCGGCCAGAGTTTGGGCCAGCATTGGCCGCCAAGTGCATACCGGAGTTATCATTCCAGCACCGGCACGATATTGGCAGCCGATTTTCGGAAAATTTTTGGCGATCCTGGGCCGCACTGAAAAAACAGTATAGCTAAGAGAACTATATTTTGGTCCTCAGAACCAGAAAATATTGCTATCAGACCAATACTACGGTATGGTTCTCAGAACTATACGAGTATAGGTGAGATAGCTATACAAGTTCGTTGATATGACAATACCATGTATAGCGATCATAAACAAAATATTATGCCATCGTAATCACTCTTGTGAATTTTCGCGTGTGATAAAACAATACGCGATACGCAAAAATGATCTTTCAAAGAAAGAAAAAATGCTCCAAACAAATCGACAAACGCTTCGAAAAAACACCTCGAAAAAATGACACTTCTTTCTCATTTCGAGGTTAGAGTCGCGTGCATGCGAAGCAATGTATAGGTCGCGCGGAAAACCAGTATAGTTGTCTCACCTATACCGCATGGGTCGAGACACTATATACCGGTATAGGTCGAAAAGCTATACCGTTTTTTCCGTGCAGTGTTGGGCCGTATCTAACTTCGCACTTGGGTACTGAAAGTAAAGTATTTCAGAAATGTTGTCTAAAATTTTAAGTGAAGGTAAGTATAAGGGTTAGATGACCCTTGAATATTCAAAAAATCGTTTTTTTTCGCAAGTTAATTAAGTTACTTTCTTTTCTTTAAATATTTTACGATTATTAATTTTTTAATCCCCATTATTGGATCAAATAATTTATAATTACTGCTATGTATCCTCAAAAGTGCTTTCCGTCTTCAAATGCATAAAGAATATTTTACACGAATTTGTTAATTTTTCTCGAGTAATTAGCTATAATTTTCTAGAATTTTTAAAATTCTTTTGCACAAAAGACAATTTTTTTTACTTTGAGGCAATCACTATTGTTTCACATAAATTATTTAAAAAGATAATTGCAGTTACTACTGCATGTTAATTAAGTCACTTTCTTCTGTTAAAATATTTTACAATTAGTAATTTTTTGATCCCCATTATTGGATTAAATATTTTATAATTACTGGCAGGTTTCCTAAAAAATTCTTTACATCCTATAATTCATAGAGACTGTTTTACATGCCTCTGTTAATTTTTCTTGAGCAATTTACTGTAATTTTCTAGAATTTTCAAAATTCTTTTGCACAATTGACAATTTTTTTAACTATGAAGCAGTCACTATTGTTTCATATAAATTATTTAAAAGGTAATTGCAGTAATTATTGCAAATTAATTAATCTACTTTCTTCTGTTAAAGTATTTTACAATTATTAACTTCGTGATCCCCATTATTGGATTAATTAATTTATAATTACTGTCAGGTTTCCTCAAAAGTGTTTTCCACCTTCAAAAACATTTTTAAAATATGACTGATTTTGAGGCGTTTACATGGACTTTCCCCCTTAAGGGGCAGAACTAGTTTGATCGCCTGAAAAACAGGTGATTTTTGTGAATTTAAAAAAAAAAAAAGTATTGCATCGAATTTTTTAAAATTTTTCAGATATATATATATATATATATATATATATAAAAATTCAAACTAGTTGTGCTCCTTAAGTGGGGAATACCAAGTAAATAGTTCAAAAAATTGGTTTTTTTTTGTTAACATGATTTTATTGCAGAACTATTCAAGAATATTTCTGTAAAATTTTAAGCCAAAATTCCTAAAATTAGAGGAGTTATGCATATTTTTTCTAACGTTGCGCCTGGCCCTTGTAACCATAGGAAATCTTTAAACGCGTTTTCCCGAAAACCATGTTTTTAAAACGGTGTCCCTAGTTGCAAAAAAAGCGCTTGACCGATTTTCCTGAAATTTTTACCAGATATGTAAAATACTTTGGTCTTATCCCTGACGTTCTCTCTTTTTCGAGAAAAAATTTTTATTAACAATTTTTTGTAAAAAATAACTTGCAAAATAACTTTGCAAAAAAATTATTTTACGATTTTCTAGAAAAAAAAGCGTAAACGCATTTTTTTCGAACCGACGTTTTTGCTCATTGCGCAGATGAATTTTTTGAAACTGCTGAACCGATCTTCTTGAAATTTTTACCGCATGATCCTTACATCCTTGGCTAAGTCCAGGACCTCAACCATGTAAAAAATATTTTGTGCAAAAAACAGTGAAAAAAATTTATGCTAAAAAGAAGTTAAGAGACGTGCATTATTATCTTTTGTTACGTTTCCCAAATTTTCAGAAAGGTGTTTTATAAATTCAAAAAGTTATCGAAAACCGCTTTACAAATAGTCGAAATTAGTCATTTTTCGTGAAAAAATCCAGTATCCGCATCTCTATGAGAAATATCGAAACCGAATTTTTTTCCCGTACTTAGTACACTTTTCCAATCTAAAATAACAGATGTATTTTCTTTAGTTTTCTTTTAAAGGTTTTGCGAGTCGCTAAAATCAAACCTAGGCAAAATTTAATAATTTACAAAATTCAAGGTAGCGGAACCAATACAGCGGAAGTAAATTTTCGAAAATTTTAATAAGGTATTCTTACTTTTTTGAAACACGTTTTTTGGGCGTTTTCGAGGTTGCTAAATTCCAATCTGAGGACAAAAATTTCTAATTTTTAAAATTCGAGATTGCGAACTTCAACTTTAAAAATCCTTACTATTTTAGAACATGTATTCTTAAGGTTTTCTGGGTCACTGCATTTTTTTTATAAGACTTATATTTTTCGTTTTAATTGAAATAAATAACAATAAAAATAAAAAAATCTGTATTCTTTTGTTTGTACCCTATAAAAGATGTAGCAAAAAATGTTTGCCTATCTTCCGAAATTAATATTTTCCCTCTTAAAAAGGATATCTCATTAGACAGAATCAGTCAAGTAGTTTTCCCCAAAAAAAAATTCATCACTTGAGTACACACACATGTGCCTTTGATCGTCAAAGGGTTACTATTTTTGCTCGTATTAATATTAATAGACAATAATAACATTACGGATATAATGAAAAAACTTCATCCCCTATGTGTTCTATAATTTTGTTCTCTGTTTTTGATTGACTCCATAAAATGAAGTTTTTCATCTGCCCCTCTAGAAAATTTAATTCGACTGAACTTATACATATAGGGAAGCCTGTTTCATAAGGGATAGTTTCAGACAGTATAAAATTGTGAATAAATATAATACAAGTATGCTTAATGGAAACCTTATTTGTAATTTAAACATGCGTTGCCTTTACGGAAATACACCTCAAAAGGTTCTTGTTATTTATATTAACATTAATGGACAAAAATCACTGTTGCGGGCATAATTGAAAACTTCTATTCTCCACTTATTATATTTCCCTTTTGTTTTTTTCTCTCGCGCGTTAAAATACATGATACGAACGATATTTTTTGTTCGCTATATACCGAAAGTTAGCCGAATCGATGTCGTTTTACGTGCGCAAAGTTGATTTTCCGCACATTTAAAATTTTACCGCACTAATCCCGGAAAATCAACTTTCCGCACGCAAAACGACACCGACAAGGCTAACTTTCAGTTTGCGGCGGACAAAAAATATTTTTTCTCTAAGTACATTATTTATTTTATTCCTGGCGAAAATTTCATTTTTAATTAAACCCTTCATTGGCGAGCCCACATATAGGCGGGCAAAACTGACTTGACCATTTTTTCATGTTTTAGTTTATTTTTCTGTATTTTGTTCATGTTTAATACCAACTCGCTACAAATTTTTTCAAATTTGTTTTAAACGTCCCCTAGTGAAGAGATTATCAAAATTATAGATTTAACAGCCATTCACGTAAAACTGTTCTAAAAATGGTAACTAAAATATCTCAATATCTAAAAGACCAATTAAATTAGCTTTACATTTCTCACAAATTATTGTTTGTAGAATTCTTTACACGATTGAATTTCTTCTTGAAAAGAGAAAATAATTGTTGTGAGATTTGTGCAAGCTCGTTATGACATTGTGAGAATCATGCCATCCAAGGACATTTTAGGTTTGCTATATCCTTTTATATACGGACCATTATATGAGATTGATAACTACGACCTGCTATGGGTAACAAATATTTGTCTCAATACTGGGAGTCATTAAGTAAAATAAAAGTCAACTTTAGTCCAGTATCGGACCATTAATTGGCTGGATTTTGGTCTCACTACTTGTTTAAAATATTATCGTAAATAAAAGCAATTCTAATTAAAATTCAAATTAATGTTAATAATATTAAATAATTTATAATATTTAAATTATTTTTTTAATTTTAAAATTTCGAATAGCCGAAATACGTTGCCTGTTCTAGTAGATCTTTTGGCCTATTTTAATGCTACACGGAGAAAAAAAACTGTTGAATCAACAGATATCATCTGCTGGAATAGGGACAGCAGATTTTTGTTGTAATATTTACAGATTTTTCTGTTGGATTCACAGATTGTTTGTAAACTCAACAGATGAACCTGTAAAATCTACAGAAATGTCTGTTAGAATTACGGATCTCTTTTTTTTCTTGAAATCCGCAATTCTAACAGACATGTCTGTAGATTTTACAGGTTCATCTGTTGAGTTTACAAACAATCTGTGAATCCAACAGAAAAATCTGTAAATATTACAACAAAAATCTGCTGTCCCTATTCCAGCAGATGACATCTGTTGATTCAACAGTTTTTTTTTCTCCGTGTAGTAATAGCTCAATAGTATTTACCGAATATTGGCTACGAAGAGTGCGCCAACATTGAGCTGGCGTTTGCATTTTTGACAATTCGCACATGGTTATGAGATTTCTTCTACTTTCTTTTACTGATTTCATTACTTTTCACGCAAGAGAATAACCGGAAGAATTCTTTTTTCGCCGAAAATTTGGGGTAAAATGTAAATTTGACATCAGAATTTATGTGAATATAACACCTGTTTTGTTCTAATGCTTATTTGTGAAGGTAATTTTTCGAATTTATGGAAATAGATACTTACGACCTACCAAGAGGGTTTACTCTAACTTTACACGTATATACAAATATAAAGCAGCCAATACCAACATTATCACACAAATAATACACGAGCCTAAAAAAATTGCTCAAAAATCATAATTTTAAGAATCAAGTGATAATTTCATAAATACACATAACTAATATTTTAATTTCCAATTTGTAATTATCAATATTCTAATATTTTAAATAATAATATTTTTGAAGTTAAAATTATTTTGTGTTTAATTTTTTTAAACAATTTTTATCCAACGTTTTTAGTAAAAATAAATTATCAGGCGTTTTTTAATGTCATTTATTATTTTCCCCCAATTTCCAGAAAGATATTTTGAAATATCTAAAAAAATTATTTTACATGAATGAATTAATATATATTAGTCACGTAGCCTGGTTTATCCATTGCTATAATAAATTTTTCACTGTTGTGCTAATTAAATATTTTATATTCAAATAGATTTCAGTATAAAAACATTGCATAATAACGAGTCGAAATTTTTTTCTCCATAATAGCAATAAAGTTAATAAAATTTGGCGTATGATGAGCCCAAGTTCGAGGAAAAATGTTCATTTTATAAAAATATATTGCAATAACGTCAAATTTCAATCTTTTAAAAAAATATTAATAACTTTGAAAATAATTAACATTTTAAAAAGATTTCAGTCTCGTTTCGAAGGTAAATCATTATGAAATATCATGTTTGGCCCCAGGATAGAATCTAGGGGAAAAAATTCTAAAAACATTCTAATTAATTAGCCAAGTACTATGAAGATTTACCTTCGAAACGAGCCTGAAAGAATTTTAAGATGCAAATTATTTTCAGTTTTAAATGTTTTTTAAAAAAATGGAAATTTGATGCTTTTGCAATGTATTTTTATAAAATTAACATTTTTCTTGAACTTAGACTCATTAGATATACAATTTTATTAACTTTCATGCTAATATAAAGAAAAAAATGTCAACTTGTTATTATAAAAATTCTGAATATTTCCGAATCAATCTGAAACAAATTTGTATTACGTTTGATGCAAATCGGTTGTATATCAATCCGAATGAATCCGTGATCGGGTTTATCACAACTGAATTTTCCATCCAAATAAATCTAACTGATTTGGATTGGAGATACGGATTAGATTAACCCGAGTTCGAATTCACTCGGATTGAATCGGATTGAATTCCTTTCCGAAACATTCGCGAAGGTACAGCCAGAAAAAAGTGTTATTTAATTTCAAGGAATTGTTTTTTTTAACTTCATTTCTTCAATTCGAAATAAAAACTCCTTCAGAAAAAATAAAAATTTATTTGATTCTGAGAAATCACCTTTTTAGCCTTTTTTGAATGAAAGAAATTATTTAATTAACATTATTTATTTAATTTAAAAAAAAAAAATTTTCGATTCAAATACAATACCGGCAAAAACTTAAGAAATAATTTATTGAATTTTATTACTTTCAATGAAGACAATTTTTTGTTTAAATTAAAGAAAATATTTCTGTTAATCACGATTCGGTCGTCCCGCTTCGTGCTCGGTCTTATATTCTTCGCATACATATAAGTTTATTTCTTGTTATTTAATACTGTAATTCAAGTTAATTTTATAATATTGAAGGTGTGAATTACATTTTCACGAAGTTACTAAATTTTTTGATTTCAAATGAAAAATTCAATTCAATTTCGATTTTTTGTATAAATTTCTGTAACTTTCTTATAATTTACATGATTAAGAAAAATGTACCTTCTTCCAAATAACTCAAAAAGGAAAAAAATTCGTAAACTGTTTTTAAATAAACGATTTTTTATTTTAACGCTTATTTTGTATCATACATATTTTGGTTCAAAAATTGAATTTTTTGTTGTCAAAAGTGTTTTTTTTTTTTAAATATAAAATATGCATCATGTCAAAAAATGTCCTACTGAGAATTTCCAGACCTCATTTAGTCAAATAATTTTCCATCTTAACATTTTTTTCGTCTGTCACATATTTTGTTTAAACAATAGAATTTTTGAATTTTAATCGTATTTTTTGGAAGTCAAATGAAAAATATACGTTTTATTAGAAACAATTTCAGACAAAATTGGTAGATCTTATTGAAACGAAAACCCAGAAAACAGTTTCATTGAATCAAAGAAACATTTCTTTGATATACTGTCAAAGAAAAAATTTCTTTGAATTGAAGAAAGTATTTGTTGATTAAAAAAATGTTTTTTAATGTAAACAAATCTATTTCCTTGGATCTAAGAAAATTTTTTCGAATTAAAAAAACTTTCTTCAATTAAAAGACATTTTTTCTCTGATCGTATATCAAAGACATGTTTCTTTGATTCAGAGAAACTGTTTTCTCAGTGAACAATTTTGAAAACCTACGTTTTTTTCGTGTTTCACATATTATTGTCAAAAAATTGAATTTTGAATTTTCAATAGTATTTGTTCAAATTAAAAAGCTCCATTTTTGGCAATTTTTGCCGGATGCGTCACTGAAGTAATCAGTGACATTTGACTGATGCACAGTGACCTCTTTTTACTTATTTGAATCGGTCAAATTCTACTGATAATCAGTAGATTTTTACTGATTCACTCTCTAAATCTTAATCAGTCAAATTTTCACTGATTGAATCAGTGATTTGCCTTTTCACTGATTCAGTGGTGAAAAAATATTTTTCACTGTTAAATCAGTTAATTTTCACTGATTCATCAGTGAAAAAAGTATTTTTCACTGACAAATAAGTCAATTTTCACTGAAGTAATCAGTGAAATTTGACTGATTTTCAGTAACCTCTTTTTAGCTATTTGAATCAGTCAAATTTCACTGATAATCAGTAGATTTTGACTGATTCAAATTTAGAGAGCAGATTTAGAGAGACTTCATTGTAAAATCCACATACATATAAGTGTAACTGAAGTATCAGAGACACAAAGTAGAGCTGAAACGTGAGGTTGTTTGAAGAGACCAAAGGAGGAGAAACAGGACGAAATCACCGGAAATCAATCACAATTAAACGACAGTAAAGACTACAGATACTTGTGACGCTTGGAAGAAAACGCTTTATCGGAAAAAGGACTTCCAGAGAGACAAGAGTAATTCGATTCAAGAGAGGGTTGTAAAAGTAACTCGCGATTTTAGCGATTCGTTCATTGAGTTACGGTCTAGAACAAAAAAAAAAAAACAATGATAAAAACACAGACTATAGAGAAAATGTGGGATCAGGGAAGTTTTGAAGCTGGATCTGCGAATGCGAATGGACTGTTGACCTAAATCGGAAACTCAACGCGGAAAGAACCGTGAAACGAGAGGAAGCAGGGATAACAATTGTTACGTAACACCACGGTGTGTTATGTCACTTTTTTATTGTAAAAAAATCCGAGCAGAAATTGCCTCATGTAGCCACATTTGAAATTGGGCTCTAAAACAGACTCTGTTCAGATGGAAAATAACTAGATGATATCAACTCTACTGTAAATGTGATTCTATGATAAAATAAAATGAATTACAATAAACTACTATAATGCGGAAGTTTTCATTTTTTTAGAAATTTAAAATTACTTGTTGAAAATTGTAACTTTTCACAATTTGTTAAGTATATTTTTGATTTTTTCACATTTTTCAAAAATCTTTTTTTTATTCTCTATACTTTTTTGAGTATGTGTGCAAATTTTCAGGGCAATCTGTTTTTTTTCTTGGAAAAATAAATAACATTAAAAGTTACTACGATTTACGAATATTGCGTTTTTAGCGAAAATTAGCTTTTTACACAAAATAGTTTGTTTATTTATTTACTAATAATTCTGAATTATATGGAAGATATTATATAACACTCTCTAAACCTGAATCAGTGAAATAGTCACTGATTATATCAGAGAAAATATATCAACTGATGAATCAGTGCCCTGCTTTGATTTCACTGAGGAATCAGTGAACGCGCCACGTGAACATAATCTTTAAATTCGCGAAGTTCCTGCGAACGATATAACGATGGATCTTTAATTTTTAATTACACATAATATAATTATACACAGTAATAATTACAATATATAATAATAATTACATAATTTCTTTTTGGTGTTGTTTAACCTAAAATAAACGTGTTCATCGATTATTAAAATATATTACTGGTTTTATTATTCCCACCTGAAGATTTCACTGATTCGTCAGTCGAATTTCACTGATTCTCGGTGAAAGACTTATAGCTGCTGCCTTCAGTGAATAGTCACTGCGAATCAGTGGCCGTTCACTGATTCAGGTTCAGAGAGCAGGTATCCCTATCAAAACAGAAAAAAATTGCTGAAAAGGAACCATGCATGGAGCTGGGGAGTTTTGATAGTAAGTATTAAGGCACTACAAGACTTTACTTTAAACTTCGTTTTCCTCAAGTTGTGATTTTCCGTGTTTGTTGCAACATATGTTCGAATAAAATCTAAAATATTAGACACACTCTCTAAACCTGAATCAGTGAACGGCCATTGATCCGCAGTGATTATTCACTAATGGCAGCAGCTATAAGTCTTTCACTGAGAATCAGTAAAATTCGACTGATGAATCAGTGAAATAGATTGAACTCACTTATTTAATCAGTAAAATCTTCAGGTGGGAATAATAAAACCAGCAATATATTTTAACGATCGATGAATTCGTTTATTTTAGGTTAAAAAACACTAAAAAGAAATTACGTAATTATTATTTTATAGTTAATTATTATTATGTATAATTAAAAATTAAAGATTCATCGTAATATGTAGATGAAACTTTTGAATTCCCGAATTCAAAAGTTATGTTCACGTGGCGCGTTCACTGATTCCTCAGTGAAATTAAATCAGGGCACTTATTCATCAGTTGATATATTTTCACTGATATAATCAGTGACTATTTCACTGATTCAAGTTTAGCGAACAGGCCTTTGAAATTTTCACCAGTTATTCCTTGTTATATTATCAATGTTTTTGGGTAAGTATGGAAAGCACTCTAACTAAAAAAAAATTAGTACACAATTTTTTTAAAAATAATTTAGGATATTTTTATTTATTTATTTTATTTTTAACTTTTTCCCAGTTATTTTTCCGTATTTACCATACTAAAAAATTTGCTAGACATTACAAGGAACAAAATAAAAAAAGAATCATGAGAATTGGTTTAAAAACAAAAAAGTTATTCAAAGTCAAAAAATGTCAAAAAAATACCCAAATTCAAAATTTTTAATTTAAAAATACATAAAGGTGCTCGAATTTAAGAAAAAACCAACACCTGTCTAAATAAAGGTACTGAAAATATAAAAAATCATATGTAGGAGGTCTAAACTCAAAAAATAAAAATATTAAAGGTAACTGATCCCTTCAATAAGCATTTGTACCTTTTCGTGAAACATTGCTATAAAAAATTGTGGATTCTGAGTGTAAAGCGTAAGTTTAAATAATTTAGATAAAACTATAGAAATGCGAAAAGTATATTTCTAATGAATATTTTGGAAAATCTTGATGTTTATTAGAATATATTTTTCACTGAATAAGTATCCTAAATACAATGAAATTTATATTAAGAAATTCTATATAAAATTTATCTGTAAAAGTGGATAAGAATTTTCACGAAAAATGTTGAGGATAGATTATGATAGAATTTTCTATATTGAATATTCCTTGTACCAAAAATCTTATAATGAAAAAGAAAGGCTCAAATGAAATTTGATATTGTCACGGAATATTCGTTTACCGTCGCTCAGACCAAGCACTGTCCTGGCAAGCCCTGGATTGTCATAAATCATCGATATGGGCCTGGGCCCGACCTGGCAGACAGACCATTTCAAAAAAATCTTCAGTATTTTTAATTTACTTGACCAGGCTCTGATATGTTTTGGCGTTTCGTGCCGAACCAGGGATTGATAAGACTAGGCCTAGCCTGGGCCGCGTCAGTCTTTTCACATTAGAATAAAAAAATAAATAAATCATTATCAAATAAATGAAATATTACTTCCATAATTACACCTTTCATAACCCCTTTTTTGTAAATTTCTTCAAAATAGTATATTTCGTACTACGTGCGGAAATGCGCATTTTAACGCAGGATCGAAACGCGAGACGCTAGTGCGTTGAAATACGTTCCGCAGGTGATACGAACGATATACTTTGTTTAATGTTAGCAGATAGTTAGCCAAGTCGGTGAAATTGATTTTCCGCACACATCAAATTTTATTGCTCAAATGCGGGAAAATAAACTTTCCGCAAGCAAAAACGACATTGACAAGGCTAACTTTCGGTGTATGACGGATCGAGTCGCGAGACGCTCGCGCGTTGAAATACGTTCCGCAGGTGATACGAACGATATTTGTTGTTTGATGTTAGCCGATAGTTAGCCGAGTCGGTGTCGTTTTGCGTGCGGAAAATTAATTTTCTGCACACATACAATTTTACTGCTCTAATGCGGAAAATAAACTTTCCGCAGGCAAAAACGACATCAACAAGGCTAACTTTCGGTGTACGGAGGACAAAATAGTACATTTCGTATCAAGTGCGGAAAAGCGTACTTTAACGTAGGATCGAGTCGCGAGACGCTCGCGCGTTGAAATATGTTCCGCAGGTGATACGAACGATATTTGTTGTTTGATGTTAATCGATAGTTAGCCGAGTTGGTGTCGTTTTGCGTGCGAAAAATTGATTTTCCGCACACATAAAATTTTACTGCTCTAATTCGGGAAAATAAACTTTCCGCAAGCAAAAGAGACATCGACAAGGCTAACTTTAGGTGTACGGCGGACAAAATAGTACATTTCGTATCAAGTGCGGAAAAGCGTACTTTAACGCAGGATCGAGTCACGACACGCTCGCGTGTTAAAATACGTTCTGCAGGTGATACGAACGATATTTTTTGTTTGATGTTAGCCGAAGTTATCCGAGTCGGTGTCGTTTTGCGTGCGGAAAATTGATTTTCCGCACACATAAAATTTTACTGCTCTAATGCGGTGAAATAAACTTTCCGCAAACAAAAACGACATTGGCAAGGCTAACTTTCGGTGTACCGCGGACAAATTATTACGTTTCGTATAAAGTACGGAAAAGTAAACTTTAACGCAAGATCGAGTCGCGATACGCTCGCGCGTTGAAATACGTTCTGGAGGTGATACGAACGATATTTTTTGTTTGATGTTAGCCGATATTTAGCCAAGTCGGTGTCGTTTTGCTTGCGGAAAATTGAATTTCCGCACACATAAAATTTTACTGCTCTAATTCGGGAAAATAAACTTTCCGCAAGCAAAAAAGACATCGACAAGGCTAACTTTCGGTGTACGGCGGATAAAATAGTACATTTCGCATCAAGAGCGGAAAAGCGTACTTTAACGCAGGTTCGAGTCGCGAGACGCTCGCGCGTTGAAATATGTTCCGCACGTGATACGAATGATATTTTTTGTTCGATGTATAGCAATAGTTAGCCGAGTCGGTGTCGTTTTGCCTGTGGAAAGTTGATTTTCCCGCACTAATGAGGTAAACTTTTAAGTTTGTTTTAATTTTCCGCACACTTAAAATTTTATTGCACTAGTGCGGGAAAATCAACTTTCCGCATGCAAAACGACGTTCTAACACTTTTTACTTAAAATTGAAATTTATCTTGCATTATCCCATGGAGTGAAAAATTATAAAACTTCACACTGGAAGTGTTAGCTAAAAGGAAAACTGATTTTCTATCCATGGTAAAAATAATAATGAATATAAAATGTGATGTGTACGAGGTTCATTAGATGAGGGTGTAGATTGACTGCAACTAAGTTTTAGAACAGAATACCCTTAATTATTTATCCGAGCATGGCAGGTGTTTCCAGCTCAGTGACTACCGAGGGTAATCAGCTATAGGTGGAATGGTACAACGTTCTTACACCATAAAAGTTGCAAAGGTGTAAAGCCTTTTTGCGAGGCAGTGAACCATGTTCTGACTTCGACGTGCTCGACCGTATGTACATGCATATGTGTGAATATTTGTGTGTGTGTATGTGTGTGTGCCCAGGTTTACCAGATTCTGGGGTGAGTGAGACACAATGCACGGCTGAGATGTTCTGACTACGAGACTCAAAGGGCTGTTAACCATCTCTCAGAAGAATAGATTCCTCTATATTTATAAACTGCCGATTACCTTGACTGAGGATCCTCGAAGAATAAAGGCGTGTGCATATTTTATTATTAGTCCGTATAAATCTCAATTATCCCTCCCAACAATAATTAGCCATTTTTTTTCTTAGCAATAATTTATCATAGCAAAATACTTAATAATGTATAATTTCAACAAAACATTCTCCATTGGAATTTTCATCATTTCACAAATATTTTAAACACATATAGTATTGTTATGAGTTTTACTCATTTTATGTTTCTAGTTTCCATATGTTTATGGCCAGAATAAAGAAAATTTTGACCTGCAAATCTGGAAAATGTTAATTTTAGCAAAAGGTTTAGTAAACATTTATAGGGGGACATTTTTGATAATGGTTGAATAACATTTTTTTGGTCACAATTTTTACCCCAACATCTCTAAAAATACTCAAATAAAATTTTTTTAAAGAATTTTGGACTACATACTTCTAATGTAAAAATTAGTAACAAACTATTCCCCTTCCTCTTTATTAAAATAAAAATTACCGAATAATAGTTACAGTAAAAAATCACAAGAAATAAACTTGAATGTATGGGAAGAGCGCGAAGCACGAGGTCCAAACAGATCCGATCGCGTGCCTAAGGCGCGCTGAAGCTTGTTTACATTATTTTTGCAACATATTCTAATATAATCTTTCGCATTATTTAAAAAAAATAAATATGTTATATACACTCAAAGCTCATAATATGGAAACTTGGTTTAGGAACTTCCTAGAATTGAAGTCGTTAAGTGCCGTAAGAAGAAAAGGTGGCAGCACCATTTCATCGTGCTCGCTTTAACTCTCTCCCATGACTAAAATAATTCATACGGTCCTGATTGTTCTTATCTGAGGATTACCTGGTTTTAAGGAAGCAACACCCGAAATTGCCCCTATTATGAGTCTTGAGTGTATATCTATATTTGAGAATTAACTAAATATAAATTTTTTATTTAAATTAAATTATTTATTAAATTAATTAGTTGAGTTTGAAATTTTTGTCACTGCCTACATTATCGGAGGATCACTAGTCGCGTATCAGATAGGATACGTTGTCGACAGGTGTCCTCGTAGACAATTTCAAACTCTTATATCGCAAATAATGCAAATAAATTCAATATTTAAAGAATTTGAAAATCTTTCTGTGGAAAAAATGACGCTTTCGACTGCGCTGGGATTCGAGCCCAGGTCTTTCGATTGCCGGTCGACTGCTCTGACCACTGAGCTACACAGGCGTCCGACATCTCCTTCTCCACAGGAAGAGTCAGAGCAGTCGACCGGCAATCGAAAGACCTGGGCTCGAATCCCAGCGCAGTCGAAAGCGTCATTTTTTCCACAGAAAGATTTTCAAATTCTTTAAATATTAAATTATTTATTATTATTTATTATACACTATTATATTATTATTTTAAAAAATATCATTAATCAAATAAATTCATTTGAATTACAATAATTAGCCATTTTTTTCTTATAAGTAATTTTTCATAGCAAAATACTTAATAATGTATAATTTCAAAAAAACATTCTCCATTTGAATTTTCATCATTTCACAAATATTTTAAACACATATTGTTATGCGTTTTAATGATTATAGATTTTTATTTCCATATATTTATGGCCAAAATAAAGAAAATTTTGACCAACAAATCTGGAAAATGTTTTGCTAATAATCTTCTGGCTTTTTGTATTGGAAAAAAAGGAATATAATTGATCATCTGCATATGTGACAGCTTCTCGCAAATTTTATATTCAATGGTATTAAATTCTAGAAAATGAAAAGTTAAATAAAATTTTTTTGGTGACAATTTTTACCCCATCTCCAGAAATACTCACATAAAATTTTTTTTGAAAATTTTGGATTATTCCCTTCTCATGTAAAAAGTAGTAACAAAATATTCCTCTCTCTCTCTTTCTTAAAATAAAAATGACCTAATAGTGTAGAACCCCCCCCCCCCCTTCCCTTAAGAAAAAGCCGTTACGAAATTTTGTGGATGGCCCCTTCTGACAAATTTGAATCTTAATGTGTTTTTATTAAATGAGAAAATTACAGGGGGCCATTTTTGATAATGTCAGAGATTAAGATGATCACGTAATATATCATTTTGAGAGAAGACATTCTTAAATTGATGACTTTAATTAATTTCCTTAATTAGACAAAAGTTTTACAATCTTCGAGTCAAGTTTGACAAGTATAGGAAACTTATTTGAATTATTAGTTTGAAAATAAGTTTCCTTGAAATAATCAGCTATATATCTAGTTAAATTGTTGCTTTTATTTAGGAAAAATATTCATGATACTACTGATTTTTTGATAAAAATGATTAATTATAAATATAATTAAAAATATACAAAATTCTGATATATATTCACAGGTTATTATTATAATTTTCGGATATCTTTCCACTAGTAAATTTTTACTTATCATCAGCACTTTTTTTTACTTTTTATAGTACATATATAATTACTTAAAAAATAGATTTTTCTTGAAATGTATTTAATATCTGGAACTCATTTCTACCATATCACTTCACAGTATTCCTATAAATATTTTATTTTCGTGCAGAAAATATCAAAGTAACACGATCATAAAATACTTTTACATTCAATGTCCATTAGTTTTGTTACAAAAAATGAACTTTCTGTATCTCGGAAATATTTCATGTAACATAAATATAACTGAAAGTTCATCCATTTACGTATTCAATAATGAAGATTATGGTTTTTAAACTACAGAATTCCATGATTTCAAATATGATACAAAAGTCCATTTTATTATGAACCTATAAAATCCATTGATTTAATTTTATTAAGAACTAAATATTTCATATATTATTTTGATCCAAATATAAGACAATGTAACTATATTCATGTACTTTTCCATAACCCATCTTTTCAAATTTTATTGACGCTATAAACATATAAACTTGTCGACAGTAAATTGAAAGATAAAATAAACTAGACTGCAAATGAACATAAATCGAATGTTAGAAGTAACGATTTCCAATCTGGGTAAAGAGGAACATGAAAAAAAATCTTACAGATATAGTAAACGAGTAAAAAAAGTCGATAAAGTTTTACATTTACGTTTGAAATCTTTTTCTCCCGTTTTATAAAAACTGCATTTTACGTTCAGCAATTGATCATTTAAGGGATAGGAACTTTTTACTCGTGTTGTGATTTGTTTAAACGGCTATAATGGTAAAAAATAAGAATATAGAAACCGATAAAATAAAACAGTATATGAATTCTTTAATATATTAATAGTCTATTATGATTCATCATCCACGTGATTTAAATCAGAAATTAGAAGTTTTTTTCTCGAGTCCTTGGTCAAGATTGTCTGACTATTGCCCACATAAGAACCCTGATAGGATCCCATATGAGTAAATATTAATATATTTATAATATAGTATAATAATATAATATAATATAATATAATATAATATAATATAATATAATATAATATATCTGACTATTTCCCACATAAGAACCCTGATAGGATCCCATATGAGTAAATATTTTCAACATCGACCCCAATATAAATCCTTACATGAAAACGCTCTTAGGATTTCTTAAAAATATTTTTTACGGTCATTCCAAAATATTTGATTTATTTTACTGTCGAAAACATATAAAAGGGCAACGGTAAATATAACTTTGTTGGAAGTTATAGATTTTTTGAAAACTGCCCAAAATTCTAATGAACTTAACTCCCCGATGCTTTTGACAGATAAGATTATTTTTAAATTCTCATCACATATGATAATTAATTATATTTGTGTAAAATCTGACCCCTACTTTTGTTAACGAATGTCCACGTTTCATGATTTCCTGAATTCGAAAAAGGTTTTTTTTCTGTTGTCGTCGTTGTTGTAACTCGATAAATCAAATTATGTTGAGCATTTTTTATCCTCTCGTAAAATGAGTTAAATCAATAAGTCATTTTGAAGACAAGTGATTGATTCAAATTACACTGAAAAAACGGTTTTGATTGACCAACAAAAATTTTGTTGCCGCAAAAAAATAATTTTGTTGTTATTTGTGCAACAAAACTGTTTTGTTGAGCCAGCAACATTTTTTATTGGGTCCCTTTGTTAGCCGAACAAAACCGTTCAGTTGATGTAACAAAAATGTTCTGTTGATCTAACAAAACTGTTTTGTTGGCCTAACAAAATACTTTTGTTGAGTCAAAGAAATTTTTTTATCAGCCCAATAAATAATTTGTTGCCTGACCAAAATTCGTTGGTTAGCCTGGCAAAATAGTCTTGTTGTCCTAGGAAAATACTTTTGCTCTTTTGAAATAATATAATTTCCTAGCTTTGTTTCAAATTTCATTTGAATTCCAAGCACTTCATTTTCTATAAGTTTTGCGAGGAAGGAACTGCTCGGCATAAGAGCGTCAAATGCTTCTTTATCTACACCTTGCTCTAAAAAACAAAAATTTAAGTCTTAATATATTTAACAATTTGATTTGAGACATATATAAAAAATATTTAAAAATATTAAAATATATAACGATGAATATATCTAGGTTAACATTTTGACTATACTTAATACTTACTTTTGAAGGTGTCAATGAGGTACCTTAAACCCCAGCCCTCTAAAAGTCGTCTTGTTTCCTTGTTTGTCATATTATTTGAATTAAACATATCACATACAATCGGCTAACGAAAATATTTTTCAATCGAGAATAAAGAACAACAGCGACATCCATCATATATTTTTGTTGGCTCAACAAAACTTTGTTTAGGCCAACAAAATAATACTCAAAAAAATAATTTTTTGTCAGCAACGCAATATTTTGTTGGCCCAACAAAATAATTTTGTGATAGCAACCAAAATTTTTCAACGGCAACAAAAACTGTTTAACAAAACGTTTTTGTTGTGATGACAAAATTTTTTTTTCAGTGTGTGCTCGCGTCTCCGGCTAACAATAAGTGAACACGCATGCGTGATCGCGTATCTAATTAGTCTAACTAAACAGTTTTGTTGGCTCAACAAAACTTTGTTTAGGCCAACAAAATAATACTCAACAAAATAATTTTTTGTCAGCAACGCAATATTTTGTTGGCCCAACAAAATAATTTTGTGATAGCAACTACAATTTTGCAACGGCAACAAAGACTGCTTAACAAAACGCTTTTGTTGTGATGCCTAAATTCTTTTTTCAGTGTGTGCTCGCGTCTCCGGCTAACAATAAGTGAAGACGCATGCGTGATCGCGTATCTAATTAGTCTTACTAAACAGTTTTGTTGGCTCAATAAAACTTTGTTTAGGCCAACAAAATAATACTCAACAAAATAATTTTTTGTCAGCAACACAATATTTTCTTGGTCCAACAAAATAATTTTGTGATAGCAACCAAAATTTTGCAACGGCAACAAAAACTGCTTAACAAAACGCTTTTGTTGTGATACCTAAATTTTTTGTTCAGTGTAGTTAATAACACAATAATAATTTTAAAGAACTAAATTTTTTGCACTCATAACACAAGACTTCGTCAAGAAAAATATTTTTTTTTTTACTGAATTAATTTTCGTCCAAAGTAAAGTTATGTCAATTTATTTTCAATCAGAAGTTCGATATTTTTTAAATATTCATAAAATTACATACTTACAGTAATTTACATAATTAAAGAGGGATTCTTAAGTTGGATCATTTTCTCGATTCATAAAATATTTTAATGATCACTAAAAATGAAAACGTCTCACCTCTCAATAAAAGGTTTCTTTTAAAATGCCAATTATAGATCTTGATAATAAAACTAAAAAAATGAAGTCTCGACTTTCCGTCGTTTTAGTTCATTGGAAAGCTCTCCAATATTTGTAATGGCTGAGAGCAAACTTTATTCCTATTCTATATACCAGCTTCATTCTTTTAAAAATCGAACATTGCATTCAAATTCTTTGCTCGGATGACTGAACGAAAAAAACAGTATTAAATAATAAGATTTTATTTTTGTTTTATTAGGACAGTAAATGGAAACTTGTGACAAAAATCTTTTTTAATTCATTCCTTCCATTTTTATTACAAGAAACATTCAAATTTATTGATTCATGAGAAAATAATTTTAGATAATGAATATTAAAATCTAAATTATTCTTTTATTTAATGACAATGTGAAAATTGTATATGCCATCCAACATGAAACTTTATTACGATTATAAAATGCAGAACAGAATTAGTGACACGAGATACACCAATAAAGTTTCTCGAAAACGGAATTTTTTCACGTCAAAAACGGAATGAAATTCATAGATTATTATAGCAGGAGCTGTGCTTTGAATATTTAACAACTTGCAAGGCTTCCTTTAATCCTTTTTTCGGCTTTTCACTTCGAAGTATTAATATTCAAGAGTTTCCATAGGAACATAAATTCATTGTACAATTGTACATACACTAAAAAAAAATTAATTGAAAGAAAAAAAAAATTGATCACATTAAAGAACATTTTTGAGAATAATTTAGATAGACTGTTACTTAACCTAGGAATTTTTTAGAACCGGAATTGTTCTTTCAATTTCACATCAAATGTTGTCCTGCTATTTATTTTTCTCTTCAATTTTTTTCTATAGAGCTAGCTTTTATATTTATATTTCAAATGGAAAGGAGTCAGTTCTAAGGCTACATATGCAGAACACAATTTGTACCATATGATAATTTTAATAATAATACCCTCGTGTCTCACATTCTGATATAAAAATATCTTTTATATCTCAATTTAGGTTTAGTTCAAACTTACTGTTTTATTACCTTTGCTTTTATTCATTAAATTTATCCTAATCCAAATGTATTTTGAAAAAAAATACTTGTTAAATTTGATATCAATATGTAACAATTTTTTGAGGAAAATGTTCATCATTTTGTAGAAAATCGTTAAAATCTATAGAAAATTATGCCAGTATTTACAAAAATCTACATTATTTTCAGGAATTTAAGAATTAATTGTCTTATTGTATTTTATGCTACAAATACATTTTCATCACAATTATAAGGAAAATTGTAGAAAAGTCATTTAAAAATTTCTTTTTTCGTTTAAGTGTATGTGATACTTAGAAAGTTTGGTTGATTTTAGGTTTCTACATGTTTGTGTCCAAAATTTGTAAAAGAAAATAGAGATGATAAAAACGGACTTAAGTGGACATCTTTTTGTTTTGATAATAAAACAAATTATTGCAATAAATTTTGCTAAAATTGAATATTTCCTTATTTTTAAAACTATACTCTGTAAATCTGAATCAGTAAAATTTTCACTGATTGAATCAGTGATTTGCCTTTTCACTGATTCATCAGTGAAAAAATATTTTTCACTGTCAAATCAGTTAATTTTCACTGATTCATCAGTGAAAAAAAATATTTTTCACTGTCAAATCAGTCAATTTTCACTGAAATAATCAGTGAAATTTCACTGATTTACAGTATCCTCTTTTTAGCTATTTGAATCAGTCAAATTTCACTGATAATCAGTAGATTTTGACTGAATCAAATTTAGAGAGTAAGTAGTTTATCTACGTCCGTTTTCATCTTCTCTACCATTTTCCAAATTTTTAAAACAAAATTTGATATATTTTGACACAAATATGTAGAAACCTAAAATCAATCAAATTTGCTAATTCCCTAAGTATTACATGCCCTTAAGTATATGAAAAGAATCTCAAAGAAAAGTTCTTATAATAGATACACTTTGATGTTGTATTTATTCGCTCTTCTTCAAAAGCGATATTCCATACTTTTCAAAGCGAGTACCAAGCAAGAATACATTATTGAGAAATAGAGCGTAAGGGAAAGACACTTCATCCGCGATGGGTGATTATTAAGATTGTTAGGGTCGAATAGGCGTCATACATACAAGAAACACTTTCATCAGAACCGTAAGTAATTCGTTTGGTAATTTACTAAGCCGAGCGTAGAACCACACTCAAAATGTTAATTTATGCTGAAAAAGAGCAAATTGAGACATAAAGGGGTGAAAGTGATTGTGATGCGCTGTACCTCCAACAAAGCAATAACCCTTCTCTTAAAACAAACAAAACTATTTCGATCTTGCTAGAAAGACAATCAAAAAGTTCCACATAAAACTCAACTTTTATTATTCAAGGTAGTTCGATCACAAAAATTAGACCTGAGGCAAAAATAGATAATTTTGCTTTCAAGAATAGCAATATTATTATTGAAGGGCTAATTTGAAGGAGAAAAGATTACTTTTCATGAAAAACATTTGAAACACAAAAAAATAGTTTTATTAATAAATTTTATTTTCGACCCAACTTTTTTTCTTATCGCGTTTTACCAAATTTAAAAAATGATGCGATTCTAATAAATCAAGGTTTATGTTTTTAGGAAAAAGATTCTCTACAATTTGACAGTTTCCAATTTTTAAAAATAAATTCTTTAATGGCTGGAATTATAAAAAAACAATTTTTCAAAACAAAATTTTTATAAACAAATTGCTGTATTTGATAATAATTAATTGAATTTTAAAAATAAAAAACGGTCATGTTGTAGAGAATCTTTTTCCTAAAAAATTAAACTGTGGTTTATTAGAATCGCATCATTTTTTAAAATTTGGCTCGAAGCGATAAGAAAATAAGTTTGGGCAAAAATAAAATCTATTAATAAAATTATTTTTTTGTGTTTCAAATTTTTTTCATGAAAAATAATCTTTTCTCTTTCAAATTAGCTCTTCAATAATAATATTGCTATTCTTGAAAGCAAAATTGATTAAAAATTTAATTAAATTTTTAAATTTTTAAAAGATTTATCAACTTTTAAAAATTGCTTAAATAATAAAATGAGAAAAAAAATGTAATTCTCAAATTTCTGCTCATTTTTCTTAATGAAAGCTTCACTATTGAATTATGAAATAATTATTTTGTATTATCTACTTGTATAAAAGATCCGTTTTCAAAATAAACTTTTCTAAATTCTAAAATTAGTATCAAGGGATGAAATAATGGTCAAGAAAAAATTTCTAAAGAACTCATACCGTATTTATTTTTCATCTATGTTACATTTTTTAATGACAAATAAAATTTTACTTAAAAATCTAATAAATTAACTATTTACTGGCCGCATGGAAAATAAACTAAAATATAACAAATCACTGGAAGAAATAACAGATAAAACGACTAAATTTACAAAAGATTGTTTTTTAAGTCGGTTCTTCAATATTTATTGGTACAAAGACTTTGTTAAACTAAATTTTTTTTGGTTGTTGAAGTTAAGATACTCATTTATTAAAAATGGCACTTCTTTTAAATATTAGAAGCACCAGAAGCTGTCTTACATTCATCCATTCATGTAAAATTATTATAATTCTTTTCATTCATTTTTTCATTTTATATCAATTATGATTCCCCTAAGTATACACATTTTTCACTGAACACAACTTTGGATTTATGATTTCAACTAGCTTCTGCATGAACAAAAAACAAATAGAAAGCTGAACAGAATATCATTAATCCATTTCATATTCCAAAAATGTCTATACAAAATTCCATTGATTCCTTATATCTCTGTACTTTTCATAATTCTACAAGAGAACATCAGTTAACAAAAATAATATTAACAACAATATGAAGTATATTTCATTTTTACAGAAATTTCTTTGAACAAAACATTTGAAATCGGTGAAATTAATTTTCTACAATGTCAAACTAGTTTATAGTGATATTTTGTGAGTGAATTTGTTTCAATATGTCGTTAATCTGAAGATGATGTTTTTTCTTACACTTATTTCTAAGTGTTTTTAACTAGCCTGGATTTTTTAAATATTCTACAAATTACTTTTCCGACTTTACCAATAAATATTAACTGATATGGATCTATTAGATGAACAAATGTCTTTCAAAAGAAAGATAAATTTTTAAAAAATCCGATCGACGATAAATTTCGATAAGAATAATAGCTGAAAACTATTATACGTCGAAAACGGATAAAATCGCACTTCACTCGTGACTCATATTCAAAAATACAAGAATATGATAATTACAAATTAAGGTTTTCCTAACAGTACCATATTTCCTTATAATACTGATACAAATCTTAATCTTCGTCTTATTTATGACGTACTCGAATGTTTTGTGGTTTTTGTTGACTCATGAACGAACAATTTTCCACAATTACTCTATGATTAAATTGATTATGAAACCGACATTTTTAATACCAGAATTACTGATATTTCCAATATTTTGAAAAAAAGTTCAAAATTACTCTTGGTTACACAGCTCTACAAAAAAAAGGTGTCAATCACAGAAACCGGAGTAGGCACGCCTTACGTTTTTGAGGTCGCAGAGTCCGAATCCGGAGCTGGTTTGGCTCCATCTCATCACATTTCGTCCCTAACCTCAAAAAACATGGAAAATCGCTGATTTTAGGTGAAACATGATGAAAAGTAGATATACCCTAAGTTTTCGTGGTCGCTGAGTCAGAATCTGGAGTCATTGTGGTTCCATGACGTGACAATTCGTCCCTAACCTCAAAAAAAAACGTGGAAGATTGATAATTTTAGGTCAAACTTGAATTTTTTCAATGTAAAGTGGTCATACCCTAAGTTTTCGAGATCTCGGAGTCTCAATCCTGAGTCATTGTGTTTCCATGACGTCACGTTTTATCCCTAACCTCAAAAAACCGTGGCAATTTGGTAATTTTAGGTCAAACATGAATTTTTCCAATGCAAAGTGGTCATATCCTATGTTTTTGAGGTCGCTAAGTCTTAATACGGAGTCATTGTGGTTCCATGACGTCACACTTCGTCCCTAACCTCAAAAAAAACGTGGAAGATTGATAATTTTAGGTCAAACTTGAATTTTTTCAATGTAAAGTGGTCATATCCTATGTTTTTGAGATCGCAGAATATGAATTTGGAGTCAGTTTGGTCCCATCATTCCATATTCCGCCCCTAACCCCAACAGACATTTTCAAGATGACAAATTTACATGCATGACCTGATATCACTGTGGAATTAAAAAATCATGCAGTGGATTCGACCTGAGATATGACTAATCTGCATTAATGAGATTCATATTTGACCTAGAATTACAATTTTCCATGTTTTTGAGGTTATGGACGAAATGTGAAACGATGGGATCAAACCGACTCCAAATTCCTACTCAGCGACCTCGAAAACATAGGATATAACCACTTTGCATTGAAAAAATTCATGTTTGACCTAAAATTATCAATTTTCCACGTTTTTATTTGAGGTTAGGGATAAAGCGTGACGTCATAGAATCACAATGTTTCCGGATTCGGACTTAGCGACCTCAAAAACATACGGCATGCCTACTCCGGTTTCTGGGATTGACAATTTTTTTTGTGGATCTCTTTTATCTAAATTATTATTATGTAGTAATTGTTTATTATTGGCATATAGTCACACCAATTTCGATAGATTTAATAATAATCAATGTTTCAAGATTAAAGAAACATTATAATACCACAGCTTATCAGATTGACATTTTTAATTAGCGAATACTGTTCACAAATGAAATCACGCTTGAGATCTGCTTGAATTGATAATAATACTTAAAGTACCTTAAATCAAATGACTACGAATTTTTTTCCCCGAGGATAAAAAATTACGGCTTTTACAAAAACTTGTATATGTCTATGTCCATAGTCGAAAACTAAAAATTGTACTCTCTCGTTTATAAAATTACATAATTACACAATTTTTTGTTCAGCTCAAAAGCAGTCAAATATAAATATAAAATGTGCTACTTTAAATTACTTATTGCACGATTCTTTCTCTCTCATGTAAAAAACTGTCAGATTTGTGCGAGCTTTCTTGTGCCTACAACTACTTTTGACGAAAGCATTCAGTTTTCTGTCGTGCACAAGTGTCTTTCAAAAATTACACAGTTCGTTGGAAGCTTTTATTACATGTGCATTTAACTATACGAACTAGTTAACAATAAATTCGCGATCAATTTTATTCTGTGTTTGAACAGCACATTTTCCAAAAAAATCGCAAATTTACAAGGGTCATTTCATACAGACAGGAAAGATTATTTTACAATTAAATTAAATAATTAAATATCAATTAAATAACAATTAAATATCTTTGAAGAATTAAAGTTAATTTTATAAATGTACTGTTCATCTGGATATATTCAATTGATTCCACGACATTCTTAAAATGAATAAAAATATTATTAAATAAATAAAAATCGAATAATTCAATTAATTAATTTAAAAACGTATTTTGTTAATTGTACCAAATTATTTGGTAGTATATGTAAGAATACTGAATAAATAAAATTTTGAACAATTAAATTAACAATTGAATTAAATTAACAAAATAGAAACAATCTAAAGTTTTCATCATTTTCACTTATTTGTAACAATAAAACTTTATTTAACCCTTTCGGGACGGGCTCGAAGGCTTTTTATCCAGTATGAAAGATCTAAAATATAGTAAATTTGAATTTAATGATTTCAAAAACCTTCGAAACTAACCTTTCACGAAAGTTGCATCACGATTCGTGGTGATACAGAAAATCTAATCCGATAGCATCAATTCCTATTATTTTGGTCCGCCATATTGGATCCACCATCCCGAATATCAAAATTCTAAGCTTTTACAAATGATTTTCATAAAAATTGGATAAAAATTTTCCAACATAAACACAAAAAAGGAGTTCATTCATACGGCGACTACCCGGCCCGAAGGGTTAAAACTAAACATTTCTTAACCCTTTCGTGTCAAGATCTATTAAATCTTTTTTCAAAAAAAAAGTTGCTCGCAATTTTCCATAACATTGGCACGTTTTGAAGAAAATGTCCCAATTAAAAATTGGTATTAAGTTTTTTCCTACACTTAAGAAAAAATATTGTGATTTTATTTTGGACACCTGTGCAGAAATTTAGACGTGGCCCAGGCTCGGCCCAAGTCTGGCAAGCTCTGGAATAACATGAAACGCCAAACCTAGCGCCAAGTCTGAAAATTTATATTTCCACCAGAAATATATTAAGAAGTGAAAAATGATATTTTTTCGATAAGAAAAAGATCCGGGTTCGAAAGGGTTAAATCCTAATCAAGGTAATATTTTTTAAGAGACAAAGTAGTACAGTCGATATTTAAATCAATCCTTGTAAAATCTAGTTATTTTTTCCTAAGAATATAAATTTAATTGGCGGTTAAAGGCAGTTCACCTTTTTTTGAGTTTATTTACACTCGCATCATATTCACGCCAGGATTTTTTTATACATACACCATCACCTCGCCACCATTCGTTCACGTCCTTATAATACGTAGGAGGACGATCGTCGTGCAACATGGCACACACTCGACACCAAAAGTATGTATTTATAAATTCCCCAGTGCCTTTCCACTTGAAGTAGGAGTTGTAGAGCTCGTCGTCTTTGTCCAGTCGATGGAGGTACTCAGCAAGATGCTTAGGCGAATCAAAGTCATCCACATGAATATACGATCGACGTGGTGCGCTTTTAGCATAATCTGATGGATGTGCCCCCATTGCTATGGGAAGAACGTTGCGGCTGAAAATTTCAAAAGGTTTACTTAATTATACATGTAAGGATTGCCAGATCTGGTACTAATCGCGCAATAAAACGCCAAGCCAGGTTTGGGCCCGGCTTGGCCCGGTTGATAAACTTGGCCGCCAATCCGGGCCCACCTATGGTTCGGCGTTTTATGAAAGGAGACAAATTGCCAGGCCTGGGCCAAGTTTGAGCATTGCTGAAGTTTCTGTTTTGGGTATTAAAAAAATGTCACTCACATAAAATATATTGAGAAAAAGTTCTTCTGGATTTACAATCTACCTGACCTGGCTTAAATCTAATTCAGGGTTTCATGCCAGCTTAAAGCCAGGTCAAGAATTTATTTACGGGGAGTATTATTGAATTTTTTTTAATTTTAAGATATTTTATGCCTCATTAAAAATTGGATTTTCAACTGAGAAAAATGTTATTGATATGGCTTACTAAAAATTACTTTTATCACTGAAAAATATACCTTGACAAAATGTTTTGTTGTTACTCAAGTAATAGGTGAATTTTTCAAAGAGATAAAGAAGTAATTTACCATTTCTTTTTCATAATTTAAAACGCATAATAATCTAGGAGAAATTACTTTATTCACTGTAAAGTAAATGATTTTGAATTCTATTAATTCGAGTCTTTCAGGGCTCACTAAAAATACCCTTTCTACTGAAGAGTCTTAGCCGAATTGACTTTTTTTACATTATCTCATGTTTTGCGAATTTAGTGACAAGTTAATGAAGAAATTTTAATTGATCATAAACATAAAGTAGGGAAACTTTTCCAGATAAAGAAGTACGTTGCGTTATAATGTAACATTACGTGTTGGGTCTAAAAAATCTCGCCAAAAATTACCTTCTCTACTGAAATTTTTTACCTAATAACCTCACTAAATATAACACAGGCACACAAAAAAAAAAATACTCTGAACTTTAAATGTGACTAGGCCACCCTTATGGATTTTGAGCCGCTGAATCAAATCCGGTCTCGAAATTTCCCCTAGGCCCCACAATTTTCCACAGGCCTAGGGAAAAAGTGTGAAATCTTGGAAGTTTCAGGCTCGGTTAATATAATATTTATCCACGGGAAAGTTAATAAAACAATGTGCTTTTTACGTATTTCGAGTCGCTAAGTACGAATCCTACATTAGAATTTTTCTACAGTACCTCGAAATTCCCCTAGCCTAGAGGAAAAAGTGTATAACTTAGCAAAACTTGAGGTTTCATGGAGCAACTCAAAATACAAAAAGATATCAGCTTTTTCGTGCAAATATAAAACCTCCGTGAAATCTCAAGTTTTTCTAAGTTGTACACTTTTTCCCCTAGGCTAGGGGAATTCTGCGGTACTGTGGAAAAATTCTTATATCAGATATGAATTCAGCAACTAAAAATATGGAAAGATATCAGCTTTTTCGTGAAAAAATAAAACTTCCCTGAAACCTCAAGTTTTTTTAAGTTATACACTTATTCCCCTAAGATAGGGGAATTATGATGTACTGTAGAAAAATTCTTACGTCAGATATGAATTCAGCAACTCAAAATACGGGAAGATATCAGCTTTTTCGTGCAAAAATAAACAAGTTTTGCTAAGTTATACACTTTTTACCCTAGGCTAGGGGAATTCTAGGGTACTTTAGAAAAATTCTAATATCAGATATGAATTCAGCAATTCAAAATACGGAAAGATATCAGCTTTTTCGTGCAAAAATCAAATCTCTGTAAAATCTCAAGTTTTTCTAAGTTATACACTTTTTCCCCTGGGCTAGGGGAATTCTAGGGTACTTTAGAAAAATTCTAATATCAGATATAAATTTAGCAATTTAAAATACGGAAAGATATCAGCTTTTTCGTGCAAAAATCAAACTTTCGTGAAACCTGAAGTTTTTCTAAGTTATAAACTTTTTCCCCTAGGAAATTGTTAATTGACTATATAATAGGTAATTGGTCATGTTACCAATTTGCTATTTTTTTATATTTACCAGGTGTACAAGTATGAAACCGGTAATTTTTTTGAGAAAATACACGTTTATTTAATAAAAATGGTTATACATTCAATCTTCAAAGTAATGGCCATTGCTAGCCACACATTTTTCCCATCTCTCTGGCAATTTGTGTATGCCTCGCCAAAAAAATTGTTCGTTTTTTGAGTCAAACCAGTCATCGAGCCATTTTTTCACATTTTCGTACGAATCGAAGCGCTGTTCAGCAAGTGCGTGCCCCATTGTTGAAAATAAGTGGTAGTCAGATGGAGCCAAGTCTGGTGAATAAGCCGCATGAGGGAGGGCTTCCCAGCTGTACGAATTTACCAATTCTCGAGTCTTTTTTGTTCGATGTGCTGGTGCATTGTCTTTCAGTCAATTCATGCGGCACCCATCTTCCCACCTTCAAAATCAATCCCATGGCTTTTAAACGTTGAGAAATGCATTGTTGGGTCACATTTAATTGTTCTGCAAGTTGTTGTTGCGTTTGACCATCATCTTCATCCAATAATGCTTGCAATTCGGCATCTTCAAACTTTTTCGGTGGATATCCACGTTCTTCGTTTCTCACATCAAAATCGCAACTTTTAAACTTATTGAACCACTCGTTGCACTGTGTTTTTCCTAGAGCATGCTGGCCGTAAGCTTCCACAAGAATTCGATGGGCTTCCAAAGCAGATTTCTTCAATTGGTAACAGAAAATCAATGATGTCCGCAAATCGTAGTTTGAAGGCACAAAAATCGACATTTTTACTAGCGAAAAAAAATTAGTTGTTGTATGAAACTTGATTGTATATGAACTGAATATTGTTGACAGAACTCAATGCGAAGAAATGGCGTCAATGATTTGGTTTCAGAGAGCGTATAGTTTTACCTAGCGACACATAGATGTCATTACCGGTTTCATACTTGTACACCTGGTACTTCCCACATTTAATCAGAAATTCGTAACAAAATTATATGAGCATTAATCAAAAAATAGCATTATTTTATCTTATTGGAAATTGAAGCAACTAAAATATTTTCCTCATACACGAAAAATACTTTTTACATTCTCATCATGGATGAGAAGGTATTGGTTTTATGTGAAAAATGACTTTCGAAATTTTCATCAAATCTTTACGTTTTGAGACCCCCTGAGTCAGAAAAAATGGTTTTTACGAAAGTGTCTGTCTGTCTGTCTGTCTGTCTGTAGTAGGTCGTGTGCGGCATAACTCTCGATAGAATTATCAGATTAAATTGAGCTTTGGTACACTTTATCGGAACCGAAAAAGTAAGGACAAGTTCGTTAACCAGCCACATCCAATCAAAATTGAGGGATGGAGCACTACTTTTGTGTTTTTGAAAATAATTTTTTGAAAAAATCAAAAATTTTAATACTGGTTTTTGATAGTGCTCATAAATCTCTACAAATTATCCTAATAACATTTTTTGATTAAATCAAAATTAGAAATGTTACAGCATATTCAAATTCGAAAAAAGTCAATATCAAAATTCCATTTTCCAGTTAAATTATACGAGATACGAAAAAACGTTATGATACAATATTATTGTATAAATAAAGTCCTATAAATTTGAATTGTAACATGTTTTCATAAGATGCATATTTTTCTTTTTAATTAAAAAAAAAACTATTGAAAATCCAAAATTCAATTTTTTAACAATAATATTGGAAATACCAAAAAAACGTAAGAATACAAAGTTGTTCGTTTCAAAAAGATCTACAAATTTTGTCTGATGCAGTTTCTGAAAAAACATATATTTTTCGTTTCAATTCCAAAAAATACGATAAAAATGAAAAATTCCATTTTTTAGACAAAATATGTGAAATACAACAAAAACGTTTAAATGGAAAATTGTTTACCTAAATGAGGTCTACAAATTCTGATAAAGAAATTTCGGGACAGGGTGTATATTTTATGTTTTGATTTTTAATATTGAAAAAATTCGATTTTTTTCACCAAAATATGTGAGATACGAAATAAGCGTTGTTCTGCAAAATCGTTTCCTTAAATAAAGTCTACGATTGTTTTTCCTTTTTAGATATGTGGAAGAAAGTAAATTCTTTTAATCATGTAATTTATTAAAAAGTTACAGAAATTTATACAAAAAATCGAGCGCGAAGCGCGAGTGTCATGATGAGAATGTGTTCTTTAAGGCCGATAGAGCCTTAAGTAAATTGAATTTCCTGTTTCACTTAAATTCAAAAAGAAATTCAGTGACTTTGAGAAAATGTGTAATTCACATCATCTGTAATATTATTATAAAATTGGTTTGACCTTCAGTATCAAAATATAAGAAATAAACTTAAATGTATGCGAAGAGCACAAGACCGAGCGCGACGATCGAATCGCGCGCCCTAGGCGCGCTCAAACTTGCAGATTTTTTTGTTACATTATGGTTGTATTCCCAGAGGAAAATGGGAGACAAGTAGTTCTCTCTTCAGACAAATAATGAGTCTTAGTAAAACTAAGCCAAGTGAAGTATACAAAATGCTCTAATTATTATTTATTATTATTCAGCACGCGCTCAAGTTTCAATCATCACGTTTTTTGATAATTTATCATATTAATATTATCTTTATTAGTTATTCGCAAATTTATTAGTTACAATTAAAATAAATACGAGTCAAGAGCAAATTTTTTTTTATTATTTAAAATAAATATAGAACCGAAATTGCATCATCAAAATATAATTTAAAAGAAGATAGAAATTTTATAAAATCATCCCCAGTGACAAAATTTGTAAAATTATTTATAATCCTTCCTACCCCCCAAACTTATATAATTAATTGACGTTTAGGTTTTCTAACCAAATTCCAAAATTTGTAATTCATCTCCCAATCCAATGTTCTCTTTCACATTCATTATTTTGCTGTAGGTCTTCCATAATTAGGAAACTACTAACAGTTTTTAATTTCATTTAAGTACATTTAAAAGCTTGAAATCGGTTGCATTTTTTGAATATTTATAGAATTTGTTCAGCGTTACAAAAAATTTTGTTCAAAAGTTAGCCCCTAAGTAATGAAGAACTTTAAATCTAAATCAGTCAATTTTTCACAGATTGAATCAGCGATTTGCCTTTTCACTGGTTCACCAGTGAAAAAATATATTTCAGCTATTAAATCAGTTGATTATTACTGATTGAATCAGTGGAAAAAATGTCTCACTGTTAAATCAGTTAATTTTCACTGAAGCAATCTGTGGAATTTGACTGATTTACAGTAAACTGTTTTTAGCTATTTGAATTAGTCAAATTTCACTGATAATCAGTAGATTTTTACTGATTCAGATTTAGAGAGTAAGTCTGGCCTATTCTAATCAGTCTAGTTTTGTTAAATCTTGTAATTAGTCAATTCTCATGCTTAAATTAAGACTTATTTATCCTGTTTCATGAAGTTATCTGATTAATTGAAAAAAATTAGAATCCATAAACTAACTAATAATATCATTGAAATAAAAACTATATCCAAAGATAGAAAGTCAACAATATTTTATCCTTACCCAAGTCCGTTCACAAAAAACTTCTCTGTTATGTAATCTCGACAGTTTGAGTTTTCAAAAGCGAGATAAAATTTGTAATCGGCATCCAGCATATCGAAACAAGCTTCAGCTTGCGATCTTGGACAACGTAGTGTCCCACAATAACCATAAATATCAACTTGGATGTATTTGCTCAATTCATGGGCATACTGCATCCTCTGATTTCGTGGATGGCAGTTGGAAACGAACCAAGCGACCTGTAAAACAAGAAAAAAACACTTCTGACTTTCACTCCTCTTTCAAATTCTTTGAAACCCGAAAACCTTCATTTTATTTCTGGAAATATTTTTTTAAGCTAGTATTCTGGTCTAGAATTTTGAAAAAATCGATTTTTTTTGCATATTTTCAAAATTTTGTTTTTTAATATTTTTAAAAAATTCAAAACTGTAAAAAAAAGGGTAAAAATGACTTTTTTTCCAAATAGTCGCCATTTTGCGAATTTTTTTTTTTTTCATCTTTACTGATTAAGAATCTTTTTTTTTTAAATGACTAGAAGGGTTGGAATCGTGTCAATCAGGACGCATCCTTTTTTTACCCCTCACTCTACCAGCCTGCAACTTTTTGAATTTTGAATTTTTTTTTTTGAAATTATTTTTGTGTATTATTAAAATATCAATTAATATCTGCTAAAAAAATTTTTTTTCATCGTATTTCAAAAAACGTCCAAAATTTGTGGCTCTAGACCAGAATACCCCCTTGAGGGTCAGAAAAATTTTACACCCACGTTAAAGTTACATACAATAACTATAGAAAAAGCTTTAAATGAAGGGGAGGGGTCTAAAATTTCCAAACCTGCCTTACGTAAATTGTAAATAGCCCCTGAGACCATTTATCAAATACAGATCTCTGCATTATCGACACTAGTTTGTTTATGAACTCATGTCCATGTGGAATAAAATATAGAGTTAAAAATTTTTGACATTGCATGAATCGCACTAAAAAAGGTCTGCAAACTCTTAGATGTTTATAATTTTGATAAGATTTATTTTTGGTATAACCTTTTCCTGTAATTATATAATTTTAAGAGTAGACAGATCTTTCTTAGTACGATTTATTAAGTTCTAGAAATTTTTTGCTTGATTTCTCATTTTACATGGGAATAAGTTTGCAAACAAAATAATTTCGGTAAGGTAGAAATCGATAGATGATACAAAATAAAAAATAAAAATAATTATTTTTTGCTGAACTTTTGGAATGTGCTTTGAATAGTCAAAAAAACCATTCACTATAACACCTACGTAATTAGTTTCCGTAACTTTGTTTAGAAAAGAGTTATTATTTCTTGAGAAAAATTTGGGAAATGAAAAAATGGTTGCCAAAACAGGTCCTTTATATATTGCAAAATTCTTGCAAGAAATAATTATTATTTTCAAATAAAAATTACTGGTAATTCAGTTTGTGACATAAATCTGTATAATTATAAAATTACTTTTGTTGAAAGAACTTTTTTTATACATATAAATATTTATGACCAGACACTTGGTGTCTAATTTTGCAAGAAAATTCAAATGGAAACACAAACTGCAATGCCTGAAGGGGGGAATCTAATCACGAGGTCAGATTTTTATTTTTTTATTTTTTGAGTTCAGACCTTCCATATCATTTTTTTATGTTTAGTATGTTTATTTAGAAAGGTTTTGAGTTTTTTTAAATTCCAGCTTCTTTATGTATTTTTAAACTAAAAATTTTGAGTTTTTTGGGCATTTTTTGACTTTGAATAACTTTTTTTTTATTTAACCAATTGTCATAATTCTATTTTTATTTCGTTCCTTATAATGTGTAGCACATTTGTGGGTATTAAAAATAAGGTAACATGACTGAAAAAAAGTGACAAATAAAATTAAAAAATAAATAATAATATCCCAAAATATGAAAAAAAAAATTTTGCAGTTATTTTTTAGCTTTCCATACCCAAAAAATTGCTACAAATTGTAAGGAAAAAATTAAAAAAAGAATTATGACAATTGTTTCAAAACAAAAAAGTTATTCAAAGTCAAAAAATGTCAAAAAAAATGCCCAAAAAATTTAAAATTTTAGTTTAAAAATACAAAAATGTGCTGGAATTTTGAAAAAAATCCAAAACCTTTCTTTAAAAAGGTACTAAACATAAAAAAAATACTATGGAAGGTTTAAACTAAAAAATAAAATTATTAAAGGTGGCGAATTCCCTTAAAAAGCAAATTCAAAATTAGCAAAATAAGTCTTCAGGTTGATCTTGAACACCAATCAAAAAATTTGCACTCTAGTGATCAATACTGATTTATTTATTGATCAATATAAACATCCCACTGGGTCAAAAAGCAAATCACAATCCAATCATGATGAGAAAAATTTTAGAAAATCGTTTATCAACACAGGACCAAATTTGATTTGTTTTAATTGCAAAGTTAATAATTTAATTCAAAATCATAAAAAAGCATTATGAAAAATACACGTAATAAGAAGAAAAAAACTTATGAGTTATTCTGGTTTACACTTAGATAATAATTTATCTTTTCTCAGTAAATGATTAATGCGCTGCAAAAACTATATTTAAAGCACAAATTTGTAGTCCTATGATTGGCCACACGACTCTTGAATTAATAAAGGGAATTAAAATAAAATGAATTTCTAGTGACATTTACAATATCGATTTCTAGAAAAGATAACCCACTTCCATTGACCTAAATTTCATACAGCAAGTGCAGCCTCCAAATTATTGAACATGAGCTCCATTAAGGCAGTTTTACTTACGAAATGAAAAGTGATAATCAAAATTCTGCTTGAATATATTTATCTACATTAATAACAATGTTGGTATTATTTATACACTGCAGAATGTTCACTAAGCGTGGAAATAGAAATTGAACCATCTCGCAGTAAAGCAAAGTTTTAAAGTTCGTTACTCTTGCTATACATGCGGAATTATATGAATCGATAAAAATGAATAGATGAAGAACTATTCATTCAGCTAAAGCCTTTGTTTCTGAATAATTGTCTCGTTCTTGAACAAAAAGTTAATTTTTCTTGAAAAAGCAAATAAATGTCTTATGAAGTTAACGTAATATTGTCATATCTATATTTACTAGTTTTACACAATTTCAAGTAAAATTGCGCGCAGAATAAAGATTTGTGAAATTTACAGAAAGTTCGGTACTTATTTGACTTTTTAGTACACGGAGAAACTTTTTATATCAATTTTTACTATAGTATTTTTCAATTTAGGGAAAAACGTATCACTTTGAGAATTTTTGTTAGTAAAAATACTAAAGTTTATAATAATTATATGAAAGTTTAGTATAAACTATAGTAAAATTTGCTATGAACTATGCTGAAGTTTCATATCATTATTATAAAGTTTAGTATTTTTACTAACAAAAATTCTCAAAGTGATACGTTTTTCCCTAAATTGAAAAATACTATACTAAAAATTGATATAAAAAGTTTCTCCGTGTAGCTTTTACAAGAAATTCAGTTCAATCAACAGATTTTCTGTACGTTTCACCTATATCTTCCAGTAAAATCGATTAAACTTTGATTTTTTTCCTATTTTGTAGATTTTACTGAACGATCAGTAAAGCGTACAAAAAATCTGTTGATTAAACTGAACTTATTATAAAATATAAAAAAAATCAAGTTGTAAAAATTAGAATAGAATTTCCTGTAAATTTTACGAATCTTTTCCATGTTTGTGAAAGTAGTAGAACAGTAGCTGGTCTTTTTCGAAAATCGCCCTTATTTTTTATTGAAATCTACCCATTTTTAACTAAAAACTTGGTCGTAATTAAATTATTAAATTTATTTTGAAAATTTAATTATTTATTTTGAACTTTTAATTTCATCAACTTCTAGAAAAATGCCATCTGAATTTATTATTGTGAAAAAAAATTTGAAATCAATATTTTTTTTTTAGATGATAATCATAATTACTTACCTTTTTCGTCTTGTTCGCAGCATAATTAAAATCCTGTGGAATTTCAGTAATACTAGAATCGTAGTAACTCCATCTTTCATACGGAGCTACGATGTCACTACTTCGGCGATAAGTTGCAGTCCAATTCACTAGAACATTCTTGATACCTTGAGTGTGATAAGGACTTTCCAAAAGATACAACATCCACACCTAAATACAAAAATACAAGTTTGGATACATTCCAAAAATTTCAAAAATAAAGTTCATTTTAAATTCTTAAATTGATAGGAATTTAGGAAAATTCAATTAAAATTAGTTTTTCTTTAGTTCGCCTTGAGTTAAGTACGATTTAATCTGTTTATGTAAAATTTTTGTGATGACCCAAACAAGGCCTTGTCCTGGCAGACATTGACTCAGCAAAAAACGCTGAACCTAAATTGAATGTAAGACGACCCATGCAAAAATTCCAAGATGGCCCAGGTTTGACCCAAGCCTGGCTCGACGTTTATTGTGAAACTAGTGCCAGGCCTGGCAATTCTAACACAATGAATTATTCCAATGCCGCCTTTTAGATTATTTATATATCTGCATATGCTCAAGTCTAGTCTGGTGTATCATGCCAGGCCAGGACCAGGGTGATTATTTTCACCTGAACTAACTCGGATTAATTTTGTAATGATCTACTTTCTAGTTAGTAATCAGTTCAACTTTGGCGTAATTTTAGTGAAAGAACTTAGTAATAATTAGCCAATATTGGGCCAATACAGGACCGTATTTAATTTTATACTTGGAGAGAAATCCTAACAAAATGATTTGGAAGTATAAATCACAGAAAACTGTTTACTGCCAATGATAATTGAAAATTAGTTGAAACTGTGTTTATGAACAAATAAAAAACTGACATTTTTCTTATCTTAGATGTTAAGTAGATCATAAACTCTAGAACCAGCAAATTGATCGCTTACGACCTTAACCTGCACTTTAGCTTTCACTCAAAGGATTAAAACTCTGCTGTTAATGAAAATGAATTAGCCAACCTCGTACGAATTTAAAACAGTTCACGAACATGCGGGCTGTACGACTGGGTCTTATTCGTCATTCAATTGGTGATAAAAAACAAATTAGCAAACTAGTTTAGATTCACTGAGCTTTATCTGACCTTATCAGTAACCCTGAACGCAAAAATGACTCATTTCTTCTTTTTAAACTATTTTTAAAAAATTTCACAATAGTTAGAACATTTTGCACGTATTTAATTTTTTTTTTCAGGTAAACTTAAAAAAACTCTTCAATTATTCGGCAATGAACTGTCAACGTTTATAAACAATATTAACTTTCTAACATAAATATAAATACTAATGAATAATCTTCAAATTTAAAAATTTTGTAACCCTGCTTTTTGATAAAGGTTGACTAAGGAACAAATACAATTTATAAAAAATCAGAATAAATTTTGAGAAGATTAAATTATATTTCTTTGATAATTAAAAAAGAAACGTAACTTTTTATTCGACTACAATTAGAACACGGTCTAGGGTGAAAATGTTTTCCGTGTTTGAAACTAGGGCGAGGCCTGGCTTTGTCTCAATTGGTAATTTTTCCAAAGCCAGAGCCAGGTTTGCAAAGTTTCACTCAGATCTGAATTATACTGAAATAATATTTCTATAAAAGAATTTTAACCTGGGAAGAGATTTTGCACTGACCCAAGCTAGTTCCACAGCTCCTGGTCAGACCTGGCTCTGTCTAGGTCTCTCTCTTGGCTCAGGCCTGGTTTGACATTTCATACAGATTTAGAGCCAGGCCTGCAGATTAACTCAAGCTAGAATTTTACAGTGGCCCAAGATAGGGCCATGTCCTCGTGTCAAGCTTGGCTCTGGCTCGATATAAATCATTAAAATAGGCACGATCCTTGCCTGCCCGCTTAGATACATGCAACGTTTTTTTAAATTTTCAAACCACAGCCTCTGTCTAGGCCCAGGCCTGGTTCAATGTTTTGTGTAGAGCTAGAGCCATGCCTTGAAATTAATGATCAAGAAGTCAGTTCCAAGGGGACTAACCACTACTAAATTCAAGTGTATATGGGTTTTAAAACTAACAAATTACCTGATTGTGTGGTCTTCGATGAAGGTTAGTAACGTAGTCTTTGAATAAAACTAGAGCAGCATCGGAAGGATTATCACGAGTTATTATACACGTATTAACGGGACAACCCGATTGTATAAAAATATCTCGCCCCGCTTTAATTTCTGTCATCCCATGAGGAATGAATATTTTCTTCAAAAGTATTTCAGCATTTGTCTCATTGAAATCCGGAGGTAGAAACATCAGCTAAAGTATAAAAACTTATATTCAATTCTACTTTTTCTACAAATCTTTACACAATTGTAATATTTTCTTCATTGTAATATCACCAAATTCCATAAATAATTTAATTTGCTGTATAATAATTTAGTTACTATAATCTACTTTTTAAATATCTCTATCAATAATAGTAACAAATCATATAACATTTCTCTGGCAAAAGTTTCGGATAGGAATTTAATCCGAGCGAATCAAAGCAATTCCAAGACAGTTTTAAATCTGTTTCTGAACCAATCCGAAAAACGTTTTGGATCTTGTTCGATGTTAATTGTTCAAAAATCAATCCGATTCAGTCTGATTAATTCCGGTTCAAATCGAAACATCAATCCGAATGAATCAGAACTAAGTTTTAAATCCGAATAAATTCTAGCTCTGATAATTCCAAACCGAATTTATTTGACCTGATTAATTCTGATTCATTCGGATTGAAAAATCGGCTTGTATCAATCAGAGCTCGGATTTATTCCGATTAATTCGGAATAGATCTGATTCATTCGGATTGAATCCGATCAATTCGGATTGATTTTTAAACAATTTGCATCTAACGAGATCCAATCCGTCTTCGGAATTGTTTGGAAACAGATTTCAGGATGGCTCGGATTGAATTCCTTTCCTAAACTTCCGCCAGGGTTATGATGTTAAAAGAACGTTCGAATCACCTGATTCGTTATCCTATCATCATAAGGATCTTCTTCGGGCCAAAGACGAGCTAATCTTCTTCCAGTGTGTTGAGATTTTAAAGCAGGCAGAGGTCTTTCCTTCCCACCTTTCATGAACCAAGGCCTTTTCGATAAATCATTAATGTCCACAGAAATTTCCGACAAATCGTTCACGAATGTTGTTTCTATCACCTGTAAATTGTTAAAGGTATACATTTACCATTCATTTTTTAGCAAACTCCTGAACATTTCAATACATCTTAACTTCATATCAAATTCAGTAAAATAAAAAAATTAATTTTTAAGAATTGAGCCCTGGGGAAGAAGAACTCGCCGAGCGCTCGAAAAAGGGGAAAAGCATTGTCCACTTTCTAAAATACAACTTTTATTCCTCAAGTATTTTTTAGTCCAACATGATTATTACGAAAAAAGAAATATAAAAGTTATTTTTTGAATAACCTAAAATCAATGTTTCAAAAAACATAAATTGCGATTTCTCGGTAAGTACTGCACGCAATGGATTAAATTTTGCGTATTTTCATTCAGTATTCATTGCTGATGACGAATAGTCATTTAAAAACAATAAATACCATCAATATTTGATAATATTCAATAACAAATAAATACCTGTCAATTCTTTGTTTCTCGCGATTCCGAGTGAAAAAGTGACGAATGAATTTTATGTTTCTAAAAATATGAAGTGACAAAGTTATTTATTTGTATTTAAGGAAGTTTTTCGGAAAATTTCAAATTATTCGTACTAAAAATAAAGAATTGAGAGGGTTGTTAATATAAAGCGCGCAACCCACGAAGCGCTAAAGTTGAATTATTTAACAGAATTCCGCGGTTTTCTTAGTTTATTTGGATATTCGTTTAAATATTTGCCACTGAAAATCATTCAAATTCATAATATGTAACAATAACCTTACATATAACCTTACAAAAACCTTATATATATGATGAATTGTGCGAAACACCTCAGGACGATTTCATTGGAATAGCGCGGAAAAAATTAAAGATGTTTGAGCCTTATTAAGATATTTGAGCCCAGATGGAAAAAAATATTACGAAGATATATTCACGAAAGTCCCAGTTAAGAAATCCAAATTAAATAGTTTTTTAAGATGCATGGTTAAGGCATTGTTATTGAGGTAGTATAGAATGATGTTTTAATAGATATATTGTGTACAATTGTAAATTATTTTCATTTTCATAATAATAAAATTTTTATAAAAAATACAAAACGTCAAATTTAATTTCACGATTAATTGTTTACGAAAAAATTATGTACAATCGCATGATTTTCAGTAGGAAATTCACTAATAAACTAAAGAAACCGCGGAATTCTGTTGAATAATTGAGGAGTTATATTGAATAAGGCGACAGGCGCTCGAAAACCTGTAAAAGTATTGTCCGCTTCGTGATGTCATAGTCAAAAATTGAAAATCGAAATTCGAAAAAACCAAAAACATGGTTTTATAGCTCGCACTGAGAAAACTGGAGTATCAACCTAAACATTTGGAGGGTGAAGCAGACTATATTTGAGGTTAAACTATAGGACAGCCGGCTAGATAGTGTGACTTATTACCTGTGAATTGGGAAAATAAGATGGTCAACTTGAATACTTTAGAGGGAAAAGTTGATCATCGCAGAGAGAAAAATAGATTACCGAAGAGGGAAAAGCAGACTATAATCTACCTCTATGGCTAACCTCAAAACTATTACATTTAAGCTTTCACAATTATTATGTTATTATAGCAAGTGAAATAGGTACTCAACAATTAGTTGGAAAAAATAACCCTCGTGACACTTTAATACGTAAAGGACGCGAAACCGACAATGATATTGGAGGAAAAATAGGCGAACCCACGTGACTTTACAATTTTGGCGCGTATTTCACCAATCGACAATCTTTATAGTGATTCTGACCCTCTGGTAACAGCTAAGCAGAATATCAAATGAGTGTCTCCCTGACCAAAAAGAAAAAATTTCGGAGAAAGTGTTGTACTATCTAGAAGTTCAAACTGACTATCTACATTTTGACACTCAAAGTTTGACACTCCAGTTTTCTCAGTGCGTGAAAAATGAATGTTAGTTTCCTCTTACAGTTTTTTTATAACGTTGCAAATTTTCGAGTAAATTAATAAAAAGTGTGTTTGTTTTAAAGCATAGAAACCATGTTTTATTTCAATCTACTCGCCTCGAAAAATTCATTAATTAACGGATTGCGAAATTTTTTTTTGCGTTCTACTCGTGAATCTCTGGCGGAGGCGACAGTGCTTGCAAAAAATTTTTTTGTTCATTGTTAAATGGTTTTTTTTAATCCGAAGAAAAAACTATGTTTTTCGAGCTTCGGACCGAAAAAGTGAGCGAGGAAGTTTGAGCTACAGTAAACTTCCCGTGAACAAGTTGATCATTAGTATATGGAGCAACTTTTTGGAAAATATCAACTCAATTGAACAATTACTTTCGAAAATACAACGAGTTGAACGCAAATGCGAATTAGGTTTTGTCGCTCATTTTCATCGCATGCCACTCCTACTCTCTTTCTCTATCTTCCTTCGCTTCTACTCATCGGCGCGCCTGCATTGCTCGTAACAAAACCGGTAAAATCGCGTCAAAACCTAATTCGCATTTGCGTTCAACTCGTTGTATATTCGAAAGTAATTGTTCAATCGAGTTGATATTTTCCAAAAAGTTGCTCCATATACTCATGATCAACTTGTTCGCGGGAAGTTTACTGTAGCTCAAACTTATTCGATCACTTTTTCGGTCCGAAGCTCGAAAAACATAGTTTTTTCTTAGGATTAAAAAAAAAAACCAATTAACAATGAAAACAAAATTTTTTTTAAAGCACTGTCGCCTCCGCCAGAGATTCACAAGTAGAACGCAAAAAAAATTTCGCAATCCGTTAATTAATGAATTTTTTGAGGCGAGTGGATTGAAATAAAACATGGTTTCTATGCTTTAAAACCAACACACTTTTTATTAATTTACTTGAAAATTTGCAACGTTATAAAAAAAAAACTGTAAGTGGAAACTAACATTCATTTTTCACGAGCTATAAAACCACGTTTTTGGTTTTTTCGAATTTCGATTTTCAATTTTTGACTATAACATCACGAGGCGGACAATACTTTTACAGGTTTTCGAGCGCCTGTCACCTTATTGAATATAACTCCTCAATTCAACTTTAGCGCTTCGTGCATCGCGCGCTTTTTTATTAACAACCCTCTCAAATTCTTTATTTTTAGTACGAATAATTTGAAATTTTCCGAAAAACTTCCTTAAATACAAATAAATAACTTTGTCACTTCATATTTTTAGAAACATAAAATTCATTCGTCACTTTTTCACTCGGAATCGCGAGAAACAAAGAATTGACAGGTATTTATTTGTTATTGAATATTATCAAATATTGATGGTATTTATTGTTTTTAAATGACTATTCGTCATCAGCAATGAATACTGAATGAAAATACGCTAAATTTAATCCATTGCGTGCAGTACTTACCGAGAAATCGCAATTTATGTTTTTTGAAACATTGATTTTAGGTTATTCAATAAATACCTTTTATATTTCTTTTTTCGTAATAATCATGTTGGACTAAAAAATACTTGAGGAATAAAAGTTGTATTTTGACAAGCTCTATCAGCTTATATTTTTTTATTTTGAGTTTTTACAACTTTTTTTTTACTTCAATTTTAGAAAGTGGACAATACTTTTCCCCTTTTTCGAGCGCTCGGCGAGTTTTTCTTCCCGTGGGTTCAATTATTGTTTTTTTTAAACTTTTTTTTAATGATCTGAAATTCTTATTTTTAAAATTAAAAAGTTAGTACATTGTTTCTGTAAATCATTTTAGCTTTTAGTGAAAGATTTTGAGAGTTTTTGTAGAACATTTAATAGACAATGAAAAAATCATATAGAGGATATTATATAAATGAATTCAACCTCATTTTTCTTACCTGTTTGACTTCTATCGTTCGAAGAGGTTGTACTTGTCCAGAGTCTGAACGGAAACTGTGAAAGATCTCCTTCTGCCGGACATTCATAATCACCAAAAATGTCCCCGTCAAGCAAAAAACGCATATAAAACATTTTTTTAAGGACAACCTTGGTAGACCTATGTAGCCTTGCATTGTTCATCCATTCGACTAATCTGAAAAAAACGCTGTTCAGTTTTTGGTGCTCTCTTCTAAATGAAACATAAGTGACTAATTCAAATTTATAAAAATTCTACTGATTGATAGTATTTTATATTTATTTAAAAGTGAACTGTTAAGAATTTTATCACTAATTTAGAAGAGTGTATCATTCACTGTGATTACAGATCTCTACTATATCGACCTTATCAACCTGTGATTTAAAATTAACTTCTTTTAAGATTAGACAGATTGATGATAGAGCATTCGAGCGGCAATCGAAAGGTCCTGGGCTCGATACCCAGCGGAGTCAAAGCATTTTTTTTCACAGAAAAATTTTTCGAAGGATTTTATCAATTCTAATCAACTTTAATGTACAAGGAGTAAATTAAAATTAATATTTTTGTAAATTATAAAAAATTGATATGCATCCAGCTTAAATTTCATTCGTATTTAATAACTACAAACTAAACTTAATAAACATTATCAAAATAAATACAAAAACTTTTCATATGTTAAGATGAGAGTATTTTAAAATTATTTTACGTTACTGAAAAAAACTTCCATTACACGTAATGGAAGTTTGGTACAGAAGTTTTTATCAGTGATAGAAACACTTTGGACAAATTATTAGTAGATAATGACCAATAATTAGTAGAAATTTTCATTAATCTGAATTAATGGCTCTTTATCATTAATTCAGTTTACTTTTCATCAATTTAGATTTAGAAAATGAAAAAGCGATTTTTGCGAATCAATATCCTACCCAAAAAATTATTCTAAGCTCCCTAAATCTTAATTAATCAAAAGTAATCAATTCAAAGTAGAATTTTTAATGAATTAACGTAAATGCGTCGACTTTCAATTGGTAAGAAATTCACACACTAAATTAGTTGAAATTGTACTCTGTATCAGTTTCATTTTACTATGAATTAGTTGAATTCATTTATTATTAATTGCATGTTCACTAAAATGAGTAAATTTTTCCAGAAATTCTGAATTATTTAGTGTCGTGAATTAGAATTGAACAATATTATTCAAGAATTATAAAAATTATCCTTAATTTATCAAAATAATTAATAGAAAGGATTTTTCGTATTGCGAATATTGACAGACTTTTTCGTTTTTATGATAAATCACTGATTAAAATAAAAAATTTACTAATTTCTTTAAATTTCAGTTTGGGCTTTGGACTTTTATTGGTGTGTGATTTTGATAATTCGTATTTCAAAGCCTAGAATGTTACAAATTTAGAATTAAATACTCGTAACACCTTCCCTTATTCGAGAGAAAAAACTATGAATCCTTAATTTTTAATATTTTGATAGTAAAATAATTTTAATACACTCAGAGAAAATTGATCTTCATATTTAAAGAATCGTTTATTTAGCCTCTCTTTGTCAATTAAAAATAAGAATTTGTTCATGTTACAAAAAAATATGTTCCATTTGAAAAATATTGAATGTGAATAGAACAAATTCTTCATTGAAATGATTTTTTAAATTTAAAAATATATTATTTTAATTTAAACAAAGTGGTTTTTCCTACAAAAATAGTTTTGGTTTTAATTTAAAAAATCAGGTTTTTAAACATACACGGAGAAAAAAACTGTTGAATCAACAGATGTCATCTGCTGAAATAGGGACAACAGATTTTTTTTGTAGTATTTACAGATTTTTCTGTTGGATTCACAGATTGTTTGTAAACTCAACAGATGAACCTGTAAAATCTACAGACATGTCTGTTAGAATTGCGGATTTCAAGAAAAAAGAGAAATCCGTAATTCTAACAGACATTTCTGTAGATTTTACAGGTTCATCTGTTGAGTTTACAAACAATCTGTGAATCCAACAGAAAAATCTGTAAATATTACAAAAAAAACTGCTGTCCCTATTCCAGCAGGTGACATCTGTTGATTCAACAGTTTTTTTTTCTCCGTGTACTGAACCGAAAGCTAGCCTTGTCGGTATCGTTTTGCGAGCGGGAAGTTGATTTTCCCGCACTAGTGCGGTAAAACTTTAAGTTTTTTTTATTTTCCGCACATTTAAAATTTTATCGCACTAGAGCAGGAAAATCAACTTTCCGCACGCAAAACGACACCAACTCGGCTAACTTACGGTGTACGGCAGACAAAAAAGCAATTTCACATTGCATAAATTTTAATTTTATATTTAACCGTTACGGTTGACCGTAAGGATTTATAATTTTGTGCTGCAAGTTAGCAATTGAATATTTGTTCCTTAGGCACAATCAGAAAAAGCTGAAGGACAACGGTGAGAAATTATTTATACATTTTTCCAAATCTTTTAATTAAATTTCAAGGAATATCATCAGTTTTACGGTCGTTTTTAAATTTTCTACACACACAACTTTTTTACATTCTTATCATTAATAAGAAGGTATTGGTTTTATGTGAAAAATTAATTATTGGTTTCTGATAGTGCTTATGAATCTCTACCAATTATCCTTATAACATTTTTCGATTAAAACAAAATTAGAAAAGTTACAGTATGTTAAAACTTAAAAAAAAGCACTTCATTGAAAATCGAATATCCAAGCTTCAATACTCTATAAATCTGAATCAGTCAAAATCTAATGATTATCAGTGAAATTTGAACGATTCAAATCGCTAAAAAAAGGTCACTGTAAATCAGTCAAATGTCACTGATTACTTCAGTGAAAAGTAACTGATTTAGCAGCGGAAAATATTGTTTTTACTGATTAATCAGTGAAAATTAACTGATTTAACAGTGAAAAATATTGTTTCCACTAACGAATCAGTGAAAAGGCAAATCACTGATTCAATCAGTAAAAATATGACTGATTCAGATTTAGAGAGTATACAGTTATAATAAATACATTGAAACCAAAATAAATTTATATTTTTTAAAATTACCTTGATTTCTTTGAGGGACATATTAGTAAAATGTCCCAGAAATATGCCAATATAAAAAGTAGTATAAAAATTAGGAACTCATCCTAAAAAATAAGCATGTTTTAAAACGCACACTTTATAATTTTCAACTGCACACTTGGAAGTCTCGACTACACTAAGTGTCTTATAGTACTACATAAAATTTTAGGCCCTGTCGTATTTACAAATCCTAATCAGAGTTGTTAATCAAATAGAGATTACTTTCTCATTTCACCTGAAACACATTATCAGCTTCTAAATTAAGGTAAGGCAAACTATCGTTAACTACCTGGCTGACGGGGTTACAAGTTCAGACGCGTGTGGAGGGAAAATAAAACTTACTGAGTGGGTAGATAACAAAAGTGCATTTTATCTGTGTCAACATTCATCATTTACGTGTGAAACATCAGTTTTTTTAGCGGAAACTGTCAAAACTTTTTTTTATAAAAGTTTCTACTCTCTAAAGCTGAATCAGTCAAATTTTCACTGATTGAATCAGCAATTTGCTTTTTCACAGATTCTCCAGTAAAAACATATTTTTCACTGTTAAATCAGTTAATTTTTACTGATTCATCAGTGGAGAAATATTTCACACTGTTAAATTAGTGAATTTTTACTGATTCATCGTTGGAAAAATATTTTACACTGTTAAATCAGTTAATTTTCATTGGAGTAAGCAGTGAAATTTGACTTATACTCAGTAACCTCTTTTTAGCTATTTGAATCAGTCAAATTTCACTGATAATCAGTAGTTTTAGACTGATTCAGATTTAGAGAGTATAGTTTCAAAACAAAGAGGGCTCTTTCAAGAATGTTAATAATTATATAATAAATAAACATTATTAGGAATAATACACATGCATGAGTAATTATATTCAAATAAAAGTCTAAGTTTTTCAGGATTTAAGTATTTGAATTTTAATATACATTAATTTAAAAAACATATCCCAAGTGCGAATTGCCGAAGGTGATAATACGGCACAATATTGGCCCAATCTCGGCAGTCAAGAGTCGGCCATTGTTATTGGGCCAGTGTCACTGTTTGCATCGGTCAAGTGCTGGGCCGACGACGGCGGCCTTTTTCGACTGTTTAAATTTACCGACCTTCAGCCGAAACTTGGCCCAGTATCGGCCCTATACCAAGCCGATTGTCATTTTTACTATGGCATCCAGTTCTGAAAGTAGAAGAGCCAGAGTCGGGCTCATGGACGGCACATTACTGGGCCATGTGTCACTTTTACCACGGCAAACCATCCTGGAAGTGAGAAAACCAGAGTTCGGCACAGCATTGGCCCGTTGCTGTGCCGAAAACAAGTGCTGGCGGCCAGAGTTTGGGCCAGCATTGGCCGCCAAGTGCATACCGGAGTTATCATTCCAGCAACGGCACGATATTGGCAGCCGATCTTCGGCAAATTTTTGGCGATGCTGGGCCAGTGTTGGGCCGTATCTAATTTCGCACTTGGGACATTACATGTAATGGAAATTTGTTGGGGTTTTTGAAAATTCCAGCACCTTTATGTATTTTCAAACCAAAAATATTCGGTTTTTAGGCATTTTTTTGCATTTTTTTTTGTCTTTGAATAACTTTATTGTTTTTTAACTAATTGTCATGATTCTTTTTGTATTTTGTTCAAACTCAAAAAATAAAAATATTAAAGGCGGCGGATCCCCTTAAGAATTAATTATAACATCAATTCAATCATTAAAAATGTTTTATAAGATTATTATAATTTTAATTTGAATTGCTGTGTATATTTTATAACTTATATTTATCTTTCTCTTTTAAATACGAAAAGTTTTAAATTTAGTTCTTTTTGGATGTCCAGAGTTTTTATTGAATTGCGAGTAAATAAACGAAAAATGTTATTAATAGAGATATCATAAGTAATACGTTCAAAATAAACTGGGTTTATACATAAAAATGATAAATAAAACATCTGTCCGAAGTTTATTAATGTAGATCTATCTGCTGTCCATTATCACGCTCAACAGATCAAAGTTTGTTAATAATATTTATTCTGACAAAACTTTAAGAGCCAAAACCATTACCTTTTCATTATTATCCTGCTTGTAAAAATATTTTAGACTAATTATAATTACAGACGCTAAACTAGAAAGGACAGATTCAAATAATTATGTAAATATCTGGAAGTATGCACAGTTTTCCAATTAACTAAATTGTACTTAATTCAGATTTTTGTCCCAATATTTTAATAATTTCAGTAAACATTTCAAAATTTTGTTCGAATATAATATTAATATCAAATTTTCATTTCTAACAAAAAAAACTAAAAAAAGACAAATTATAAAATTATATGACATGAGATTACAAGAAAAAACCATCAAAATGTATTTAATAAATTTGAAAAAGTTTCAGAATATAAAATTCCTTTTTTTATTGTGTTGCAGGCAGAAAAAAACTAATTGAGTGGAGAAATAGATTCTTAGTAAAAAATAGACATGAATCTTATTCATGGATTTTTTACATAAGGATACTTCAGATAAGGAAATATAAATAAAAGGAAGATAACTTTAAAGTAAATATTTTTATCTCCACGAGTTTTTCGCTCTTTTTAGCTTATTTTTATGACAACGTATCCTAATATTATGATACTAATATTTATTCCGATATCTCAAGTGGACATCACTTTCGAAAATCTTATAGTTGTAACGAATTCTATGACTGAAAACTTAATTTTATAAATAGTTCAGATATTTTTAGACAGTAATTTACAGTCTCTCGTGAAAAACTAATTATATATTTGATTAATTATTTAAGTAATGAATAGAAAGAGATTTATTGACTACTGAATATACAGATCGTTGGTAATCAATTTTTATTTTAACAAAATATTACAAACCCAAGTGGGAAGTTAGATACGGCCCAACACTGGCCCAGCATCGGCAAAAATGTTGCTGAAGATCGGTTGCCAATATCGTCCATGGACCAGACTCTGGCTCTTCTAGTTGCGGAACTAGATGTCATAGTAAAAGTGACAATCGGTTTGTATAGGGCCAATACTGCGCCAGGTTTCGGCTGAAGGTGGTTAAATTTAAACAGACGACAAAAGCCGCCGTCGTCGATCCAGCACTTGACCGATGCAATAGGCGACACTGGCCCAATAACAATAGCTGACTGTTGGCTACCGAGATTGGGCCAATATTGTGCCGTATTATCACCTTCGGCAATTCGCACTTTAGAATTTTTGAAAAGATAAACTTAAAAATTGAAATTATTTAAGATCCGTAAATTCTTTTCCTAAAGCTATAAAATTAGGTAAATTTCAATTTATTTATTTTAACTCAGTTATGCAGTTTATTTTGCTCTAATATCAAATTTTTATTTAAATATTGATGTTATTACACAGTAACTTAAACTTCACTGGCAGAAAATTGCGTCACTTTTGATTTAAAAATTTCTTTCGGTGCAGAAATTTCTCGAACTGATCTTAACTTGAAACTAAACGTTATTAATCTTGGGCCAATTCCAACTTGACATTTAATGCCAGGACAAAGCCTTGTTAGAGAATTTCCACTTGAGAAATAAGAAATTTACTTAAGTCTGATAGAGCTTTAAGTAAATTGAATTTCCTATTTCATTTGCAATCAAAAAATTTAGTAACTTTGAAGAAGAAATGTAATTCACATCAACAATATTATAAAATTAACTTGATCTTTAGTATCAAATTACAACAAATAAACTTATATGTATGCGAAGAATATAAAACCAAGCGCGAAGTGCGAGATCCAAACAGAACAGACCGCGAAGCGCGACGATCAAATCGCGCGCCCTAGGCGCGCTCAAACATGCAGATTTTCTTCTATTGGGGGGTCAAAAATGAATTTGTTTTTCTGGCAGGGTTCAATAAAATGCACTTTATGACCCGCTAGTAGAAAAAAATATGTATTTTTGAATTTTAACAAAAAATTTACAAACCAAAAGTCCCGTCGAATAAAATTCTGAAATGCGCGTGCCCCAGATTGTCGTGAGACTGCTAAGTACTCTCTAAATCTGAATCAGTCAAACTTTCACTGATTGAATGAGTGATTTGCCTTTTCACTGATTCAGCGGAAAAAAAATTTTCACTATTGAATCAGTTAATTTTCATTGATTCATCAGTGAAAAAATATTTTTCACCGACAAATCAATTAATTTCCACTGAAGTAATCAGAAAAATTTTACTGATTCACAGTAACCTCTTTTTAGCTAATTGAATCAGTCGAATTTCACTGATAATCTTATGATTTATGATACTTTAAATAATATATTTCTTTTAAGGAAAGAAGTTTGATACAAACTCTCTAAACCTAAATCAGCAGCTATAAGCCTTTCACTGAAAATCAGTAAAACTCGACTGATAAATCAGTTAAATAGATTGAACTAACTTATTCAATCAGTGAAATCTTCAGGTGGGAATAATAAAACCAGCCATATATTTTAACGATCGATGAACTCGTTTATTTTAGGCTAAACAACACTAAAACGAAATTACGTAATTATTATTATTTCTAAGGGACGATAAATCAGTAAAGTGTAGATGAAAGTTTTGAATTTACGAATTCAAAAGTTATGTTCACGTGACGCATTCACTGATTCTTCAGTGAAATAAAAGCAGTGCACTGATTCATCAGTTGATATACTTTCACTGATATAATCAGTGACTATTTCACTGATTCAGGTTTAGAGAGTACCATTTGACCAGACGATTTTTTCAAAAAATGTATAACAGACGAGTGAAAAGTCAAGTCTTTATCTTTAATTTGTCAAAAGGGACAAAGTCCTAGCACTAATAGGTCGGCAGTGATGACCTTTCAAAGTGGACTACTTTTGACCTATTTTTCAGGGCAATTTCGCCGTGTGGAGTTTTCTTGAAACAGGGCGTTCTATGGGAAAAGTAAGAGAATGATGCCGAAAGATGAAATGAAGTAAACAGAATTCTACGTAAATTGGATGAAAAAAGAACCTTCTAGTCATATTAGTTTGGAATTTGTGAACTTTCAAAAAATCCCGTTTTTTTCCATTTTTTAAAACTAATATAAGAAAAATTGTGTTTTTTTTTTTTAAATACCTCGTTTTCTGTTAATCCTCTGATGAAAGGTTGGGGAAAAAAATCAAAGTAGACTATTCTGTGTAAAATGGGATAAAATAAAATGTTCTATCTTTAAATGGTCACAAGTTATAACCCTGGAAAGTGGACCCTTTATACATATAATCACCTGATACTATACGAGGCAAGGACGGCCACAAATGAACATTTTCATGCAAATTAAGTGATTAGCACCAATTGCGAGTGAATTTTACCGATAGAATGAATCTATTATGCTTACAATGTATAATATATGATAATAAATTTTCTGCCTCATAAGTACTCAAAAACAGTCAAAAAGTACTAAAAACTGTTGTTTAAATAATTCTTTAATAAACAATAAATTGTTTATTGATAAAAAAAGACATATTATAGAAGCTATCTCAAAAAACGGATTCTAGAAATTATTATGGAAAAACTACCAGTTGCCTGGATTATGTGTTTTAGAAAATGCCAAAAAAGCTTATCTTTGACTCTCATGGCGGAAGTTTCGAATTGGAATTCAATAAGAGTGAATCAGAGCTATTCCGAGTCATTCCAAAATTTATTTTCGAACCAATTCAAAAAACGTTTTGAATCTCGTTTGTTGAAAAAAAGTCAAAAATCAATCTGACCTTATCCGATTCATACCGCTTCAATCCGAACGAACCTGAACCACTATTTCAATCTGAATGAATCCAAGGTCGGAATGATTCGGATTGAAAATTCGGTTTGAATAAATTCGAGCTCGGATTGTTTCGGATTGAGAACGTGGTTTAGATCCATTAGGATTGATGCCTCGGACTGATGCGGAATAAAACGGATTAAATCGGATTGATTTTTGACTGTTTTTCCAGAAACGAGTTTGCGGATTGGTTCAGAATGATTCTGAATGGTTCCGAAACAGGTTTTCGATGGCTCGGAATTGGATTGAATTCCAATCCGAAACTTTCGCCAAAGTGCTATTTACGGAAAAAATCGAGATCACAAAATCAGGATTAACTACCTAAAATAATTATTAAAGCAATTCACCTTTGGTACATGTATCTTAGCAATGATTACTCAAATTCACTAATTATTGGTAAACTATTTATATTAGATTCTCTTATCTTTGTCCAGAAATCAGTTAGAAAAATTCTAATGAATTTTGTTAACAGTAATTTTCGGTAATTATTCCATACAGAGAAAACTGTAACAATTTTATAACAGTTTGAGAACAATATAACACGGATTTTGTAATAATTATAGAACGCTGTTATGAACGTTCTGTAACAAATATGCAACAGGTCTATAATAGTCTAACTATGTTGAATAACTAATCTGTAACTATTTATACAATAAATATAGAACTCGATTATATAATATCACAGATAAAAAAGTGTGCACAACATAAAAAATCCCTATGGTAATATTATATTGTTCGAATTCAATCTTAACATTTCTAAAATTTTCAACCACCTTTTTTTATAATAATAATCTGTCAGTTCTGTAAAATTTACACAACAGTTATGACTCGGAACTTTTGAACTGTGGCATAATTTCATTATAGTTCATTTTATTCTATTCTAACATTTGGAATTTACGTTATACAAACGACTATAAGATTATTATTCTGAAACAGTTACATAGCAGTTACTGTTCGCAGTTTTCGAAACATATCAGTTCGTTTTAACAATGCCGCAGAAAACTTTGACCGTTTGTTATGACATGGGAATATCTATCCAGTGTGACATTTGTTATATAACACAGTTACCTTTCTACTATAAAAAAGTCATAAGACGTTTTTTCTGAGTTTATGATAGTTTACTTATATTTTCAATTTGTGCAAAATAAAACTGACATTTCAAAATTAAAATGAAACACGGCCAGTCCATTATTTTGAAAATAAAATAGCTCCTTGATCTCTTCGACATAATTAAGAGATATTTCCAAAGATATAAATCATTTTTTATGAACTATTTTTTGTAAATAAAACATCTCCAAAAGAAATTCCCCTATCGAATTGCCATTTAAAGGTCATAGTTCAGTTTTGGAAAAATGATTACTATTTATAGACAACCCCATACAATCAACCAATAGGAAGCAAGCAGCTTTTTATAAAATATCAGAATATACATCTGATAATAAAAAGTAGTCAGAATATAAAAATCAAAAACCAAAACATTAGCAGAAAAAGGAAGATAAGATAAAATTTGTCTTATGTTAAATACTAATTATTAAATATAATTAAAACTAGTGTAAGTTGTATTTACCCTCAATATTAATAAAATGGTACGTTGGAGGAATAATTGGCTTTAGATTTTAATAAATACCACTGATGAGGGCTTCAATCTGATCCGAAACGTCTGATTAAATTGACTCAATTAATTTTGGACTCTAAAGACAATTTGTCCAATAACGTACCATTTCATATTATTAAATATAATAATATTTTCAAAATAATCTCATGTCTAGAATCCATTGAACAAAATCATAAATGTCCCAATGATTCCCCCTCCAAAAAATACAAGATCTTTAAAAATTGATCAAATTTCGAATTTTTTTGACAAATGTCCCAAAAGAACGAATTGGAATAGTTATGACAGACTCACCATGCACTTGTCGCGTGACTTTTAAGTTGACAGTGGCAGTGGTAGCGCCATGTACTGAACAGACTATCGATGGCCCAACGCCCAATGACTGCCGCACGTTTTCACACCACACGCACCAAGTCACGCGACAAAATCCGATTACACACACCATAAGAAGTCATGATTTCTTCTTAAAATTGATCACTCACTTATTGAACTACTTTGCAACTTCAGTTCATATCTATGTTTTGTGTTTTTATTTTTATTTCTTTTAAGTAGAGTGAGGATGTCCTGGTCTTTACGACCCCTCACTCGTAGTTCCGCTTCCCTCTGATATACTTTATCCGAATGGTTCCTTTTCTGTGCAAAGTATCAAACCCCTCCTCTGAGGCCAACACTCCAAGGGAAAATCCATAAAGGCCGCGTCTGCGCCGTGTTTCCGTTCTGCCTTTGTGCACACTCGCGATATTGCAGATCGACTGCATGGACCCGAGAATCGCGAAGGACTCTGTGATATCAATATGAAGATTAGTTTCCAATATTTGTCCAATTTTTGTAAAATAAAATTGGAGACTTAACGGTCTAAGATTATTTAAAAAAAAAATTAGGACCTCATAGCCTGATATTGTCAGAGTTGACAGATTGGGATAAAACTTAACTAATGAGAAGTTTGAAACGATGCAAAAGAGAAAAATGTTAATTTTATCTTTTATTCGTTTGTTTCTAAGACGCAGATAAATATATGTATTATGTTACAACGTTTAAATTCTTGAAAAACGGAAATCATACGCGGATGCGGTTGATATTTTTGTCCGGTGATAATTTATTATTGTTTATATTTCACTGATTGGTTCTAATGAGATTTATTAAGAGTGAGGTAAATTTTTCTGGTTTAAAAATAATTTATAAATTTGAATATATTAGGGTGACAAGGAAATGATATTCGATAAATCATTCAAAGGTGGTGAGAAATAAGTTGGGATTTGGGAAAATTCTTCCAGAATACTTTAAATAAAATAATAACATTTTTAAACAATCTTGATATTTATCGGATTCAATTTCGAGAAAATTGATTTTATAACTTTAATCTTCTTTTGTTTAAAATGTCTGGCAAATACTTTCAAAAGGTGATAATTAATTTTAATTATATTTAATTATCATTTTTCTTTGCTTAAAAATAATTGATAAATTGAAATATATTAGAGCGGAGTGGAAATCATATTCAATAAATAAATAAATAAATAAATCATAAATTGACAACAAAGTTATGATTTGGAAGAAAATTTCCAGAACACTTGAAATAAAATAATAACATTATTAAACAATCTTGATATTTATCGGATTTAATTTAGAGAAAATTAATTTTATAACCGTTATCTTCTTTGGTTTAAAATGTCAGACGAATACTTTCAAAAGGTAATAATTAATTTTAACTATAATTAATTATAATTTTTTTTGTTTAAAAATAATTGATAAATTTAAATATATGGGGCGGAGTAGAAATCATATTCGATGAATCATTCAGAGGTAGTGACAACAAAGTTATGATTTGGAAGAAAATTTCCAGAACACTTAAAATAAAATAATAACATTTTTAAACAATCTTGATATTTATCGAATTTCATTTGGAGAAAATTAATTTTATAACTTTTATCTTCTTTTGTTTAAAATGTCAGACGAATACTTCTGAAAAGGTAATAATTAATTTTAATTATAGTTAATTATAATTTTTTTTGTTTAAAAATAATTGATAAATTTAAATATATTAGGGCGGAGTGGAAATCATATTCGATGAATCATTCAGAGGTGGTGATAACAAAGTTGTGATTTGAAAGAAAATTGCCAGAACACTTGAAATAAAATAATAACATTTTTAAACAATCTTGATATTTATCGAATTTCATTTGGAGAAAATTAATTTTATAACTTTTATCTTCTTTTGTTTAAAATGTCAGACGAATACTTTTGAAAATCCATTTTTAATAGACTTTTAATCTGACTCATGAATATTTATATTCTTGGAATTTTATTTATATTTAGATATCAAGATAATTGTACCTTCTTTTTTGAGAATAGAAGAGCTTAAGATTTTTCTCATATTCTAATTCGTCTGTTTTAATTATTTATTATTCAATTATTAAATTTTTAAATTCTGTCCTTGACAAAAAACTACATTTTTTTAAATTTTAATTTTTTAAGATTTTTTCTCTTTTACTAACTTTTTTTCTGATTTGAATACATTTAAATTTAAACTCAGCGAAATTAGTTTAGCTGTAGCACACCGTACACAATTGTAATGAAAGTCAGTTAATTGGAAATCAGTGCAAATCCCACTGATTACATTTTATGTAATCAAAGATGTCAATAATGCTATTCCTTAAGCTAAATTAACAGAATTTTGGCGTCGTTTATTTCACACAAAACAAATTGTTCACATGATTTATCAAGTTTGAAATCAATTTTGAAAACTTTTTAACTAGCAACGTTGTAAAATCCCTAAAAATTTGGTTTTGATCGGAAAAAAACAAAAAGGTGACATTATTCAATTTCGTTTTTTATATAAGTACTAATTGTAGAAGCATTAAAAAGGCACAGTTTTGAAATTTTAGCGTCTTTTTACTGGATTATTAATGATATTGGAGGATATCACAGTAAATCGGAAAAATGTTATTAGTTTAATATATTTTATCAGTTTCGAGCGCTGTAATTTTTTTATCTTTAGTACAATTACATATCGAAACTATACTAGTAAAATGTAATTAATTATTTTGATTATTTCAAATTTAACCTCAACCCAGCAAACACTGTTATATAACATGTATGTAACTGTTACGTAACAGATTGTAACACGTTACATAGCTGGTGACTTACAGGTGAGTCACCTGTGACGCAAAATGTCACACTGTGTGATGAATTAGTTCTATAACAGCTCTGTAACGCTGTGATGTAATGGGTCTGTAACAGACTTATGTAACATATGTGCTATATTGTTACGCGAAATCAATGTAAATATGTTCTATATGTGTTATGCAATTATGTTATATAGAAGTTTTGTAAAAGCGATATGTAAATAGTATGTAACGGAGATATGTTAAACAGATATACGATGATAAAATATAATATATAAATATTGATCATTCGCGTAACCAAGTTACAGAATCAAAGTTACAGTATTGTCACATAAAAATTATGTCATACTGTTACGTAGCTGTTACTAATGTACATTATATACAACTAACATAACTATTCCGTAACATTGTTACATTACCCTTACGTAACAAAGCAACGAAATTGTAATAGATCATTTAGGTAACGAATTTATAGAAAAGATGTTACGTGATTCTTACATAAAAATTACGTGACATTGTTACGTAGCTGTTACTAATGTACATTACATACAACTCACATAACTATTCCGTAATACTGTTACATTACCCTTACGTAACAAAGAAACGATATTGTTATAGATCATTCGGGCAACCAAGTTACAGAACAAATGTTACATGATTCTCACATGATAATTATGTCACATTGTTACATAGCTTTTATTAATGTACATTATACACGACTTACATAATTATACAGTAATACCGTGACAGTTCACTTACATAACATTATGACAAAACTGTTACAGATCACGTGTGTAACACATTTAGAGAACGAATTTTACATTGTTTTTCTATAGCATATACATCCCACTGATACAGAATTGTTACATTCACTCTTTTATTGATCTTTTACATCTTCACGCAACAATCTTACATGACATTGTTACCTTCCCGTTATATAGCAATTACATCACTGAACAATAACAATCGTTACATAACCAGAAATAACTATGTTACCCTTTTGTTACGGAGCGGTTACATAACGTGTTTGCTGGGAAGCTGTATGAATGGAACTTTTTGAAAATGAAGTCACAATTTTTTTAGTTTTATACATTTATCATATTAAAATAAACTTGTTGCTCCTTTGATGTCCCATGATGACAAAATTGGAAACAAACTGAATTATAGTAGAACAGAAATAAACTTTTGTACATATAAAAGTTGTATGGTGTAGAAATGATCGATTTACTATTACTACTATACATACATTATTGACCATATATATTTTCACTTTGCTACTTATACTTCGACCAGTATGTTAGTGAAATTTATGTCAGCAACACCCAAACCTTTCGCAATGCGTTTCATTTCGATAAAAATAAAAAACAAAATTTTCACTCTGTGAACTACATTAGTAATTGATGTGACCATTTTTAATTGTGTAGTTAACACCATGGTTTTCAAACTTTCATCTGTACAATTTTTTGTAAGTATTTAAAAAAATAATTTATTTAATAAAAGAAATTAAAAAATTGATTGGAATCAAAATTATATTCTAGTGTGTTTTTGATTTCATTGTCATTTTTATGATTGTGAAAAATGAAAATTCGCAATTATTTTCTATTGATTTGAACTTTTTAAGATTTTGTTCCTTAATAAATAATTTGCATATTTTAATTTTCATGTCTCTACTATAAAACATTTATTTTCAAATCACCTTTCTTATGCAACCCGCAATACTTGGATGCAAAGATTGCGACGCTCTTTATGTTAGCTTTATGAAAATTTTTTCTAAATATTTCTGAAAAATTTTTGTCCATAATTAATTATTAATTAAAATTAAAAACTTGTATAATTTGTGATCATTTTTCACGGAAAATCGGAAATGGTACTTTCATTTTTAGTAGATATTTTTAATTTCTTATAGATAGGTGCAGTAAAAAAATAATATAATGTTTTGATTGGACAATCTTATTTTTCTATCTTTATCAATTTTACTGGTAAACTTATTAAGAAAAACACTATTTATGCAGTCAAAATATAAAATATAAATAGCATGTCATTTTTCTCTTAAAAGAGGGTAGATTAATGAAAAGTTCCTTTTGATATGATCGTTAATATATAAAAAACTTAATAGAGGTCAATAAATTTATAATTCAGTTACTCGCGTTTTTTAGGGAACGTTCTTCAATTTCGGAAGTAGGTCGAGCATACTTTATACCATGTTCAATCTAATGTCATCATTATTTAAATAATAAAAGACAGTCACCCTAACTCAGATCACTTAACATGCGATCTAGAATTTAACATTCCATGATCCGTAGTTTAAGAAATAGAATTTCACCTTGAGAATCTTAAAAATATCAAATTTTTTATTTTCGCCTAATTTATTTAAGTGATTGACACCAAAATTATTTATTATTATTTATTATATCAAATATTCAAGTATTTATTTCTTCCAGAACTTGCAAGGCTGAAAAAATATATGAAAAAGGAAATCATAAGTGGAAGTTTGAAAGAGTCGAATTGTAAATATCTTATATAAAAACTAAATAACATATAAGTTACAAAAAAAATTAAAAAATGCAGATCATGAGATAAAATTATCTCAGACAAACTATCTACGATGAAAAAATTATCCAAGTTTAATTTTGAAAAGTTATACATAATTTAATATATATACATCCCGAGAAATTTGTATTATCCATAAATTTTCAAATTTTTGAAATTATACTGACTGAAATTTTCTATAACTTGGCTAGTATTTTTTATTGTGATTTAATTGTTTTTAATGAAATTCATATATATGCATATGTGACACGCATTATACGTCAATGAAAGAGCATTGTATTATAAATAAATAGAGTGAAAAAGAAATGTTAGTTATTTTTAAAACTACACGTGACCTAAATTCTAGGCCATTCAGTGAACAAGGCAACAAGCTTTCGAAATTATCTTTGCATAATTTCCACTTGATCTTCTATTAGTGTCAGTTGTCAATGCATTTACTCTTTTGATATGAAATCCAAGAAAAGTTGACAGTATTTATCAAAATTAAAACAGTGTTTTCAAAAATATTTCCGCACATATATGGTAAATATTTATACTCTTCTTTACTCTCTAAATTTGAATCAGTCAAAATCTACTGATTATCAGTAAAATTTGACTGATTCAAATAGCTAAAAAGAGGTTACTGTAAATCAGTCAAATTTCACTGATTATTTCAGTGAAAATTAACTGATTTAACAGTGAAAAATATGTTTTCACTGATGAATCAGTGAAAATTTGACTGATTCAGATTTAGAGAGTATGACATTGATACTTTATCATTCGAAAAATTTAAGACCAGTATTAAGTTCAAAAAGTTTATTGCAACTTTGTGAGTTCAAGCCCAAAATAGAAAATTCCAAAAATAGTATCTTACATGTTTTTTAATTAGTCAGACAAATTTAATGCCCCTTTGCACGATACTAACTTGATCAAAAAACTTTCTAATAGTTCCTCACTCTTATTATAGTAACTTTTATTCATTTCAGTGCTATTAAACTAATGGTTTTTTCTAAAGATTATATCGAAGGTAATGATAGAATAATAACCGTTAAAATGGCTAATTGAAATGAAATTACCAAAAAGAGAATAATAACTTACCTGATATTACACAAAGTATTGAGCCTTCGAAACAGTACTGCTATCGACTTTGTCATGGTCTGTAGAATTTAATTTCTTGGAATCTAAATAAAACAAAAATTTCATTCAGTGCTAAACATACAAAAATATATTAAAAAAGATTTAGGATCTGTAAAACAAAATAATTTTTTAGTATTAGATTTATTTTCACAAACAGATAATTCATTTGCTTAATTTTGAAAAATTTTAATACAAATTATATACACGAAAAATCTTAATCAGTGCTCTCTAAATATAAATCGAAAAGAGTTTACTGGAAATCAGTCAAATTTCACTGATTACTTCAGTGAAAATGAACTGATTTAACAGTGAAAAATATTTTTTCATTGATTCAATCAGTGGAAATTAACTGATTTGACAATGAAAAATATTTTTGCACTGATGAATCAGTGAAAATGCAAATTACTGGTTCAATCAGTGAAAATTTGACTAATTCAGATGTAGAGAGTGAGATTCTCACTGAATTGAAATCAGTAACCCAATTCTGACTGGACAATCAGTGGTTTTTCATTGATTTTCAGTGAAAATGACTGGTTGCCCAGCAAAAAGTGGTTCACTGATTTCAATTGACTGAGAATCTCACTGATTTAAATTTGGAGAGTAAGTTTGTATAAAAATATGTTAAGTACCATTCCGAATCACATTTAAACTACAGCTGATCAACGTGATTTTGATTGTTAGTGGATTTAAGCTTCATATAGATTAGATTACTCTGACGAATCAATGTTCCCTTATCAAGAACTCTTGCACTTTTAAATATACCGATTCACAGGTGACCCTTGTCAGTTATATGTTGTCTTGAGACTTCTAGTGACCACATCATTTTACGATGAAGAACCCAAAAAATTTGCGCCTTAATATATCAACAAAGGTGCAAGATATTGGAGTTCAGGAACCAGTAAAGCCGACATTCTTTAAAGAAACATCAAATTCATTGGATGAAATTACTGACAAAGACACGTGAGTCCATGAAAATTAAAAATCCCCCTAATTAAAATTTTTAATCATTAACAAAAAAAATAAAATTGAATAATATTTTGTAAAGAAATTCTGTAAACTGGCTCTGGCCTGGCATAAAACGCCGAACCAGGCATGGGCCCGGTTAGGTCAGGTCTGGGCCTGAGCTTGGCTACGGAAATTTTGTTCTATTTTGAGTGCACATTAGATTTTATAAGCATTTCCTCGGCCCTAAATATTTTATCAGTGTTCTGTAATTTCCGAAAATCCAAAAATTGTTTTATTTCAGGGAATCTAAAAACATTAAAAAGGAAGAACTGCCACCAATTCCATTTTTAAAATTGGTGAGAATCTTTTTTTAGTAAAACTTTAATTTATTATTTATCTGGGGAAAAAAGTTGTATTTTTCAGTAGTTCTTTTTCCCTAGGATTTCCATTAATTCTCACGCAATGTTTTGAAATAATCCAAATTTATTGCTGAATCATACACGACTGATAATTTGCTATCTGATAAATTCTATTGAAACTGCTCTAGGGAAAAACATTTATATGCTGCATTATAATATTTCTGAAACTGTAGATTTTTGTGACCAAATTCAAGTAATAATTTTAAATGAAATTTTTGTACCATATGCAAACGTTTGTTTTCCATCATAATTATTATATCTATTAAATTATTACGTCTGAATCGTTCAGGAGATATAACTAAGACGTTACATTGTGAATAGTTGTCTGAAGTATAATTAGTCTCAAGATCACTTTAGCATTTACCCTTAATTCATAATTTTCGTTTATGCTTTATTGTAATCTATTCTCTTTTGATTGCAATACGCTATCAAAAAATTATATATTTTTTATTTTAATTGTGAATTTTTTTCCGGGATACTTTAAAATCTCATAAAATGTTCATAACGCCACTCTCTAAATCTGAATCAGTCAAAATCTACTGATTATCAGTGAAATTTAACTGATTCAAATAGCTAAAAAGAGGTTACTGTGAATCAGTCAAATTTCACTGATTATTTCAATGAAAAGTAACTGATTTAACAGTGGAAAATATTGTTTTCACTAATTAAACAGTGAAAATTAACTGATTTAACAGTGAAAAATATGGTCTCCACTGATGATTCAGTGAAAAGGCAAATCAGTGAAAATTTGACTGATTCAATTTAGAGAGCATACAAAATTTAGAGATTTACCTTGAAAACGCAAATTTTGTATTCACATGAAAAAATACAATTTCCAGATTCAATAAAATATAAAACAGTTCTTCTACTGTAGCTTTTAAATTTTAAAAATTCTGTCTTATTCTATTCCGAAATCTGTCTCGACGCCAATGAGAGCTATTCTGAATCTAATCTGAACTCAGAGACTTTTGATTAGATTCGTATTCGTTCGGAATGAGTTTCGAATGAAAGGACGGATTCAGGCGGATTGAAATTGTAAGAACCTCAGTTTGATCTCAGATTTGTCCAGATTGATTTCTAGGGAGAAGTCCGAATTGAAAGGGTTCGAGAAGGTATTCCGGATTCCTTCGGATTAACTCCTAAGAAGATACATGAACTAAGGTGGTTTGACAACGTTCTTTAGATTGATTTCAGATTCGTTCGGACTCAATTTTAAGTGCAAGTGCGAATCGCGAAGAACTGAAGAAGTATTTCGGATTCATTCGTATTAAACTCAAAGTGTATGTACAAAAGCAGACAAATTGAAATTATAAATCGCGTTGTTTTAAGATCAATCCGAATTAATTTTCGAAAGAAGGCACGGATTTAAGGGAAGTGAAAAATACTTTAGATTAATGGCGGATTCATTCGGATTGATTTTCTAGGAGACGCACGGGTTGAAAAGGCTTAAAATTTTGTCTCAATTTGTTTTCGGACTCTTCCGGATGAATTTGCAGGGGGACATACTGATTGAAATAGTTTGTAAAAGTGTTGCGGATTTGTATCAGATTCTTTCGGACCGAAACAGATCTTCATATTGATTTCATATTGAATTTGAAATGGACGCATGAATCGCAAACTCAAGAGATGCCTCGGTTTGATCGCGGTTTTATTCAAATTTACTTCTAAGGAGAGGCACGAATTTGAACGTTTTAAAATTGTATTTCGGATTGGAACGGATTAATTACTTGAGGTACGTACGAATTTTTATGGTTTGAGAAAATACTTTGAAGCGAAGCAGAACCCATTCAAATTGACTTGTACAGAGTCGTAAAAATTATGACGGCTTGAAAAATTCCCTAAATTGATTTCGGATACGTTCGGATTGAATTTAGAGTAAACGTTCGGATCGAACAGACGCACGGATTTAGAAAAATGGAAACTGTAACTCAAATTGCTTTCGAAATGTCTTACATTAGCGAGAAATAAAATTTCGGATAGGATAGGATAGAAAGTTTAAGCTGAAAAGTAATAGTTGTTAAACAAAAGATTAACCAATTAATTATTACCTGAAAGTATAAAATTTCTGGAAATTCTTTATTAAATAATTATACATTATAATTTAGTTTCAATACGCAACAAAATGGGAGATATTCATCATGTCAATTGGAATTGTATGCAGCATGGGTTCTGGATTAGTAGTACCGGCAAATATTCTTATTTTTGGAAACCTTGTTGGATCCTTAGTGGACGCAGAAATGATTCATGCAATTGAGCAATCTGACGGAAATTTTTCAAGCTCCCTTGTAGACGACATTATGGAGGCTGTGACCACATTTGCAATTGGGAATTCCATCATCGGTGTAGTAATGTTAGTGCTTTCATACATCAGCATCATGATTTTTAACTTAACTTCACAGAGACAAAGCTTCCGTATAAGAACGACGTATCTCAGGTCAATTTTACATCAAGATATCAGCTGGTATGATGTCATGAAAAGTGGAGATGTAGCGAGCAGATTAACTGAGTAAGCATGAATTTTAATTCTCGATGATAAGCAAATTTTGACAGTAAAGCTTTTCTTCAAGTCAGTTTTTAAAATCGATCACTCACAAACAAAATTATGATTTTATTATATTCAATTAAGAATCAATTATTATTTCATTAAACAATTTATAAAACTGAAAAAATGTTAAAAGTAGGTTGAATATAGTTTTGAGCCAGTTCGACTTAAAATGAACAAACATTTTTGAGTTAATGTCCATCTATGTTCAACAATTTTTCATGAGAAGTTTCAGTGTCATGGCTCTGGCCTGGCATAAAGCGTTAAACCTGTTGAGGTAGATTGGAATTGCGGAAGATAGCGTTGCAGTTTGAAGTGCGCCAGGCTGGCCCCAGGATCGATTCGACGTTACATGCCAAACCTAGACTTGGTCTGAGCCACGACAAAATTACTTTATGAGTTTTAATAGGAAAAAACTATTCCTAACGGTAATTGTGCGAAAAATCAGGTCTCTGGGGAAAAAAGTTTTTTTATCATTTTAAGACTTGAAATTCTATTATCAGTCGTGTTTTATTAGAGGGAAAAAATCATTTTTTATGAAAAAATGCTTATTTTTCGTAAATTAAAAATGTTTTTCATTGAAAATGAAGTTTTTCCTTTCATAAAACACAACTGATAATATAATTTCAAGTCTTAAAATCGTAGAAAAACTTTTTTTTTTAGTGACCTGATTTTTGGTACGCCACCTTTAATATTTTTATTTTTTGAGTTTAGACCTTTCATATAATTTTTTTATGTTTAGTACCTTTGTTTAGAAAGGTTTTGGCGTTTTATTAAAATTTCAGCACCTTTATGTATTTTTAAACTAAAGATTTTGAATTTTTTGGGCATTTTTTGACTTTGAATAACTTTTTTGTTTTTCAACCAATTTTCATGATTCTTTTTTTATTTTGTTACTTAACATGTGTAGCAACTTTTTGAGCATGGAGAGCACTCTAGCTAAAAGAATAACTACAAATTTTTTTTTCATATTTTGGTTTATTTTTATTTATTCTTTTATTTTATTTAAATCGTAACTCTTTTTTCAGTCATCTTACCTTATTTTCCATGACCAAAAATTTGCGATACATTGTAAGGGACAAAATATAAGAAGAATCGTGACAATTGATTAAAAAACAAAAAAGTTATTCAAAGTCAAAAAATGTCACAAAAATGCCCAAAAAAGTCAAAACTTTTAATTTTAAAATATATAAAGGTGCTGGAATTTAAAAAAAAACCCAACATCTTTCTAAATAAAGGTACTTAACATAAAAAAATTATATGGAAGGTCTAAACTTAAAAAATAAAAATATTAAAAGTGGCGGATCCCCTTAATGAAAATTTCGTGACAGTATCATGGAACTTTTGTCATAAATATTACATTTTTTACAACTTATAGAGAACTATTGTCATGACTAAGAACAGATAGAGGCCTGGGTAGTTTTAGCTACTCCTGGAACACAAAAACTATTCTGGGCCTTTTTTAAAAAATATTTTCTCATTGCATTGTCTTCTAATTTTTATTTTCTAGGGATGTGATAAAATATGAAGAAGGTGTTGGGGAAAAAGTTGTGATGTTTCTACACAATACCTTTGCCTTTCTAGGCAGCGTTGGTCTAGCATTCTACAATGGCTGGAAACTGACACTAGTTTGTGTTGTGTCATTTCCTATCATGGTCATGATACTAATCAGTATAGCTAAGGTGATTATCTGATTAAAATCAAGATTAGGAGACTGTCACTCGTCTGAATTCAACTTAATATTATATTATTAGTTCATTCAAGAAAAAGAGTCTCTGTATATCTCTCATCATTTTTTACAATTGTTTTATCATTATATATCACATCTAACTAAAACCTCTTCTTACTTCTTGAATTTTGTAAAACTGTCCGAGTTCAAGCAGAAAGTTATAAGGAATTTTCTATAGTTTATTTTAATTCTTTACTATTTTATAACTACACACAGGAAAAAAATCCGTAAAATTTACAGTAAGTTTGGTACTTATTTTTACAACTTGACTTTTTGGTAGATTTCACGGAAAATTCAGTTCATTCAACAGATTCTCAGTAGGTTTTACTTAGTCTCCAGTAAAATCTACCAAATAGGAAAAAATCAAGTGTAGTGGATTTTACTGGAAGATAAGTGAAACGTATAGAAAATCTGTTGACTGGACTGAACTTTTTGTGAAATCTACCAAAAAGTCAAGTTGTAAAAATAAATACTGAACTCACTGTACTTTTTACAAATCTCTTTTCTGCGTGAATTTCAAACTACTCTCTAAATTTGAATCAGTCAAAATCTACTGATTATCAGTGAAATTTGACTGATTCAAATAGCTAAAAAGAGGTTACTGTAAATCAGTCAAATTTCACTGATTATTTCAGTGAAAATTGACTGATTTGACAGTGAAAATTTGACTGATTCAGATTTAGAGAGTAGGATATAATTTCTCATTTATTTTCAGAGACCTCAAAAATTTTCTAAGATTTTTTCTAACTAATTCTTAGATGTGAAAGTCACTTTTCACATCAAAGAAAATTTATATGCAAAATCCTAGGATGTTATATTTGACTAAATGAATTATATACAGTTATTCGAGAATATTCTGAACAATCCTAGCCATTTTCAACTATTCTGAAATGCCAAATAACTACTTTTAGGAATTTAAAATATCTTGCCCTATATGTCGCTTACGTTTACATTTAAATTCCGTGGAATGAAATATTTGTCAGGACATAAATTCAAGAGGATAGTTAATTAAGTCTAAGGGTAGTTTTCGAGAATTCGTGTATAAAAGGAACAATTAAAACCTCTGTGTATAATACAAGAGTCTCAGTGCAAAGTTATAGTTGTTACATAATTGTTACATAGCAGTTTTGTAATGTCATTCCATGCGTGTTATGTCCATAGAACAAAAAAAGTTATGTAAGAGATATGAAAAAATTGAATAACATTACTTCTCATGAAGCTCTCACAGTGTGGGACGAAATTTTACGGTAACTGTTATGTAACATCTGTGAATTTTTATTGGAATTATTTTTCTTACTTATGTGACTCTGACTTTGATACAAAACTGCTGTTTCAAACTCATTTGGCTAATTTTCAATCCAAGGTATTTTGAAATAATTTAATTTCAACTGTTAATTAAATGTTTTAATTGCTTTTGGATTAGGCAACGTCTAAAATGAGTCGAAAGGAAATAGAAGTGTATGCAGTAGCAGGAGCTATAGCAGAAGAAACTTTATCAGCAATAAGAACTGTTGTTGCTTTTGGAGGTCAAAAAGCAGAGTTCGAGAGGTACACAAAAAATTTACAAAAAACTTACAAGACAAATATTAAAAAAGGCTTCCTAGCTGGTATAGGATTCGGATTAGTGTGGTTTTTTATTTATGCAAGCTACGCCCTTTCGTTTTGGTATGGAGTTACCTTAATTCTTGAAGACAGATATCTTCCTTCTGAAGAACGAACTTACACTCCAGCATCCATGGTGACAGTAAGTCAAATTTTCAATTCGATTTAAACTGGAACGTTAAGGGGATCCACCACCTTTAATTGGTATATTTTTGATTTTTTGAACTTTTTCCAAAAAATTTATATATGTGTATGTGTGTGAATTTACAGATTAATCTGATGATTTTTTTTAAATAAATAAATTACTACAATTGATTAAAAAACAAAAAAGTTATTCAAAGTCAAAAAATGTCAAAAAATGCCCAAAAAGCTCAAAATTTTTAGTTTAAAAATAGATAAAGGTGCTGAAAAAACCAACATCTTTCTAAATAAAGGTACTAAACATAAAAAAATGATATGGAAGGTCTAAACTCAAAAAATAAATATATTAAAGGTGGCGGATCCCCTTAATTTGAGAAACTGTAAAAATATGCAAAAAATGGATATTCACAATTAATATCACTAATTTTATGTTGAAAATCCATTTTTCCTTGCAATTTTATAGAAAATAAATAGATACATTTTATCATGGTTATTATATTTAAAAATACAGGTTCAAAACCTTCCAAACGCCAAAATTTTCAAAACGTGTTTTTTAAAGCCGATTTGGGCTTTTGAAAGTTTAGAACAGAATTCGAATTTGTATTACCATAAACCTAAACTCATATTAACGTCCATGCAAATACTATAATTCATAATTTCAAACAGTCGGAATAATTGAAATTCTCAAATATCTGCAAGAATAAAATTTGGATTTTTTTTCAATGAATGATCTTAAAAAACCCAACAAGAAAAGTGGGTAGAAGAAAGAAGGCAACCTTCCAAAACTCCTTCCTTCTTTATGTTTCTTTCTTCCTTTTTCGCTTTTGTTTCTACTTGGATTAAAAAATAAACAATTTAATTTCCATTGTTCTTTGATTTTTTTTTGTATCAAAATCGAATCAAATTTTTTGTTTGCGTTTGGAAAATTTTACACGTGTACCCTTCGTTTACTATTTTTTATTTTTGGAACTTTTATTGTGATAACAAATAAGGTTTCAATTTGAGAAAAAGAACTGATAGATAAAGTTATTTAACGATTTTTTAACAAAGGTCTTCTTCAGTGTAATGATGGGAAGCATAAACATGGGAGCTGCTTCTCCATTTATCGAAGCTTTTGGAACTTCGAAAGCAGCAGTATCAAAAGTATTCTCCATTATTGAGCGAAAGTCAGCAATTGATACGAAGTCTTCCGACGGTTTGAAGCCAACAGATATTGAAGGTTCAATTGAATTCAAAAATGTTTCGTTTGAATATCCATCCAGAAGTAACGTGAACGTAAGTTTTTTAAAAATAATTTACAAGTTTATTAAAAAAAAAAATTTTATTTCTAGAACTGAAATCCCAAAATTCTAGAAAAGATTTTACACTGAGAAAAAAATTTATCCAACAAAACTTTTTTTGTTGTACTGACAAAATATTTTGTTGCCACAACAAAACATTCTGTTTGAGTAACAAAATTTGATTGATATAGCAAAATGTTTTGTTGGCACAACAAAAGAATTTTGTTAGCTAAATACTAACAAAATATTTTTGTTGATTTGACAAAACTGTTTTCTCAGTGTATGCAATTTGATTGGTGAAATATTGATGAAATACATCATTTTTAGATGATTTTAGAAATTTTAGAAAACATATTTTTGCAACGACCAAGAACAGATATATTGACTTTCAAAATACTTTTTCTTGAATCCTGAGATTTCAAAAACAATTTCGATTATCGTCCGATAAAGTAGAAAATATGAATTTTAGATTCTGCATAAGATGAATTTCAAGATAAACAAAGGAAAAACCGTGGCACTGGTTGGCAGTTCAGGCTGTGGTAAATCCACTTGTATTCAACTTATTCAGCGATTTTATGACCCGACAGAAGGAGAGGTACGAATTATAATAAAATTTTATAGTTGAAGGAAAGAAATTTTGGATTTTACATTTTTTTTCAATTTCCTAATGATTAAGCATAATTTGTGCTTTATTGTAATTTATTATTTTTACCAAAGATAAGGGTGCGTACATTAATTAAGAAAAGCATTCGGGGGGGGTACAAATATTTACATGGTTGAAGGCCGGCAATCTAAAGCATTTCTTATTATTTTAGTTTTTTATAGTATTAAAGTAGTTTTTTGTTTTAAAATATTATAAAAATAAATTTTCTCTTTGACTAAACCCATTTTAATTGAATTTGATAATTTTCTAAATGAATAATATTAATTAATTATTCAAAGAATTTGAAAATCTTTCTGTGGAAAAAAATTTCAAACTCATCTAATTAATTTGAGATTAATTAATTAATAATAAAAAAAAAACTCCAAGATTTTTTCTGAAATGTATATTTTTATAATAAAATCACGTTAAATATAAATTAATTATTCTTGGTAATTTTATTTGATGCAATAATTAAAAAATATTACTATGAAATAGGGAAGGGGGAAAATTGTTAACATTGTTTATTCAAAATTAATAGATGCTCCCTAAATTATGTAAAAGCAAAAAGATAAAATTGATAATATAGTAATAAAAATAGTATCATATTCTTAAATAAAAAACTAATCATTTTTGTAGATCTTGATCGACGGGTATAATTTGAAGGATTTAAATCCTAAGTGGTTCAGAAGCCATCTGGGAATTGTAGGTCAGGAACCTGTTCTTTTTGACACGACCGTAGCAGAAAATATCCGATATGGAAATATAGATGCCAGTATGGAACAAATTATATCTGCAGCAAAGGAGGCAAATGCTCACGACTTCATTTTGAAATTGCCAAATGTAAATATAATTCCTCTATAAAGTATTTAAAGACGTATGATATTTTCAGTTTATTCCATATATAGGTATTGAATTAATATTATTTTTGAAGGTTTTTCAAATTAATTTCTTTTCTATGCAGCTTTTTTTGCCCTGGCCTAGACCAGGCCCTAAATTGGCATGAAACGCTGAGCCAGGAGTGAGCCTGTCCCTATATAGAGGTTATTTCAACATCCTCTTGCGGATTTATCTAACTGACTGGGCCCAAGTCAGGTTTAGAGTTTCATGCCAGGCCAGGGCCAGGCCAGGTGAATATTCCCAAGTATGCATAGTTTAGAGACTATTTTGAAAATTTTGGAAACAAAAGTTGTGAGAAAGTAGGCGAGAAAATATAACTCGCAACCTATGATTGTTAGTTATGAAAAATTAATTAAGTAATTGGTTACTTTTTAAGAAATATGACACAATGGTGGGTGAAAGAGGAGCACAAATCTCTGGAGGGCAAAAACAAAGAATCGCTATTGCTAGAGCGATAGTTCGTGATCCGAGCATTTTACTTCTTGATGAGGCAACTTCCGCTCTAGATACTCGCAGTGAAGCTAAAGTGCAAGCAGCTTTAGATAAGGTATTTTATATAAGGGATAATTTTTCAAATAAAATTTAAATTAATTTAAAATAAAATGTTTGGTATTATTTTTAACCATTCACATAAGAGTTTGTAATTTATAAAATAGCTAACAATGAGTTTTTTCCTTGAAATAAGATGGAAAATAACAGAATTCAGCATTTAATGACCCCAAAACGAAATGTTTTAGTCCATTAATAACGAAAATATTCCCAAAAAAAGGAAAAATTCTAAGCTTTTTTAAATTTTGAATAACTCTTGAAATAATGAATATTTTTTAACTTTCGTTAAAATGAGATTTACGTAGAATGTCAGTAATGTAACAAGTAAATTGTTATCATTTTTTCTTGAATGTAGCCCAAATCTGAGCTCAGAGCAAAAAGTTGTAAAACTTTAAATTTGTAAAATTATTTATGAAAGGTATTTTGAAATGATTTTATTGTATTTTTTAACGATGTTTTGTATTATTTTTATATTATCAATTTTTATCATTTTTAAAATCCATTTTTCATGTATGAGACTCCTTTCTATTCTCACAACTTTGTTTTTCTAAATTTTGACTTTAATAGTATCAAGAGAAAATTTATCAAAATACTTTTGATACGTTACTAATAGTCTATGCAAATTTACCTTTATAAAAAACTAAGAAAGGTTCAAAAATTTTTATTGAAGAGTTGTTTACTCTCTAAATCTGAATCAGTCAAAATCTACTGATTAGCGGTGAAATTTGACTGATTCAAATAGCTAAAAAGAGGCTACTGTAAATCAATCAAATTTAACTGATTACTTTAGTGGAAATCAACTGTTTAACAGTGAAAAATATTTTTTTCATTGATTCAATCAGTGAAAATTAATTGATTTGTCAGTGAAAAATATTTTTGCACTGATGAATCAGTGAAAAGGCAAATTACTGATTCAATCTGTGAAAATTTGACTGATTCAGATTCAGAGAGTAAAATTCAAGAATACTTCGAAATATAGATTCTAAGGAAAAAATTCATTGTTAGGTATTTTATAAATTAGAAGCTTTCATGTAAATGGTTTAAGACAAGTGCCCGGTGACTTTTGCACGGCAGTGTATATTTTTAGAATAAAAAACTAATAATTCAAATTTTTCAATTCTGGTTTAAAATACTTTTTTTAGGCAAACCGAGGGAGAACAACAATAATTGTAGCTCACAGACTCACAACAATACGAGGAGCTGACAAAATAATTGTTTTGTCCAAAGGAAAAGTTGTAGAAGAAGGCACTCATGATTATTTAATGGATTTGAAAGGACATTATTTTTCCCTCGTTACAACCCAGGTTTTTAATAATATTTTGAAAAAAATTCAAGAAATTCAAATTATTTGTTGGGGTGTATTTTTATTTATTTCAGGTATCCGATTTTACTGAGTCGAATAGTGGAGATTTAAAACAGATAAGTGACAAGCAGGAAAACGATGATGACGAATCGGTTTCTATGAAATCTGAGGTACTGAAATGTATATTTTTAAAGTTAATTATGATTTTAATATCACTTAGAAATTATCCTACCATATTGTTATTTATTCATATATGTATTTGTGCAAATATTTCATAGTGGCAAATTTTTAAATACTCTTTAAATCTAAGTCAGTCAAAATCTACTGATTAGCAGTGAAATTTGACTGATTCAAATAGCTAAAAAGAGTTTACTGTAAATCAGTCAAATTTCACTGATTACTTCAGTGAAAATCAACTGATTTACAGCTAAAAATATTTTTTCATTAAACAAGTAGAAAAATGATTTTTTCGAGTTTAAGCAAGAGATGAAAATATGTTTTTCAGGATTCAACTGAGAATGTGAAAGCGTTGGCCGAAAAGTTTTCGATGATTAGAATCTTGAAATTGAATAAACAAGAGTGGCCTTACATACTTCCTGCTTGTTTTACATCGATGATTGTTGGCTGCTCTATGCCTCTATTTTCGATTTTATTCGGAAACGTTATTGGTGTGCGTATAAAAATTAAATTATCCTTTAATAAAAATAATGAAATATTTCTAATTCAGATACTTTTTATTCACGAAAATTAGGCCTCTGGCAAAAATGGATGAGTTTGCATTAAAAAAAGGCAACATTTTAGTAAAGGGATCATTTAAAAGAAAAACTATTATTTTCCAAGAAAAAAATTTGAAACACAGAACTTTTTTCTTAAAATTTTTTCAAAATGATGCGATTCTAATAAATCACAGATCATTTTTTTAGGGTAAAGATTCTCTGCAACTTGACTGTTTCCAATTTTTGAAAATAAAATCTTTAATGGCTATAAACATTATAAAACAATTTTCCAAAACAAAATTTTTATAAACAAATTGCTAAATTTCGAAAATAATTGATTCATTTGAAAAAATTGGAAACGGTTTTAAAAATTTGGCTCGAAGTAATGAGAAAAAAAGTTCGGTCAAAAATAAAATTATTTTTCTGTGTTTCAAATTTTGTTTGGAAAATAATCTTCCCTCTTTGAAATGATCACTTCATTAATAATATTGCTATTCTTGAAAGCAAAATTATCTATTTTTGCCTGAGGCCTAATATTCGCGATTGCAGTACCTTAAATCCTAGGAAAGTTAAAAAAACCTTCTTAAAGTTGTTTAAAGATTTTTGGATTTTTTCCATAATTAATAATCTATATTTTCAACATAAATATCAATTACTGATTATTTATTATCAAAGTATTCAGTGATCTTCGAAAAATAATTGATATGCTTGCAATCAGTAGTTACAGATGACTTGAGTCGGCCATAACTCAGAACTAATTCTTAAATATAAAATAGTAATCGAAAAGATAAATTTTTGAGGTGATATGTAAAAAAATTGCAGGTTCTTTCGGGTCCAGATGCTGATGAAGTTCGAAGTGAAACAAACATATATTGTGCCTACTTTATAGCAGCTGGTGTTGTGATTGGTCTATCAAATTTTGCCCAGGTTAGTACTTGTTCTATATATATGTATATATAATGTTCTAGAACACACTTGTCTTTAGCAATAGTTAGATTAACACAGTGTAACAAAGGTTACAGAACAATGTTACAGAATAATTACATAACTGTTATGTAACCAATTGACTTTTTAGCTAGTGGGATAAGTATTTTTCCATAATTAAATTAACCGAAAATCCAGTTGATTTCACTACTTTCTCAGTTTATTTTACTACTTTTCTACCAAATTTCACTTGAATTAAACTAGTTGTCTTAGTACAATATTTTTCAGTGTGTTATATAATCTTCGTTAGGCAAAGGTAAGAAATCTAGCGTGTTGATGCGGTTACATAACTGCTTATAGTAGTGTTCTAAAACACAATAGAATACAATGGCTTTAAAAAATTTATAGAAAAATAGTGTTATATAAGTTGAAAAACACGTATGACAATCTGGTTTTTTGACCTTCAAAAAATCGCCACGAAATAAGAATTCCTAGATAAGTAAAAAGAAAAATTAGCAGTTAATTTAAAATTAAAAATTGAATAAGAGAATACAATTGTAGATTGCTCTCTTCAGCGTGTCAAGTGAATGCATGACAATGAGATTGCGAGGTTTAATATTTCAAGCTATGCTGAAACAAGAAATTGGTTGGTTCGATAATCCCGCTCATAGCACAGGAGCTCTGTGCTCAAAACTTTCAACAGAAGCAGCTGCTGTTCAGGGAGCAACAGGACAAAGAATTGGAACTATTATTCAATCCATTAGTACTATCGTACTATCGATTGCTTTATCAATGTACTACGAGTGGAGACTGGGATTAGTTGGAATGTCCTTTATTCCTATTATTCTTGTTGTAACGTATTTCCAGGGCTTGGTCTTGAGGAATGAAACGTTCAATTATCATCAGAATTTGGAAATTTCAACAAAGGTGCATATTTCAATTTTTTACTAATTACTCATTTTTTCTAAATCATTTCAGTCGATTATAGTACCGGTCAGAATTGTCCGGCCACCGGTTTTTTGATAATTGCTTAAATTATCCTAATTTGAATTATGTAAGTGAAAAAATTTGTTCTTTTAATTAACTTTAAAGCTATCAAAATTCTTTATAAAATGAGCCAAGCATGAATTCGTTTTGTTAAATTTTGAAGAGGTTATTGCAAAAATAGTCAAGATTTCAATGCTTTCTTAAATTTTAAATAACTTTCAAAGTAATCAAAATTTTTTAATGTTCTTAGACTAATTTTAAAGCTTAATTTCTACAAAATCGATCAAAATCCTTGGAATTGATGTGTAATTTTTTTCTTACATACTACACGAGGTTAAAGTTTCATATATAAAAGTTGGAAAAATTCCAAAATTGCTTTTGCTGAGAAAAACATTTTTATAAGATATATAAAACATATAATCATTAATTTTGTATCGAATCCCCTTAAAATATATATTCATATGATCTTTATTATGATTTACCTACAGATGAAATGTTTTCGAAATTTCCCTACTTTTTTGTTACAATTTTAACTCCTTGCATTATGCAAGAAAAAATTCATAGATATATAATGATAATTTAATACGATTCTGTAGAATCTTAGCTCTAAAATGAGCCGAAGAACATTAAAAACTGTTGATTACTTCGAAAGTTATTTAAAATTTAAGAAAGCATTGAAATCTTGACTATTTCTGCAATAACTTCTTCAAAATTTAACAAAACGAATTCATGCTGGGTTCATTTTGTAAAGAATTTTGATAGCTTTAAATTCAATCATGAGAACAAATTTTTTTACTTACATAATTCAAATTAGGATAATTTAAGCAATTATCGAAAAACAGGTGGTCGGACAATTCTGACCGGTACTGTATGTCGATCATTCGAAGAGTGTATCACTCACTGTGATAGAAAATTTTGCTTTTAAGAATAGCAAAAATTATTATTGAAGGGCTAATTTGAAATAGAAAAGATTATTTTCAACGAAAAAAATTTGAAACAAAAGAAATAATGCATTTAACCAATTTTATTTTGACCTGAACTTTTTTTTATTATCGCTTCATACCAAATTTTAAAAAGTTATGTGATTCTAATAAATCACGGATCATTTTTTCAGGGAAAAGACTCTCTGCAGCTTAACAGTTTCCAATTTTCTAAGATGAATAATTTATTACCAAATTCAGTAATTTCTTTATTAGAATTTTGATTTGGAAAATTGATTTTTAAGGTAGTTTTCATCCACGAAAATTAGACCTCAGGCAAAAATAGATAATTTTGCTTTCAAGAATAGCATTATTATTATAATAATAAATAATAAATAACTTTATTAATAAATTTTATTTTTGACCCAACTTTTTTTCTTATCGCTTCATACCAAATTTTAAAAAATTATGCGATTCTAATAAATCATGAATCATTTTTTCAGAGAAAAGATTTCCCACAACTTCACCGTTTCTTATTTTTAAAAATAAATTCTTTAATGGCTGAAACCATTAAAAAAACATTTTCCAAAACGAAATTTTTATAAACAAATTGCTGAATTTGATAATAATTCATTCATTTTCGAAAATTGGAAATGGTTAAGTTGTAGGGAATCTTTTTCTTGCAAAAGTGATTTTTAATTTATTAAAATCGCATAATTTTTTAAAATTTTGTAGGAAGCAATAAGAAAAAAAGTTGAGGCAAAAATTAAATGTATTAATAAAATTATTTTTCTGTATTTCAAATTTTTTTCATGGAAATTAATCATTTCTTTTCCGAAATAGCCCTTCAATAATAATATTGCTATTCTTGACAGCAAAATTATCTATTTTTGCCTCAGTTATAATTTTCGTGGATCAACTACCTTAATGGTTTCAGCCGTTAGAATCTATTTCCGAAAATTGGGAATGGTAAGGTTGAGAAGATTCTCTTCTACAAAAACTTTTCGTGCTTTATTTATTTTTTTCCGTACTTGATACGAACGATATTTTTTTTCGCTGTGTACCGAAAGTTAGCCGAGTAGGTGTCGTTTTGCGTGCGGAAAGTTGATTTTCCGCACACTTAAAATGCAAAACAATACTGACAAGGCTAACTTTCGGTATACGACGGACAAAAAAATAATCTCATTATTAATAAATCGTTAAAAGCAACTTTCAATCGTTAAAACATAAATTTTTTATATAATGCATTTTCAGATTGCTGTTGATGCTGTTAGTAATATAAGAACTGTTGTCGGACTTGGAATAGAGGAAAATTTTTACAAGTCATATATAAATGCATTAGAATTCTCATTTTTGGGTGCCAAAAAAAATACTCATTATCGGGGCTTGGTTTTTGGATTGGCTCGATCAATTATATACTTTGCTTATGCCGCTTGCATGTATTATGGAGGTTATTTAATAAAATACAACGGTCTGTATTATGCAAATGTTTTTAAGTAAGTACAAATACTGTTAATAATGCATCAGAAAAAAAAATTTGTTCACCAAACAAAATCGTTTTATTGAGTTCACAAAATATTATTCTTTATTGACTTGAGAAAATTTATAGGTTAAATTTCATAACTAATTGAGATTTATTAAAAGTAACTAAAATAGTTGGTTGGATTAACCAAATATGTTGTTAGTATGCAGACAACAAAATACTATGGTTGAACGAACAAAATTTTTGTTGATTTGACCAAATCTTTTATTATATGTGATATATTGTTTTAATTGTTTAAGTATATTTACTTTACATTCTGAATTTGTATACTGAGCACTGGTTTCATTCGAAATCTTACAAAATATGGAATTTAAAAATTGGACCAAAATAAGAGAGATATATTTAATTCAAGTAAATACTTTCTTTACTTTAAGTAATAATTTTACGTAATTAGGTTAATTTAAGAGAGTTAATTAAAATTTCATACCAAAATTTATTTTTCGTTAATTTCTACACTGAGAACATTTTTTTTGTAGAAACTCCTATAGATTATACTTGTAGAAATGTTGGGTTATCAAGCAAATCGTGATAAGTTTTCACATTAAATGTAAGAATAGGATATTTTCCTATTCTTACATTTCTCTCTAAATCTGAATCAGTCAAATTTTCACTGATTGAATCAGTGATTTGCCTTTTCACTGATTCATAAGTGAAAAAAATATGTTTCACTGTCAAATCAGTCAATTTTCACTGAAATAATCAGTGAATCTTGACTGATTTACAGTAACCTCTTTTTAGCTATTTGAATGAGTCAAATTTTCTGACAATCAGTAGATTTTGACTGATTCAAATTTAGAGAGTTGATTCTACAATTGTTCTATAAATCTTTCCTATGGCTATGTGAAAACTTATCACGATTTGCTTCATAACCCAAAATTTCTATAATCTATAGGAGTTTCTACAAAAAAATTTTCTCAATGTACAATTAACTCTTTTAATCTGAATCATTAACGTTTTCTGGATGGGCAATCAGTAATTTTCACTGAAAACCAGTGAAAAATCAATTTAGTGAGAATCTTACTGATTCAATTTAGATAAAATAGTAAACAAAATAATAATACATGTATATACAATATATATATGCAATATCTAAAAAATAACGATTTTTTAGAGTATCACAGGCTCTTATTATGGGAACTGTGATGGTTGCAAATGCTTCTGCCTTTGCACCAAATATACAGAAGGGATTTCTTGCTGCTGCTAATATAATTCAGCTTTTTGAACGAACACCGACGATTCGAGATTCTCAAAATGCTGAAGAAATTCCAGAGGTAAGAAAGAGAATTTGAAATTTAGAAAAACTATGATCATCATTCAGAGGTTTCTTGAAAATTTTGAAACGCTTTAAATAAGAGGGAAAGGGGTCAAAAAACTACTTTCTTCATTATGTTTCATTCTATTATCCATATTATCAAAAATATTTAATTTCGAAGATTTCATAATTTTTTATATGTTCTTCTTTCGAAATAGCGATTTTTCGAGTCAATTTCATTATTACACATAATTTTTTCTACAGAAAATACAAAGATTTGTTTTAATCAGGAACCAAAATTCAGAAGGTATTTCCTGATTTTTACTTTTGATTGAAAAAAATGTTTATATTTTCTGTAAAAAACACATTCTGTAGTAAAAACTTTGTCTAGAAATGAAAGTGCCTCGATTTTTTATACTTCTCTCAGCTTTATAATTTTCTAATTAAAATTTCAGTTATTTGGAAATTAAAAAGTAGGAACTTTTTAAAATTTTATAACAGCATTTTAGATTAATTGAACATTTCTTGAGTTTTCGAATATTATTGTTAAAAAATTGAATTTTGGATTTTCAATAGTTTTTTTTTAAATTAAAAAGAAAAATATGCATCTTATGAAAAAATGTTACAATTTAAATTTGTAGGACTTTATGTAGAAAATAATATTGTATCATAACGTTTTTTCGTATCTCGTATAATTTAACTGGAAAATGGAATTTTGATATTGACTTTTTTCGAATTTGAATATGCTGTAACATTTCTAATTTTGATTTAATCAAAAAATGTTATCAAGATAATTTGTAGAGATTTATGAGCACTATCAAAAACCAGTATTGAAATTTTTGATTTTTTCAAAAAATTATTTTCAAAAACACAAAAGTAGTGCTCAACCCCTCAATTTTGATTGGATGTGGCTGGTTAACAAACTTGTCCTTACTTTTTCGGCTCCGATAAAGTGTACCAAAGCTCAATTCAATCTGATAATTCTATCGAGAGTTATGCCGCACACGACCTACAGACAGACAGACAGACAGACAGACAGACAGACAGACAGACAGACTGACAGACAGGCAGACAGACAGACAGACAGACAGACAGACAGGCAGACAGACAGACAGACAGACGGACAGACAGACGGACAGACGGACAGACACTTTTGTAAGAACCGTTTTTTCTGACTCAGGGGGTCTCAAAACGTAAAGATTTGATGAAAATTTCGAAAGTCATTTTTCACATAAAACCAATACCTTCTCATCTATGATGAGAATGTAAAAAAAGAATTTCCATCCGAAAAAAAATATCAAATCCCGTGCAAAAATTGTATCCTGGTCCAGATCAGACTCTGGTATGGCATTCCCAAGTTGAAATGAAATAAAAAGGCTGGGCCTGATTTGGGCCAGTTGAAAATAACATCCTGTAAATTCTCATTTTTTTTAATCAACTCATTTTTATATTCCTCTAAAAATACTACCTTTACAAAAAGCAACATTTAATTGGGTTTCAAGTACTTGATTTGATTATCTTTAGGATTCAAAAGGTAGTGTGCAATACGAAAGGATCGCATTTGAATATCCAACGCGGCCTGGTATTCGGGTCCTTAATGACTTAAATCTCAACGTACCTCACGGAAAAACTGTGGCATTAATTGGTAGCAGTGGTTGTGGAAAAAGTACCCTTATCCAATTACTAGAGAGATTTTACGATCCCATGTCTGGAGTTGTGGTAAATATTATTCAATTTATAGTTTTAACAATAGCATCTTCGAAAATACTGATACATAACTGTTACATACGAGTTATGTAAACAAATTTAGATGCTGTGCATCTGTTTGAGAAGAGATTAATTACACTTGTTCGTGAAATCCCATTTTATTTAAATATAATAGTTTCGTCAGGTTCGTGTAAAATTTTCAATAAGATAAATCATAAAGAAATTTTCCCTAGTTACATAACAGCTCCATAATTATGTAACATTAAATATTAAAAATTCTGAAATGTATCTAAACATTTTAAAGTATATATTTCCCAGATGCAAATTATTTTTAAAAATGTTTCGATGAATGCATATATTTTTCTGAGACCCGGGCCAGGCCAAGGCCAGGTTAAGTATCAAATTTTCATTGGAGAATTTATATAAAAATTATCTTATAATAGACAATAATGCAGTTTTTAAAAATATTTCTTGTTGGTTTTTTTAAATTATTATCTTTTTCTTCCAAAATATCTGTTTATTATTATTTTTCAGAAATTTAATGATAAAAATATAGCAAATGTGACGCAATCATCACTTAGGATGCAAATGGGATTAGTATCTCAAGAACCAACACTTTTCGCAAGAACCATTACTGAGAATATTGCCTATGGTGATAATACAAGAGAAGTACCAATGTCAGAAATTATTGCGGCAGCAAAGAAAGCAAATATTCATAATTTTGTTTCATCTTTACCTCTTGGATATGACACGAAACTTGGCGATAGAGGAACTCAACTTTCTGGGGGTCAAAAACAGAGAATTGCAATTGCTAGAGCTCTTATTAGAAATCCTAAAGTTCTCTTACTTGATGAAGCTACGTCTGCACTTGACACAGAAAGTGAAAGGGTATGATAATTCAATAATTGGAAATAAATTAATATCTAACAATTGTAAATATTAATCTGAATTATTATTTATATTGCACATTCTTATTTTTTAACGAAAGCATTTGAAGTTGATAGTCAACTCAAAAAGTAATTTTTAATATTCAAAGTTGTTGAAACGTAAAATCCGATTGTTACAATTCCGGAATCTGTTTCCGAACCAATCCGAAAAACGTTTTGTATCTTGTTTGATGAAAATTGCCAAAAATCAATCCGACTTAATCTGATTTAATCCGAGGCATCAATTTGAAGGAATCCGAACCAAGTTTTCAATCCAAAATAATCCGAGCTCGGAATGATCCAAACCGAATTTTCAATCCGAATGAATCCGAGGTCAGAATAATTCGGATTAACTCTAATTGAAAACTTGGTTGGATCAATCCGAGCTCGGATTGATTCGTATTATTACGTATTGAAAACTCGGTTCGGACTCATTCGGATTGATGCCTCGGATTAAATCAGATTAAGTCGGATTGGTTTTTGGACGTTTTTCGGATTGGTTTGGAAACATATTCCGGAATGGCTCGAAATAGCTCTGATTCGCTCAGAATGAATTTCAATTCGATACATTCACCAGCGTATTACATAACAATTATTATCAAATATTTTGTAACTGATAAGGCGGATTGTAACATTGTACTAAACCAATGTAACATTCTTGCTTCGTAACAATTACTTTACATTTCCCATAATCGCTGGTATTCCAGTGAGCGCTTACTATTGTTACGTAATTGTTACATATCAGTTCTCTTAAAATGTATAGTCCAATGAGGATCACAGTTACGGAATAATAAAATCTTTGTCATTGTTTCATAACTGTTAGATAACTTTTCTTGTTCTATAACTGTAATATTTCATATATGACATTTTAACAGAATGTTTCACTTTTGTTACGTAAAAATAACCAGATTCGTTTTTAGACATTCATCCAAATAGGTCCTACATTTTTTCAAAATTTGTAATTTTCTGAACAATTAATTGATGATTAAAAGGGGTTTATACAATCTTACAAATAAAATGTTTTCAGATCGTTCAAACAGCATTGGACGAGGCGAAAGAAGGTCGGACGTGTATTTTAATTGCACATAGGCTTTCCACAGTAGAAAACGCCGACGAAATATGTGTAATAAATAGAGGTGTAGTTGCTGAAAGTGGAACTCACAAAGAACTGATTGAAAAGAAAGGATTTTATTATGAATTGCTATGTTTACAAAACATACGTAGATAACGCGTATCAAGATTTAAGGGAATCCGCCACCTTTCATATATTAAATTTTAATTTTTGAGTTTAGACCTTCCGTATGAATTTTTGATCTTTAGTACCATGATTAAGAAAGGTTTTGGTTTTTTTTTAATTCCAGCACCTTTATGTTTTTTTGTAAAAACATTTTGAGTTTTTTGGGCATTTCTTTGACATTTTTTGACTTTGAATAACTTTTTTGTTTTTGAACCAATTGTTATGATTCATTTTTTATTTTGTTCCTAATAATGTGTAAGCATCTTTTCAGGTATGGAAAGCACTATAGCTAAAAAAAATAAATACAAAGTTGTTTTTTCTTCATATTTTGGGATATTTTTGTTAATTATTTTATTTTATTTTATTTGTAACTTTGTTTTAGTCATTGTAAAGGACAAAATAAAAAAAAATTATGACATTTGGTTGAAAAATAAAAAAGTTAGTCAAAGTCAAAAAATGTCAAAAAATGCCCAACAAACTCAAAATGCTAAGTTTAAAAATACATAAAGGTGTTGGAATTTAAAGAAAAAACCCAGAACCTTCTTAAATAAAGGTACTAAACATGAAAAAAATTATATGCAATAATAATAAATAAAAATAAATATTAAAGGTGCGGATCCCCTAATAACAAATTTTTATCATAGCACTAAAAAGTAATTTAAATCATTTTCTAAAAAATTACTTAATTTTCTCTCCTTTATTTAATCGCTAAGTGAATTGAAAACAAAATAAATAATAATAACAACGAAATTTCTAAATCCAAGAAGTAAAAAAATTGTTCATACAAAATAAAAAAGCTCAAATTTGACAGAATAAAATCGTATTTGTCGATTCTAACAAAACTTCTTTAAGATAGCTTGTTTCATAGGTACCTAATTTTTATGATTTTATATTAAATTTGTAAATAGCAATGAATGTACAAAAACAAAAAATTATTTAACTCTGTAGAAATATTCGATAAAAGGAATCAGAAAACCGAGAATTTAATTTAAGTACTAGTTTGAAAAAATGACATCAAATAATTTATTTAATGTATTAATCTCATGATATCTTGTTTCTATGATAAATAAAAAAAATGTTGAAAAACATAACATTTCATTTTATTTTAATTTTTAAGAGGATAGGAAAGAAATTACTTATAAATAATTAACTCTCTGCAGGTTGATTTAAAGTTGGATTTCAATTTCTCGGCTACTTATGATAGTTTCTGAAGCACGAAAACTACTGAAAAATGATAAATTCTCTATAAAAAAAAAATGTTTATGGCCGAGGCTCGGCCCTGGCCTGGCAAGTCCTATTCAGTTATGAAAAGTTAAGTCGAGTCCGGGCCTATAATTATGCCTATAACGTTATCTCGACACTTTGAATTCAAATGACCGGGCCCAGGCACGGCTCAGCGCTTTATGCCAGGACATGACCATGACACGAAATTTTCGCTTTTTTTCTAAAAAATTTTGCAACTGCCAGCTTAGGTTATAAACGCTGAATCAGGATTGAGCCCGTATAGTCAAACCGAACGAGCAATTACAGATGTTACATAACTGTTACATAAAAATTCTGTAAAATCTCGTTTTATGAGTTTTTTATATAACTAATACAATCAATTTTTTGCAACGTCATTTTCCAGATTTTAAATCTACCTAACCGGGCTCAAGTCTGACTTCGCGATTAATTCATAGCTAGGGTCAAATACGGAAATTCCCTCGGAGAAATTTTGCCATGGCTATGACTAGGCTCCGATAGGGCATCTCTCACTTCAAAATAAAATGCCACCTCCAGTCTGGGCCTGATCTGAGGATCGAATAATTGGAAGACCGTCTTCCGAATTTTCAACATCCCAAACCGGGCCCAGACCAGGCTCAGCGTTTCGTCACGAATTGAGGCCAGATCGGAAAATTTCAGTACACTTTTAGTACGGATTTATATCCATATTCTGAATATATAATGCTTGAAAAAAATTATTTATTTATCCGTATTCACGATAGAGTTCTTACGTCACTTTACAAGCAAAAAATGTACTACCAAATTACACATTGACAAAATATAAGTTAGTAAAGAATAGACATGTATTTGTACACAGACACTCAAAGCGTGATTCCGAAGAATTATGTAAACAACGATTAGTTACTATTTGCTAGCCACAGGCTCATGCACAGGAAATTCGAATCGTCTGCTTCATTATTAGACATACTTGTAATTTAGAAACTTTGCACATTTCGCCGGTCGCAGCGTAATGTTCTTAATTAGAAAAATCATTTCTTCCACAAGTAGTGTCATGAATTTTAAAACTCGTGTGTCTCTAAATCCTGTGGAAAATCTAGTAAGTAATATTTAACGTTCTCCATTTTTTCGTTTGGAACTCTATTTTACGTAAATGAAGTGCAATTGCAATATGGAATATAAAATACATTTTTTTTCAAATTCACATTTCATTTAAATATCAATAATCAATGCACGACGAAAGCTTTGATTTTCTTGTTTTTTATCAAAAAAGGATAATGATGAATTAAAAAAAGTTACTAAATATGTAGTTTATTTATTATATAATTGTAAATTTGTGCATTTTATAAATTTATGGACTTATATAATTGCGGGCAGGAAAAAATAATTTGAAGATTGATAATTTGTTTATTTAATAATTATGTTATTATTTTATGATTTTTCTTAATAGTAATTCTCGTTTTTTTCAAATTTTGTTTCTAACGAGTTCAAGAAGATAAACTCACTGATTATAAAAATATAATAATAGTAATAATATTTGTGTGTGATTCAATTTTATTTTCAAGTAAATTATGTATTTGAATTAGTTTTATTTCATAAAATAAATGAATTATTTGCATTTTACATATTTTCCCCTAATCAGAAATTTTGGAACGATTGCAGCTGTAAAATATAATTTTGATTTTAAAACATTTTGATTTACAGTCGATTCTCCATTATTTTTTCAGATAACGGAAAACTATAAACTCCTTTTCAAATATAAAAAAAAATTTTAATGCACGCACAGTATTTTTAACTTATAAATTATCATGTAAATTTTACCTCTAGACCGTTGTAATAACTTCAACAATTTATAATGCAGATTTATTTACAAAGCGAATTGTCAATAGCGGAAGCAACAAGAGTTATTTTACCTTTTACTACACACGCAAAAAGTGAGCGTCTATGCTTCGATTTTACACTAGACTACAAATTTATATATCGCCAAGACATAAATTTTAATTAACTTGCTGTTTTAAAATATCCTCATTATAGTTTTGTTTTTCATTTGCAATCTAAACATGTTTTTGTTCAATTTAATTTTAAAAAGTACTTAATGTGAGAAAAACTATGTTTTATATTTAAGAGATATAACTTGTCATGTTTAAAAGTATAACTCTTATGAAAATTGTGAAAATTTTTATAACATATAAATAACTACTCTTCTGAGAAACGTATAACAAGGTAAATAAGTTTGTTACAAGTTTATAAAAGTATTCTTTATGTTATTTAAGATGAATTTATGTGTTCTTGAATATTTCAGAATTTCTTAATGTAAAAAAACTAAATTTCATATTTTAGGGATATAACTTGTAATAATCTGGTAACAAACTGAATGTTTTAGTTGCCAATATTAACAGACTTGTTACTAATCTTTAATCTTCAGTTTATCGAGTCATATTTAAAAGTTTAACTCTCATGAAACTTGTAAAAATGTTGCAACATATAAATAACTACTCTTCTGAGAAACATGTAAAAAGGTAAATAAGTTTGTTACAAGTTTATAAAAGTATTCTTTATGTTATTTAAGATGAATTTATGTTGTTCTTGGATATTTCTAATTTCAAAATATCCTAATGTCAAAAAAAAATTTCATATTTTAGGGATATAACTTGTAACAATCTCGTAACAAACTCGATACGCTTGTTATTGATAGTGCCAAACAAACTAATTCGGATTAAAAATACAGTTCAGATTAACCCAAGCATGAATTCGTTCAGTTTGATGCGAATTGTTTGGAAAATTGTAAAACCATGAAATCTTGGTTCGAATCCAATCGGATTGAAGTTTAGGATTAAATTTAATTGATTTTCATCTGATTCGCATTGAACAAGATTCAAAATATTTTTCGGATAGATTTAAAATAGTTTAAAAACAGATTTAAGAATAGCTTGTTTCAATTCCTTTCTGAAACTTTTGGCAGGGTATACAGTTATGGGAAACTTGTAACAAAGTAAATATGTTTGTTACAAGTTTATAAAAGTATTCTTCATGTTATTTAAGATGAATTTATGTCGTTCTTGGTATTTCCCATTTTCATAATTTCCTAACGTAAAAAAACTAACTTTCATATTTTAGGGACATAACTTGTAACAAGCTTGTAACCAAGCCGATATACTCGTTAATCCTACCAAACAAACCAATTCGCATTAAAAATTTTTAACTAATGCGCATTAAGCAACACTAAAAATGTTTTTCGGATAGGTTTACTCTCTAAATCTGAATCAGTCAAATTTTTTCTGATTGAATCAGTGATTTGCCTTTTCACTGATTCACCAGTTAACAAATATATTTCACTGTTAAATCAGTTGATTATCACTAATTGAATCAGTGGAAAAAATATTTTTACTGTTAAATCAGTTAATTTTCACTGAAGCAATCAGTGGAATTTGACTGATTTACAGTAACCTCTTTTTAGCTATTTGAATCAGTCAAATTTCACTGATAATCAGTACATTTTGACTGATTCATATTTAGAGAGTAGAATAGTTTGAAAACATATTTAGGAATAGCTTGGATTCAATTCCTTTTTGAAACTTTTGGCAGAGTATGCAGTTATAGGAAACTTGCAACAAAGTAAATATCTTTGTTACAAGTTTATAAAAGTATTTTTTATGTTATTTAAGATGAATTTATGTTTTTCTTGGTATTTTACATTTTCAGAATTTCTTAACGTAAAAAAACTAACTTTCATATTTTAGGGACATAATTTGTAATAAGCTTGTAACCAAGTCGATATACTCGTTAATCCTACCAAACAAACCAATTCGCATTAAAAATTTTTAACTGATGCGCATTAAGCAACACTAAAAATGTTTTTCGGATAGGTTTACTCTCTAAATCTGAATCAGTCAAATTTCACTGATAATCAGTAGATTTTGACTGATTCATATTTAGAGAGTAGAATAGTTTGAAAACATATTTAGGAATAGCTTGGATTCAATTCCTTTTTGAAACTTTTGGCAGAGTATGCAGTTATAGGAAACTTGCAACAAAGTAAATATCTTTGTTACAAGTTTATAAAAGTATTTTTTATGTTATTTAAGATGAATTTATGTTTTTCTTGGTATTTTCCATTTTCAGAATTTCTTAACGTAAAAAAACTAACTTTCATATTTTAGGGACATAATTTGTAACAAGCTTGTAACCAAGTAGATATACTCGTTAATTCTACCAAACAAACCAATTCGCATTAAAAATTTTTAACTGATGCGCATTAAGCAACACTAAAAATGTTTTTCGGATAGGTTTACTCTCTAAATCTGAATCAGTCAAATTTTTTCTGATTGAATCAGTGATTTGCCTTTTCACTGATTCACCAGTTAACAAATATATTTTACTGTTAAATCAGTTGATTATCACTAATTGAATCAGTGGAAAAAATATTTTTACTGTTAAATCAGTTAATTTTCACTGAAGCAATCAGTGGAATTTGACTGATTTACAGTAACCTCTTTTTAGCTATTTGAATCAGTCAAATTTCACTGATAATCAGTAGATTTTGACGGATTCATATTTAGAGAGTAGAATAGTTTGAAAACATATTTAGGAATAACTTGGATTCAATTCCTTTTTGAAACTTTTGTCAGATTATGCAGCTATAGGAAACTTGCAACAAAGTAAATATCTTTGTTACAAGCTTATTAAAGTACCGAATATGCTTTGCAACAAACTAATATTTTAAATTATATGCATGATAGACTTCCGATTATCAATTACTCATATCCTATATTAATTATTATTTTGAAATCTGAAATTCTTTCAGTTTTCATTTGCAACGAAATGGGAAATTTTTCTAATGTTCATCGCAGCATTATGTAGTGTTGGAACAGGATTTTCAGTTCCCTGGAATGTAATAATGTTTGGAAACCTTGTTGGTGCAATGATAGATATAGAAATAGTAAGTGCCTTAAAATTAGCAGGTCTAGATGTCACAGGATACATCGTCACAGATGTGATGGAAGCAGTGACGACTTTTGCTATTGGTACTGTAGTCATTGGCAGTGTCATATTTACTCTCACTTATGTTAGTATTACTTTATTTAATTACACCTCTAACAAGCAAATCTTCAGGGTCAGGACAATGTACTTCAGATCTATTTTACATCAAGATATCAGCTGGTATGATGTCATAAATAGTGGAGACATAGCCAGTAGATTGAATGAGTAAGTTTTTTTTATTAAATTCTAAATAGATCCTCTAGTAGAAAAGAATCGCTAAAAATCCCAATACAATCAAAAAATTCTCAAAAGAGTTTTGGTAAACAGTTCCACAGTTTTTTTTAAATTATTCATATAATTGCATGATTTATGATTCAGAAAGAACCCTAATAAGGATTATTTAATTTTAAAAGTCCTGAAGTAACTTCTATTCCGGACAACCCAAGTGTAAATTTCGGATAGGACTTATTTCCACGATAGTTTTTTCCTATTTTTCTCATTCCCCACGAATCGGAAATGTTTCCGGGCCAATATGAGCGATTCCGAAACGTCTATTCGAAATTTAATGAAAATGAATCTAAGGCTAATTCGAAGAACCTCTTGAGTCAGTTTTGATCCGTGTGTTCACTGGAAGTCAATCCGTACGAATCCGACACGATTCAATCTAAGTCAATAAGACATGAAGCCGATGCCCAATTTCAATCAGTTAAAATTTGTCCCAAGCTAATCCAAGGCATCTCTTCAGTCGGTCTCTATCCGTGTGTTCCTCCGTAAGTCAATTGGAACGAATCCGACATTTAGCTGAGGCTTGATTTCAATTGGTCCAAATCCGGACGTCCACTTGAAATTCTATCAGGATTAATCCCAGGCTAATCTAAGGCACCTTTTCAGTCCGTTTTAATTAGTGTACCCCTTGGAAGTCAATCCGTACGAATCCGACAACATTTAGGGGAGCTTTTTCAGCTCGTTTCATTTCATACGTCCTCTTTTAATTCAATCTGAATAAATACAACATGAAACTGAGGCGCAATTTCAATCAGCCTGAATTCGTGCATCCACTTGAAATTCTATCCGGATGAATCCCAGGCTAATCCAAGGCACCTCTTCAGTCGGTCTCTATCCGTGCGTTCCCTCGTAAGTTAATTTGTTCGAATCCGACACTAAGCTGAGGCGTAATTTTTATCCGTCCGAATCCGCACGTCCACTTTAAATTCTATCCGGATGAATCCCAGGCTAATCTAAGGCACCTCTTCAGTCGGTCTCTATCCGTGCGTTCCCTCGTAAGTTAATTTGTTCGAATCCGACACTAAGCTGAGGCGTAATTTTTATCCGTCCGAATCCGCACGTCCACTTTAAATTCTATCCGGATGAATCCCAGGCTAATCTAAGACACCTTTTCAGTCCGTCTCTATATTATATCTTTATTTTAGTTTTTAAAATTTCTAATTTGAGGGTAACTGAATTTTATATTGCAGGGATATAATAAAATACGAAGATGGAATTGGAGAAAAATTTATTATGTTTCTACATAATTTGTTTGCATTTTTCGGCTGCCTTATAGTTGCTTTTTATAATGGGTGGAAACTCGCTCTCGTTTCTATTGTACCGTTTCCTGTTATGATTATCATCATTTACAAGATAGCGGAGGTATTAAATCTGAAATTCCCAGGCAAATAATACATTTTAAACACATTTATGAACATTGTTAAAAATATTATTTTTCTGATATTCGCCAATTCAAATGTTTATTATTGTTAAAATTACATTAAATTAATAGAAATTTTTTAATAATTAAGGCCACATCTACAATAGCAAGAAAAGAAATTGAAATTTACGCATTGTCTGGGTCCATAGCAGAAGAAGCTTTATGTGCAATACGTACAGTTTTTGCTTTTGGGGGTGAAGAAGCCGAGTATGTTAGATATACAAAAAATTTATCAAAAACCTACAAAAACAATATTAAAAAAGGTTTATTATCTGGTCTGGGATTTGGTTTTATGTGGTTCTTCATCTACATTACATATGCTGTTTCATTTTGGTATGGAGTTAATTTGATTTTGGATGAAAGAAATTTTCCTCTAGGATCACAAATTTATACACCCAAATCTATGGCTACGGTAAAACTATAATTAAATTATAGGTTAATTAGTACGCTTAAGATAACTTTTTTTTATGCAAAATTTTTTTCTGCAAATTTCAGAAATTCATTTTAGTAAAAATTTGATAAATTAAGTCAAGAAATTTTGTATTTTAATATATTTAGTGTTCCATGGCAAATCGGACGGGTTTAGGACTCCATGTTTCCGATTTACTTGAAATTTTAAGGATTGATAGACTAACATAAATAATAAAGAAACCCAAAATTTGAGATTATTTCATGCATTATTTAAAAAGTTATGGGATAAACGAAAAATATATATATTTTTGTTCTTTTTCAATTATTTAAAAACTGAAACTAGGAAAAATTCTGAAAAAAATTACACAAACGTATCATTCGATGGCCGATGTAGTAGTATTTTTTAGAAAAATGTTTACTCCAAATTTAATAATAAAAAAAATGTTTTTTTCAAACAAATTGTTTTTTTGAAAAATCTGAAAAAATTGATAATGATAGCCCCAAGTATAAATAAATTATCAAAAAAATAATTTTTTTTATTATCATGAAAATAAATTAGTTGGTAAAAAATCCACGAGAGTTTATTTTCAAGGAGCAATTGACATAATTCGACAAAAAGGGAACATTGTTGTAATCCATACAAAAACAAAAACCGTGAGTGAATATTACGTGATTTTTTACTCTCGATACAAATTAAAATATAGTGAAATCATCACGTGCTGATCTATAAATAATTTATCAAGCCTGAGCTTAAAATTCATTTTCCGTTTAATGAATTATACTCGCAGATTCAAATGAAAGCAGTTTGAGGGCATTCCCAGAGCATTTTCTCAATAAATTCAAAGATGTTAAAAGAATCTGCCCGCTTCGCGGGCACATTCTCACCGCGCGCAGCTCGCAAGCTTGAGCGCGCCTAGGGCGCGCGATTTGATCGTCGCGCTTCGCGCTCCGATCTTTCTGGACCTCGCGCTTCGCGCTCGGTCTTGTGCTCTTCGCATACATTTAAGTTTATTTCTTATAATTTAATACTGAAGCTCAAACCAATTTTATAATATTAAAGATGATGTGAATTACTCATTTTCTCAAATTCACTAAATTTCTTTTTCAGTTTAAGTGAAACAGGAAATTCAATTTACTTAAGGCTCTATCGGCCTTAAGGAACACATTCTCATCATGACACTCGCGCTTCGCGCTCGATTTTCTGTATACATTTCAGTAACTTTTTAATAAATTACATGATTAAAATAATTTATTTTCTTCCAAATCTCTCAAAAAGAAAAAATAATCGTAGACTTTATTTAAGGTAGTACGATCACGAAAATTAGACCTCAGGCTAAAATAGATAATTTTGCTTTCAAGAAAAAATTCAAAAATAGGAAACGGTCAAGTTGTAGAGAATCTTTTTTCTAAAAAAATGAACCATAATTTATTTATAATAAAATAAGTTTGGGCAAAAATAAAATTTATTAATAACATTATATTTTTGTGTATCTCACATATTTTGGTGAAAAAAATCGAATTATTTAATATTAAAAATCAAAACATAAAATATACATCCTGTCGAGAAATTTCTTAATAAGAATGTGTAGACCTCATTTAGGCAAATAATTTTTCATCTAAACTTTTTTTATGTATCTCATACATTTTGTCTAAAAAATGGAATTATTGAATTTTAATCGTATTTTTTGGAATTGAAACGAAAAATATATGTTTTTTCATAAACTGTGTAAGACAAAACTTGTAGATCTTTTTGAAACGAACAACTTTGTATTCTTACGTTTTTTTCGTATTTCACATATTATTGTTAAAAAATTGAATTTTGGATTTTCAATAGATTATTTTTGAATTAAAAAAAAAAAATATGCATCTTATGAAAAAATGTTACAATTCAAATTTGTAGGTCTTTATGTAGAAAATAATATTGTATCATAACGTTTTTTCGTATCTCGTATAATTTAACTGGAAAATGGAATTTTGATATTGACTTTTTTCGAATTTGAATATGCTGTAACATTTCTAATTTTGATTTAATCAAAAAATGTTATCAGGATAATTTTTAGAGATTTATGAGCACTATCTAAAACCAGTATTAAAATTTTTGATTTTTTCAAAAAATTATATTCAAAAAACACAAAAGTAGTGCTGAATCCCTCAATTTTGATTGAATGTGGCTGGTTAACGAACTTGTCCTTACTTTTTCGGCTCCGATAAAGTGTGCCAAAGCACAATTCAATCTGATAATTCTATCGAGAGTTATGCCGCACACGACCTACTACAGACAGACAGACAGACACTTTCGTAAAAACCCTTTTTTCGGACTCAGGGGGTCTCAAAACGTAAAGATTTGATGAAATTTTCGAAAGTCATTTTTCACATAAAACCAATACCTTCTCATCCATGATGAGAATGTAAAAATCACTCTCCATACTTTCTGACGTGAAAAATTTGTTCGCGGATTTTTTACGAACAAATATATTTTTTTGATAATAAAAAAAAAATTATTTTTTTGATAATTTATGTATAATCATAAAACTCATTACATTATTCATATTTTATGAGTATAAGGCGATAATTAAACAATTAATAATCACTTCCCATCATTTTTTGATAGTAATGTTCTCGAAAAAGTAGACAGTAATAAAACATTAGTCGAACTTGCGCCCGACGCCGTCGATCGAAGATCGTGATTCCACGCTCATCACTTTACAAAAAAATTTATATTTCGCACAATTTTGGAGTGCGTGCCTTAATTATATACCTAAAAATTGCATAATACTTGGGGTTATCACTATGAATTTTTTCAGATTTTTAAAGATGGCGTTTTTTCAAAAAATCAATTTGTTTGAAAAAAACATTTTTTTTATTATTAAATTTAGAGTAAAAATTTTTCCATAAAATACTACTACATCGGCCATCTAATGATACGTTTGTGTAATTTTTTTCAGAATTTTTCCTAGTTTCAGTTTTTAAATAATTGAAAAAGAACAAAAATATTTTTTTTCTCGTTTATCCCATAACTTTTTAAATAATGCATGAAATAATCTCAAATTTTGGTTTTCTTTATTATTTATGTTAGTCTATCAATCCTTAAAATTTCAAGTAAATCGGAAACATGGAGTCCTGAACCCGTCCGATTTGCCATGGAACACACCATATATTCTTCACTAATAGAATTGGAAATAAACTAAATTGATATTTTAATATTAATTTGAATTATGTTATTGATTATTTTATTTTTCACTGATAATTAATCAATTTTCTTATTTCCAATCAAGATTTTCTTTAGTGTCATGATGGCGACAGTCAGTATAAATATTGGTGCGGCGTTTATTGAAACATTTACTGTTTCCAAAGTTGCTGCTGCAAACATTTTCTCTGTTATTAAACAAACATCAACTATTGATAGTTCATCTACTAGTGGATTAAAACCAAAAAATTTACAAGGTGCTATCGAATTTAGAAATGTTTCTTTTGAATACCCTTCAAGACCTTCGGTTAAGGTGAATTTATTAACCCATTTAATAAAAAAATATAATCGGTTCTTTTTTTAAATATTCAATTTTTATTTTTAATTAATATGCGTATAAATCCAGGTACTGAAGAAATTAAGTTTTACAATAAATAAAGGAGATACTGTGGCACTAGTTGGAAGCTCTGGATGTGGAAAATCCACCTGTATTCAACTCATTCAACGATTTTATGATCCAACAGAAGGACAGGTATTTTATTATTTAAAAAAATGATTTAGAAATCACTTTCCACCAAATATTTTAAATTCTATAATCAAATTTTTTTGTTCCAATAAAATTTTGGTTATTTCAACAAAATATTTTGTTGACTTGAAGTAGTTGTCATTTTCCTATGAACTTAAGGCTAGAGTTGAAAATATAAATCGTTTGTCATAGAAGAAAAAACATTATTTTTTATTAAAAAATTCAATATATAAAAAAAAAATACTTTTAATAATGTTTTTTGTGATAGAATTTTCCTTACTATCGCTTCTTGCCAATTTTCTAAAATTTATTGAATTTACATAAATCATAGCTTATTTTTTCGGAGTAAACATTCCCTATAACTCTATCGTTTCCAATTTTGAAAATAAGTAGTCAAACTTCAAATTTAGTTAGTTTTAAAAAATTTTTTTAACGATTTCAACCACTGAAAACTTTACAACGCTACTGTTTTGAATTTTCAAAGTAGAGAATATTTTCCTCGAAAAAATAAACTATGACTTATGAAAATTCAATCAATTTTTAAAACTAGGTAAGAAGCGACAGTAAGGAAAAATTCTATTACAAAAAACATTATTAAAATTTTTATATCATTTTTTATGTTTTAAATTTGTTTCATAAAAAATAATGTTTTTGCATTGATAAGAGACGATTGAAAATATCATTTTAAGTCTCAAAATCATAGAAAAACTTATTTGTTCACCGTACACTGAGTTAGCCTCGTCGGGGTCTTTTTATGTGCGGAAAGTTGATTTTCCCGCACTAGTGCGATACAATTTTAAGTGTGAAAAAAAAACTTTCTTATCACAAAAAATTGATTGTCCAGATTTGTCCTCAATATGTGAATTAAATAAGATAATATAATATATTCGCCTAATCTTACAATAATAACATTTTAGATCTTAGTAAACGGATTCGATATTCGAGATTTAAACGTGAATTGGTACAGAAGTCACCTGGGCGTAGTTGGTCAAGAACCAATTCTTTTTGATACGACAGTCGCCGAAAATATTCGTTTTGGTGACGTGAAAGCATCAATGGAAAAAATATTGCTTGCAGCAAGAGAAGCAAATGCAGATGACTTCATAATGAAACTTCCAAACGTAAATAAACTTCCAACCAGTTAAAATACATTATAAATTTATTATAGCTTATTATAATGAAATTTATTACTAATTATTAATTTTATAGACGTAATAAATGTATTTTTATAATTTTCAAAGCAATACGACACACTCGTAGGTGAAGGAGGTACAAAAATTTCAGGAGGCCAGAAGCAAAGAATTGCTATAGCCAGAGCATTAATCCGAAATCCAAAAATTTTACTTCTTGATGAAGCTACTTCTGCTCTTGATACTTCTAATGAAGCTAAAGTTCAAGCAGCTTTGAATAAAGTAAATCTTCCTCATTTGTACATTTATTGAAACGTAACTATTATTGCGATTGTTAAATTTTGTCTTTTTTCAGGTAAATGAAGAAAGGACAACAATAATTGTAGCTCACAGGTTGACGACAATACGAAAGGCTGATAAAATAATCGTTTTATCAAATGGAGAAGTAGTAGAGGAAGGCGATCATGATCACTTGATGACCCTAAAAGGACATTATTATTCCCTCGTTACATCACAGGTTTAAAACTATAATACTCGTTTTTCTAAATAATTAATCAATCCATATTCGAAGAATAAAATATTGTACTGGTTACCACTTGTATTGCATTGGGTACAATACATATGGCATTTCTTACTCTCTGAATCTGAATCAGTCAAAATCTACTGATTATCAGTGAAATTTGACTGATTCAAATAGCTAAAAGGAGGTTACTGCGAATCAGTCAAATTTCAGTGATTACTTTAGTGAAAAGTAACTGATTTAACAGTGGAAAATATTGTTTTCACTAATTAAACAGTGAAAATTAACTGATTCAACAGTGAAAAATATTGTTTCCACTGATGATTCAGTGAAAAGGTAAATCACTGATTCAATCAGTGAAAATTTGACTGATTCATACTTAAAGAGTACAATATTTACAAAGGGGTTACTATCTGTATTGTAGAGTGTGCTATACATATAGCTATCAATACAAAATTCGATCCTAGAATCTTGACATTAAAATGCATTTTATTTATGAAATAATCCAGGCCAGAGATTTTCCCGAATCAGTCAGTGAAAAATCAAAGGAGGTGCATGATGAAAAAGAAAATATTGACAATAAATCTACTTCCATGATAGAGGTATTTAATATCCAGCCTCCATGTTAAGTATAAATATATTCATCTAAGTAGAAATTATCAAATTGAATTTAACACAATATGAAGAAAGAAAAGGTGAAAATATTTATACAATACTTAAAGACGTAGCCAGAAAATTGGATTAAATTAAATGTTTTTTTACGTATTAACAATAATCAGCTTTTTTATTATTTTAATTGTAAAATAAATTTTATAAATTGCAAAACCTCTGGCGACGTTTCATGTATACGAATTTACGTAATTGTGCATAAACTTGCACAAAAGCACAATATTTTAGATTTCAAATGAAGAAGATGGAGACATCTCACGGAATGATGTATCGATGATGAAGATATTAAATTTATGTAAGAAAGAATGGCCATATTTAATTCCTGCTTCTTTTGCCTCTATCATTGTTGGTTGTTCGCCTACGGTATTTTCAATTCTTTTCGGAGATGTTGTAGGAGTAAGTTACAAAAAATAATCTTTCAAACAATAACTAATTCTATATTAAGAAATTATCTATTAGAATTGACATTAAAATTTATTTTTTATTCTATCCCAAGTGATTTTTCGATTGATAATTTTCATTTGAAAAAAAATGATAAGGTAATTTCTATAAATTTTTTTCTCTGTTTGGTAATTACAAGTGTAATAATTATTATTATTCCGTACAGGAACTCTCGGATCCAGACCCTGATGTAATTCGAGAACGTACATATATTTATTGCATATATTTCGTAGCAGCTGGTTTGATAATTGCTGCATCTAATTTCGCACAAGTGAGTAAAAATTTGCATGTTTATAAAATTTTAATGTTTTAATTGAGGGACTGTTTAAAAAATTTGAATCCCAAAGCGAAGTTCAGGAACTAAAAAACAATGAAGTTTTGAACTTTTGGAAATCCCCATTTTTTCTAAGATTTTTCAGAATTTAAATATTGTGATTCTAACATAAACTACCACGCAGCTGTAAATTTTCACAATCTTTTTAATTCTTTCGTTTCAAATATCTGAATTTTCCATTACATAAAGTAACAATTTTAAAACTATCAAAATAAAAGGATTTTTATTTTCGTTTTACAATTTTTTAATTTTTGTCATCCAATCTTCAAATGTTTTCAAATACAAATGAAACCCGATTGGGCGTTATCTTTCACATAATTAAAAATTTTAATTGTTAATAACTATTGAAGATATATGTTGATGTTGGTAATTGGCTTTAGGGTCCAAGGTTGATAAAAACTCAGAGTTTTACATAATCAGACGTTTCGGCTCTGATCGGAGCCCTCATCAGTGATTTATTTAAATCTTGATTAAAATTACGATTTTTTGTATAAATCTTATTATCCAGTTTTTTCTTTTTCCGTTTTTTGGGAAGACACATAACTTAGACTGCACACACTTCTCTCCTGGGAGGTGAAAGTCCAGAATATGAATGTTAATAACTATTATAAAAAAAATAGTTGTCGTCTCTACAATTGCAAAATATGATATTATAGTTCCTTTACTCTCTAAATCTGAATCAGTCAAATTTTCAGTGATTGAATCAGTGATTTGCCTTTTCACTAATTCATCAGTAAAAAAATATTTTTCACTGTTAAATCAGTTAATTTTCACTGATTCTTCAGTGAAAAAAATATTTTTCACTGTCAAATCAGTCAATTTTCACTGAAATAATCAGTGAAATTTGACTGATTTACAGTAACCCCTTTTTAGCTATTTGAATCAGTCAAATTTCACTGATAATCAGTAGATTTTGACTGATTCAAATTTAGATAGTAGATAATATTGTGGAATTTCCAGTATTGTACTCACGAAAATCCCGTCCTTTAGACGAGTAAAATAAATGTTTTTCCCGTGTTGTACACGATTTGTTTTCTACTGGGGGGTCAAAAAATGGATTTGCTCGTCCCGCAGAAGGCAATAAAATGCACTTTATGACCCGCTAGTAGAAAAGGTTTTTGAGATGCGCCCGTATATAAAGGCATAAAAATAACAATTTTAATTTCAGATTTTCCTCTTTGGAATTGCAAGTGAATATTTAACGATGCGATTACGTGGCTTGATATTTAAAACAATGCTGCGACAAGAGATAGGATGGTTCGATAATCCATCAAATGGCACTGGAGCTCTGTGCTCGAAGTTATCCACGGATGCTGTAGCAATTCAGGGAGCAACAGGCCAGAGAATTGGAACCCTGATTCAATCAAGTAGTACCATAGTTCTATCCATTGCACTATCGTTTTACTATGAATGGAGATTGGGCTTAGTTGGTACAGCTTTTATACCTTTAATTCTGGTCACAACGTACCTACAAAATCTGATGTATAGAAAAGAAATGTTTAACTACCACAGAAACTTGGAAGCTTCTACAAAGGTATATATCTCTCATTAAAAAAGGATTTAATTTTTGTTATTTAAATATGATTTAGTGAAATTACCTAGAATTAACTGATCTAACCAGTCAATTCTAAGGCTGAATGCTACTTTAAAATTTCAAAAACTCTAAAAAGGGGACAAGCCTTTAAGAGTTATTAGACTTTAAATTATAATATCTTTAAAGATGTTACACATATTTGACCTATCCTAAAATTGTGATTTTGAGGAATTTTTTCATTAAGTACATTATATTTACTAGAGAAATGCACATGATTATCATAAAATATGAATTCTTCGCAAAATGGCCCCAGTTTAAATGAAAATATTTATTTTTGTTTCAAAAATCGACCTTAATTTGTTTATATGAGGGACATTTATTGACCTATTTAAATGATCTAGTGTTGTTATTTAGAGAATCTATCTAAGAAGCTTCAGTTAAAATTTCAAGATGGTCAGATGGAAATTATTTGAGTTCCAATGTCCGCTTATTTTAAAAACATATTAGGATTTGAATTTTAATATCTCTTAAGGGGTTACACCTGTTTGACCTATCCTAAAATGAGGTCATTTTGGGGAATTTTTTCATTAAATACATTATATTTACTAGAGAAATACACATGATTATCATAAAATATGAATTCTTCGCAAAATGGCCCCAGTTTAAAAGAAAATATTTATTTTTGTTTCAAAAATCGACCTTTATTTGTTTATATGAGGGACATTTATTGACCTATTTAAATGATCTAGTGTTGTTATCTAGAGAATCTATCTAAGAAGCTTCAGTTAAAATTTCAAGATGGTCAGATGGAAATTATTTGAGTTCTAATGTCGGCTGATTTTAAAAACATATTATAATTTAAATTCTAATATCTTTTATGGGGTTACACCTGTTTGACCTATCTTGAAATGAGGTCACTTTGGGGAACTTTTTCACAAACTAAATTAGATTTACTAAATAAATACACACGATTATTAAGAAATATGAATTCTTCGCAAAATGGCCCCAGTTTAAAAGAAAATATTTATTTTTGTTTCAAAAATCGACCTTTATTTGTTTATATGAGGGACATTTATTGACCTATTTAAATGATCTAGTGTTGTTATCTAGAGAATCTATCTAAAAAGCTTCAGTTAAAATTTCAAGATGGTCAGATGGAAATTATTTGAGTACTACTGTCGGCTTATTTTAAAAACATATTATGATTTGAATTTTAATGTCTTTTAAGGCTTTATACCTCTTTGACCTATCGTAAAATGAGGTCATTTTGGGGAACTTTTTCATAAGCTAAATTGGATTTATTAAATAAATACAAACGATTATTAAGAAATATGAATTTTTCGCAAAATGGCCCCAGTTTTAAAAAAAATGTTTATTTTTGTTTAAAAAATCGACCCTAATTTGTTTATATGAGGGCAATTTATTGACCTATTTAAATGATCTAGTGTTGTTATCTAGAGAATCTATCTAAGAAGCTTCAGTTAAAATTTCAAGATGGTCAGATGGAAATTATTTGAGTTCTATTGTCGGCTGATTTCAAAAACATGGTTTCGTAAAAACGGGTTGAAATTTTTTTATGTAAAAAAAATTCCGATTTATGATGGGTATTAGATATTATTCTTGAGAGGTTTATACACCATTTCAACCAATAAAAGAAATGTATTTTCCCAAAAATTCAAACAAATCTAACCCCTTAATATCCAATTGTAAAACCATTAAGTAAAAACCACATCGAAGCAAATGGCCAGATTTATATAACATCTGAAAAATTATAATCAATACAACATTCATAGATTGGAGAAAATATCTATGCTTTTAAATTTTTTAAGAATATATGTTATAGAAATTGAAATTACAAAAATTGTCTAGGACTAATGAAATAATTCTAAGCGTCTATTTTGATCTAAGGATTCATTTTTAATTTGGAGAGTAATTTTTGATTTCTAAAAAGATTCTTTAACTTAAAAACTGAATTTAATAAAAATAAATGATAAATAATGAACCGACCGAAATAATTTGGGAAAATTAGGTTTGAATGAATTATGTTTCTTAGATTGCAGTGGAGGCAGTGAGTAATATTCGGACAATTATGAGTCTTGGATTGGAAGAAACTTATCATAATTGTTACATAAATGCAATGATACCTTCCTTTGAGCTTGCTAAAAGGAATAATCATTTCAGAGGCCTTATATTTGCTATAGCCAGATCTATAATTTATTTCGCTTATGGTGCTTGCATGTATTATGGAGGAAAGTTAATTCAGGAGGAAAATTTGTATTATTCGAGTGTGTTCAAGTGAGTGAAAAACATTTAGAATCAAAGATTACCTATAAAAAAATATAGTACGTTTTATTAATTTTCATTATCATTATTATTAAATTATAAACTATCTAAAATGAAAAATCATCTTTCAATAAATAATATTATGCTTGAATTTCTTTTTGTCTCGGAAAACGCAATAGTTTGAAAAACAATAATTTGTTGATAAATATTTAATCGATTGTATTTTGTACTGAGATATCTACAAATAAATATAAATCTTATAGAGTTTCTCAAGCACTTATAATTGGAACTGTTATGGTTGCCAATGCTTCTGCATTTGCCCCTGATTTTCAAAAAGGAATGCAAGCTGCTGAAGATATAATTTCTATTTTAGAGAGGGAACCAAAAATTCAAGATCCACTCTATGTTCCCCCAAGTGAAGAGGTATGACTTAATTACTGGATTTTTGATTAAAATTATTGAATACAAATTTTGGGAAACACCTTGCTTTATAAATTTGAATTGATGTGAAACGGGTCACTCAGAATAATCAGTGATGATTTTGTTACTAATTAATTAGTGAAAACCAACTGGATAATCAGTGAATTTCCCTGTTTATTCAGTAGAAATTGTTACTAATTTTTTTCAGAGACATATTTTTACTCATTGAAATTTAAAGAGGAAAATTATAATATTACTATTATTATTATTGTATAAAAAGGGAATAATGAAATCTTGTGTTAGGCATTTTAAAGAAACAATTGTTCATGATTGTGATACAGATTAAATGATTTATTTTCAGAACGCTAGTGACACCGTAAAATATAAAAGCGTGGATTTCAAATATCCTAGTAAATTTAGCACACGTGTTCTGACTGACCTGAATCTGGAAGTGCCATCCGGCAAAACGGTAGCATTAATTGGTGCCAGTGGTTGCGGAAAAAGCACAATTGTGCAATTACTAGAACGATTTTACGATCCTATTTCAGGAACTGTGGTAAATATAGCATAAATAAACCTTTTGGTAGACATGATGAGAAAAAAATTGAATAGATGTTTCAGCTATGATTTAAATAATTTTTATCAGAGCTTTCTTAAACAATTAAAAAATCTAGTTAATATTGTCAGAATTTTGGTTCGGAAAAATTTGTTTGACCACCGTACACCGAAAGTTAGCCTTGTCGGTGTTATTTTGCGTGGGGGAAGTTGATTTTCCGCACTAGTGCGGTAAAATTTTAAGTGTGCGGAAAATCAACTTTCCGCACGCAATACGACATCGACTCGGCTAAGTTTTGGTATACAGCGAACAAAAAATATTGTCCGTATCACGTGCGGAACGTATTTTATACGAAATATACTACTGTTTGGACAAATATTTACTTTTTCTATCCATTGTCTCTAGTATTGCAAAAGATAAGATAGAAAAAATGCTTTGCTTGTAATCTGTCATATCTATCCTTTTCAAACTCTACATTTTTATCCAAATTAATTCTTCATCTATCCGTGTCAATTTTTCTATCTCCATTGAAATATTACTATTGCTTCTATTTTTCTCAATTTTTCTCAGTAATTTACTTACCGATATTAATCCGTTTCTGTACCTTTAGTAATCTGATATGGAGTCTATGATTTTCAATCTTTATATTTCTATCCAGAAGATTCCTTCGTCTACCACCTCGACCAATAGAAAGTTAGACAAAGGATAGCATTGGATAGAAATACAAGCATTAAAATGGATAGATGTCGCAGTGCATTTCAAAAGAGACAGGAAAATAATTGTAATGTTTAAGGAAAGGATAGCATTTGATAGAAATACAATGATAAAGAAAGATAGATGTGGTAGTGTATTTCAAAAGAGATAGAAAAGTCTTTCAATTGCCAGACCACGGATAGACAAATTCCAAAAAAAAAACTCTTTTTCTGAATAGAATTCATTATTAGAGGAACTTTTAGGAATTTTTTTACGAAAATTCATGTACCAGGGTTTTTGAGATTGCTGATCACGAATCTAGTCTCAGATTTTGGAAACTCAAAATGGCGGCTCCAATATAGCGGCAAAAATAAAAAATTGTACCTCAATAAACGTGAACTTTTTAGAATCGCATTTTTGTTACTTCCACTATCTGGAACCTTCCCATTTAATTTTTGAAATTATGGTTCAAGTTTATAATCAGCAATTTCAAAAATGTTACAATAACATTTAATTGTATGACACCACTTTGAATCTACCATTCTCAAATTCTGAGTTCAGATTCACGATCAGCGACACCAAAAAACCCTCTATATCAATTTTCAAAAACAAATTTTAAAAAAGTTAAGATTTTGGCCACCATTTTGGATCCGCCATTTTGAATTTCCAAAATCTGAGTTCAGATTCGTAATTAGTGACTTCAAAAACCCCTGTATACCAATTTTCAAAAACAAATTCAAAAAAATGTAATATTATGACCGCCATTTTGGAGCCGCCATTTTGAATTTCCAAAATCTGAGTTCAGATTTGTAATCAGCGACCCCAAAAACCCTTATGTAACAATTATCATAAAAATTCGTTCCCCTAAAAAATGTATGCCGCAAAGGGTTAAGAGATAGAAAATTATTGAAATTATTAGAAAAAGGATAGATTTTGGATAGAAACAGAGATTGAAAAATCTAGTCACAGTAGTATGTATAGACAATCAAAAAGATACAAAAAGTTTGAAAAAGTTATAGAAAGAATATACATTGATTTAAATCTACTAATTAAAAAAGATAGGCATGACAATAGATAATAAAAAAATAGAAAAAAATGATTACAACTGTTTATAATAATTTTGTTTTCTGGCACAATATCTTGAGAGAAATACTTTTTTTGGTTTAGGAGTTAAATAAAAATCCCATAAACTCTATTTCCCAAGCTTCATTGAGAATGAAGTTGGGATTAGTATCACAAGAACCGACACTATTTGCTCGAAGCATTGCTGAAAATATTGCTTATGGTGATAACACTCGGCAAGTGCCAATGACGGAGATTGCAGAAGCAGCAAAAAAAGCCAATGTTCATGATTTTATTTCCACCCTGCCTCTTGGTTATGAGACCAAACTTGGCGACAGAGGCACTCAACTTTCTGGAGGCCAAAAACAAAGAATTGCCATTGCTAGGGCCCTTATTCGGAATCCGAAAATTCTTTTACTCGATGAAGCTACCTCTGCTTTGGATGCAGAAAGTGAAAAGGTATAATCCATATCTAATGGTATTTGTGTTTATAATATAAATAAATCACAATGAACTCAAATTCAGTTTCAAATTTTCTCTCAGCAAAAGGATAAAATATAAATTTTAAATAACCGAAAAAAACATGTTCTGTAACTGTTCAGAAACAAGTAATACACATCATAACGGAATGTACAGTTTATACTGACGCAACAGTTATATAACACTTATGTAACAGTATTACAATGGTTCTTTAACGATTCTATAACAACATAAAGAAGCTTGTGATTATCTTGTTACATATTTATAATATTCTTTAAACAGTGGTATAAACTTATGTATATATATATGTATATATTAGGGTGTGCCAAAAAAACGCGATATTTTTTTTTTCACGAAAACTTGAAAATATCGTAGAACATGTCTAAACAAAAATTCTGCCCAAATCACAGCTCGTAATTTCAATTTTAAGAGGTTTCTCATCGTACCTAAAGTTTTTCCATTTAAATAACACAGATTATAGGTATTTTCTACATTATTTCATTTCGCAAGCTATGATAAAATTGTTTTTTTATCAAATAAACGAGTAAACGTTATTCAAAATTAAATTCTCTATAAAAAATTCTATTGAGTCGAATTCCTATCATGAATATTGCATTTTCTACAGAGACTCAAAACTTTTATTTCTAATAATTTTGAGTTTTTGAATTTTTAAGCTAAACTATTTAAGATAGGACAAAAAGTTAAATGACAATTTTGTAGTACATTTAGTCCTCTACAAAAAAGTTCTAAATAAATTTTAATACTAAGTTACAGATTCTCAAATTTCTACTAAACTTTTCGTGCTACCATCAATACTACAAAGTTGTCATTTAACTTTTTGTTCTATCTTAAATAGTTTAGCTTAAAAATTCAAAAAACTTAAAATCTTTAGAAATTAAAATTTTGAGGCTCAGTAGAAAATGCAATATTGATGATAGGAATTCAACTCAATAGAATGTTTTATGGAGAATTTAATTTTGAATAAGGTTTACTCATTTATTTGATGAAAAACTAATTTTATCATAGTTTGCGGAAGGAAATAATGTAGAAAATACCTATAATCTGTGTTATTTAAATGGAAAAACTTTAGGTACGATGAGAAACCTCTTAAAATTGAAATTACGAGCTGTACTTTGAACAGAATTTTTGCTTAGACATGTTCTACGATATTTTCAAGTTTTCGTGAAAAAAAAAAAATATCGCGTGTTTTTGGCACACCCTAATATATATATATATATATCAACTCATAGGAATCGGAAGTTTTGATTAGTAATAATGGAATTTAAATATATTATTCACTGTTACATAACTGTTATGTAACTTTGGTATGGAAAAACTGTACTTTGAAATCAATTTGCATGTCACACATAAAGTAAGAGAGGGAGGATTATTTAGTTAGTTTAAAAATCAATGGATTTATTAATAATAGAAAAATTGCACAAAGTAAACGTTATCATTTTTATTTCTAAAATTATTTTAAAATTTTAATTTTAAAGTTAATTAAAAACGATGTGATTTTAACAAATCACAAATCATTATCTCAGGGAAAAAATTTTCAACAATTTGACGGTTTTCAATTTACTGAAAATAAATTATTTAATGGCTGTAACTATTAAAAAATAATTTCCTGAAACAACATTTTTATGAACAAATTGCTAAATTTGATGACAAGTGATTTATTTCAAAAAATTGGAAACCGTCAAGTTATAGAGAATCTTTTCCCGGAAAAAATAATTTATTAAAATCACATAAATTTTAAAAATTTGGTATGAAGCAATAAAACAAAAAGTTCGGGCAAAAATAAAATTTATTAATGAATTTATTTTTCTGTGTTTCAAATTTTTTTCTTGAAAAATAATAGTTTTTCTTTCAAATGATCCCTTCAATAATAATGTTGTTATTTTTGAAAGCAAAATTATCTATATTTGCCTGAGGCCTAATTTTCGCGAGTATACTAATTACCATTAATCAAATTAAGAAACAAACACATTGCTTTTAGATCGTACAAGGAGCACTTGATAAGAGCAGAGAAGGTAGAACGTGCATTCTAATAGCACACAGGCTTTCAACAGTGGAAAATGCTGATAATATATGTGTTCTAAAAAGTGGCCAAGTTGTAGAAAATGGCACCCACCAAGAGCTAATTGAAAAAAGAGGCTTATACTACGAATTATTATGTTTGCAAAATGTTCGTAGATAGTAAGAATCAATTTAGGCAATAAATACTGCATAATGTGAATTGAAAAAATTTAATTAATCCTCGGAAAATTAATATGACATAATATCACTAAACGAAGAGATTTTTTGTTTATACATTTTATTGTACAAGAAATGTCTTTACAGTATGATAATTTATTTCATTACTTATGCATTCAACGAAGGTGTAGAATACTCAATGTTGAATAAAAATGGCTACTTGATAAATATTGAACTTTCGTGAAAAATACCACATCTACTCGTTCCATTATTAATTGATTTTTCCTTTGGATCAGCATTCAAATTATTTTTAAAAAATTTCTGCATAAAACTACCCTTAGCTGTAATAATAGTCAAAAATCACCCATAGAAGTGAAAAATACACCTGAAAAGAGGATTTTGTTCATATTCAGATCATATATCCATTTGGCATCGATATCCAAATTATTTGTGACAAAGGTCCCGAAAAAACTACCCTTAAGCGTAATAATTCGCGAAAAACCACTCCTCGCAATGGTAATAAATACAAAAAATGACTTATATGGATTTGTAGATCATATACATATGTGTTTTTAAAAGACATTAAATAGATTTTCAGAAAAGGTATGCAAGAAACTTCCTTCAACTGTAATAATACGCCAAAAAAAATTCCTGAAAATGGAAATACACCAGAAAACAGACATTTTTTAATTTTCAGATCAAATATGTACTGAAATCTACATCTAAATTGTTTTGAAAAATATCTGCAGAAAAATACCCTTATCTATAATGATTCGTCAAAAACCATCCCTTAAAGTGAGAAATACTTCTAAAAAGAGGATTTTGTTCATTTTCAAATCAAATATGAACTTGAAATCAAAATCAAAATTGTTTCTAATAACTTTCTTCAAAGAAACTACCCTTAGCTATAGAAATACGCCAAAAAACACCCCTTGAAGTGAGAAATGAACCTAAAAACAGAATTTTTTTCATTTTTTAATTAAATATGTACTTGGAATCAACATTCAAATTATTTTTAATGGATTTCTACAAAAAAACTATCCTTAGCTATAGAAATACGCCAAAAAACACCCCTTAAAGTGGAAAAACACCTAAAAACAGACTTTTATTCATTCTCAAATCAAATATGAACTTGAAATCAAAATCCAAATTGTTTCTAATAAATTTCTTCAAAGAAACTACCCTTAGCTATAGAAATACGCCAAAAAACACCCCTTTAAGTGAGAAATACACCTAAAAACAGGATTTTTTTCATTTTTTAATTAAATATGTACTTGTAATCAACATTGAAATTATTTTTAATGAATTTCTACAAAAAAACTACCCTTAGCTTTAGAAATACGCCAAAAACACCCCTTGAAGCGAGAAATATACCTAAAAACAGGATTTTTTTCATTTTTTAATTAAATATTTACTTGGAATGAACATTCAAATTATTTTTAATGTATTCCTATAAAAAAACTACCCTTACTTATAGAAATACGCCAGAAGCACCTCTTGAAGTGAGAAATACACCTAAAAACAGGATTTTTTCATTTTTTAATTAAATATGTACTTGGAGTCAACATTCAAATTATTTTTAATAACTTTCTGCAAAAAAACTACCCTTAGCTATAGAAATATGCCAAAAGCCACCCCTTGAAGTGAGAAATACACCTAAAAACAGGATTTTATTCATTTTTAGATTATATATGTACTTTAAAACGACATAAATAATTTTCTGATGCTCTAAGAACTTTAAGGGCTGAAAGCGAAAATCACCCGATGATGTTATGAATTCTTTTTTAGGGGTGCTTCTGTTCCATATCAAGGGTGGTTTGTAAGGGTCATAATGGCTTTAAAAATTATTCCAATATAGCTACAACTTCTAGGAGATGTTTTCTTTGATTCACACCAGGTTAAAAGAACTAAGAATACGATTATAATTTTATACATATCAGCAATCATATTTCTAAATTTAGGGGTAGTTTTTTGGGGTAAAAATTTTCCATGAATTTCATGCAACATACATTCGTGTTTTGAAATACTTATTCTTTAATTTAGGGCAGTATAAAGTAACAAGAAATGTTATTACAAGTTTTTTATGCTTTAGGGGTGGTTTCCACATCTGGGGTGGTCTATAGAGGTAGAAAAATTCTAGATTTTTCTTTGAATACTTATGTATTTAGATATATGAATGCGGTTGCTTTGCAATCATGGACGTTAAGGAGATACGCCACCTTTACTCGGTATATTTTTAATTCTTTTAACATTTTCCAAAAACGTTATTTTTTTATTCTTTTTTCTTTTATGAGTACGTGTGTAAATTTTCAGGGCAATCTAATATTTTTTTTTTTGGAAAAATAAATAAAATTAAAAGTTAGTACGATTTACGAATAAAGCGTTTTTAGCGAATATGAGCTTTTTACATAAAATAGTATGTTTATTTATTTAGTAATATTTTTGAATTATATGGAAAATAGTATATAACAGGAATCCCTATAAAAACACAATATATATATTGCCCATATGTATATACATATTCTACAAGACTTCACTACAAAACTTTATTTTAAACTCTGTTTTCCGCAAGTTGTGATTTTCCGTGTTTGTTGCGACATATGTTTGAATAAAATCTAAAGTATTGATACAGGCTTTTGACATTTTTATCACTAATTCTTTGTTATATTATTAATATTTTTGGTTATCGAAAACACTCTAACCAAATAAAAAAACTACAAAAATTTTTTTTTATATTTTGGGATATTTTTATTAATTTTTTTATTTTATTTTATTTATAGCTTTTTTCAGTCATAATACCTTAGTTTACTACCCAAAAAGTTGCTAAACATTGTAAGGAACAAAATGAAAAAAGAATCATGACAATTGGTCAAAAATAAAAAAGCTATTCAAAGGCAAAATTTTTTAAAAAGAATGCCCAAAAAGCTGATAATTTTTAATTTAAAAATACATAAAGGTGCTGTAATTTGAAAAAAAAAATAAATAAAACTTGTTTAAAAAAAGATACTAAACATAAAAAAAATTATATAGAAGGTCTAAACTCAAAAAATAAAACTTAAAGGTGGCGGATCCCTTTAAGCACGCCTAGGTGCGGTCATTGCTTGGATGGGTTTTTTTGAATGGGGCATTCGAGTTTACTCAGCCACGAGTTTTTCTCTGAAAATAAATCAAGCGAGACTGATATCACGCCAAAGAAAGATTATACTGACAATCAATAATTTTAATGAAAATAATACTATCCGATGAAAGCGTTAAAAATATTTTCCAAAAATAAGTTCTCGGAAATTCAAAGACACTTAATGTAATTAATTTTGCACAAACGGATTTTAAGTATGAATGGTTATAATAATTGTTATTTTTCCTGATTTTTATGTTTATTTTAATGCACTTAAGACTTTAAGAGAACCAGGGTCAAAGCCAAGTACATAATATGTTACCGGTACGTATTTTATCTACTGAAACGACATTCAAGTTTATCAAAAACGATAACACAAACTAATGAAGACACGCGTCCCTCCTATAGAATTCATAAAATTCCTGTTTTTTTATAGAAATAGACTGTCTTGAAAAGCAATTAAGAGCAACAAAAATTAATTTTATGTGATAGCTCGTATACCGAAAATTGGATTATATTAGTGTTCAGTGTTTTATTTTTTTATCACAGAGAGTGACTCAAGTTTACAAATATTACTAAACTATGTTTTAATTAATGGAAAATTGTGTTATTGTAGGAATTTCTCACAGTAAAAATACTCAATACTAAATTTTAGGTATGAATCTTTACCATAGGCTAGAGTACAGTTTGGTCTAATTGATAGTATAGTTTCATTTTTTCCAAAATTGAAACATAGTTTAGTTAAACTTGGAAACTTGGATTTTTAGATTTTTTTTTTTGCACGGAGACCTAAAAAGTAAATAAAAAGTAATGAAGCTTTCATGTAAAAAAATTTTGTTAAAAAAAAAAGCATTATTATTCAAGAAATGCGTCTCTTCAAAACTTATGGACAATCTAGTAAGTAAAATTTAAAAATTATTTCTCCAACTGAATAAAAAATTATCTGATTTGAACAATATTCTGTTATTTTTATGCAAAAAAGTGTGTTAATCCAAGTGCAATGAATAAAATGATAAAATTATTAAATAAAATAAAGCATATCTTTATGCAAATTTTTATCCCACTATAAACATAAAGAATGAAATGTTTCAATTGTTATTAATTTTTGGCTTATCTGCATTTCAATAACCTTTATTATTTTATCCTTGAAGACATGAATGGCCTTTCGTCACAATACAGAGACTAGTTTTTATTTTTTCAAAAACTCATTAATTATTTAAATTCATTCAATTTTAAAGAAAAACAAGAATTTATTATATAAAGTACTTAATATTATATAATATTAATCAAGTAAATATTATATAAGTTATATATATATATATATATATATATAAAATTAATTCAAAAACAATCATTCCTTTTTCAAAATTGTTAAAAAACAGAACTTAACAATTACAATATCACACTTGTAACTAGAACCGTAACAAGAATACAAAACTTGTAACAATCCTGGTTGTTATAAAATTATTAAAATTACATTCCATTTGTCAAAAGACTTTTATCATTCCTTAATTGCATTTTCGATGATTGTTTGTAAATGTTAATTCTTTCAGTTTCGTTATTCCACCAATTGGGAAATATTGCTCATGTTAATTGGAGGATTCTGCAGCATTGTAACAGGGTTAGCTGTGGCATGGAATATGCAAATGTTTGGAACATTGGTTGGTGAAATGGTTGATGCACAATTAGTGGATTCTTTCAAAGAAGTTGGAATAGACATTTCAGGATACATTAAAGTAGATATCACGCAATCTGTGACAACTTTTGCATGTGGCTCTATCATCATCAGCGTCATAATGTTGGGACTATCATATGTTAGCATTACTCTTTTTAATTACACATCTCAAAGGCAAACATTCAGGATAAGAGCAATGTATTTCAAATCCGTTTTGCATCAGAAAATTAGTTGGTATGACGTAATGAGTTGTGGTGACATTTCCAGCAGACTTACTGAGTAAGAATATTACAAATTTTTAATATTTGTATGATATGATCATAATTTTGGAAGCTTTGTATTTTAATTTATAATATTCAGCTTCAGTAGTTTTTAAAAACATATTATAGTTTTATAACATGAATTACATTTAAATTTTATCTACGACTTAAAGATTTTTATATTGGTTCAAAATTTCAAGAATTCAAAGCTATTCGAACCTTTAAAATATAAAAAAGAAAACTCCAAATTTGGACGAAAACAATTTCTTAATATAAACGATTATGAAAACCCAATAAAAAAGGAGGTAAAAAAAGAAGGCAACGTTCCAAAACCCCTTCCTTCTTTTTCTTTCTTTCGTTCTGTTTTGTTTTCATTACCCACAACCATCTACATAAAAAATAACATGGCATAGATTTAAAAAAACACGATATTTGGACCAAAACCCCTTTTATCTTTTTTTTTCGTCCTCTTTTGTCTTTATAACCCACAAACATCTACATAAGAAAAAAAACTACCAAATTTGGACCAAAATAATTTCTTAAAATGTACGATTATGAGAACCCAACCAAAAATGAGTAAAGAGATAATATGGAACCTTCCAAAACCCCTTTCTTTTTTTATTTTCTTTCGTTCTCTTTTGTCTTTATTACCCACAACCATCTACATCAAAAATAACAAGCCATGTATTAAAAAAAACACCAAATTCGGACCAAAATAATTTCCTAAAATAAGCGATTATGAGAACCCAAAAAGAAAGGATGAAAGAAATAAGAAGGAACCTTCCAAAACCCCTTCCTTCTTTTTCCTTCTTTTGTCCACTTTTGCTTTTATTGCCAACAACCATCTACATAAAAAATAACACGCCATGTATATAAAAAAAAACACCAAATTTGGACCAAAAACCCTTTCTTCTTTTTCTTGTTTTCGTCCTCTTTTGTTTTTATTACCAACAACCATCTACATAAAGAATAACACGCCATATATAAACAAAACACCAAATTTGGACCAAAAACCCTTTCTTCTTTTTCTTGTTTTCGTCCTCTTTTGTTTTTATTACCAACAACCATCTACATAAAGAATAACACGCCATATATAAACAAAACACCAAATTTGGACCAAAAACCCTTTCTTCTTTTTCTTGTTTTCGTCCTCTTTTGTTTTTATTACCAACAACCATCTACATAAATAATAACACGCCATATATAAAAAAAAAACACCAAATTTGGACCAAAAACCCTTTCTTCTTTTTATTGTTTTCGTACTCTTTTGTTTTTATTACCAACAACCATCTACATAAATAATAACACGCCATATATAAAAAAAAAACACCAAATTTGGACCAAAAACCCTTTCTTCTTTTTCTTGTTTTCGTCTTCTTTTGTTTTTATTACCAACAACCATCTACGTAAAGAATAACACGCCATATATTAAAAACACACCAAATTTGGACCAAAAACCCTTTCTTCTTTTTCTTGTTTTCGTCCTCTTTTGTTTTTAATACCAACAACCATCTACATAAAGAATAACACGCCATATATTTAAAAAAAAACCAAATTTGGACCAAAAACCCTTTCTTCTTTTTCTTGTTTTCGTCCTCTTTTGTTTTTGTTACCAACAACCATCTACATAAATAATAACACGCCATATATAAAAAAAACACCAAATTTGGACCAAAAACCCTTTCTTCTTTTTATTGTTTTCGTCCTCTTTTGTTTTTATTATTAACAACCATCTACATAAAGAATAACACGCCATATATTAAAAACACACCAAATTTGGACCAAAAACCCTTTCTTCTTTTTCTTGTTTTCGTCCTCTTTTGTTTTTATTACCAACTCTTCCTTCTTTTCCTTTCTTTCGTCCTCTTTTTCCTTTGTAATATTTTTGAATTATAGTTATTTTTGGGTTTTAAGATGAATTTGAGTTTCTAGTGATACGGGTTCAAATTTAGTTTTGGATTTTAATATTTTCATTAAGATTGTGTTGCTATGTAATTAGATCAATATCTAATTGAAGACTCGTCTCACCGACATTGATCGGAAGTGGTTCTATTTCATGCTAAAATAGTTCAACTTCATAATAAGTTTAGAAAGTTACATAATAATTCTAACAGCTCAACAATTTATCATGGAATCAAATCCTTTTTGGTCGGAACATAACCAATCGTATCTTCTGGACTTGGGAATATTTCAGTAACAAAAATCTTGAATTCTAATTCGCTCCCCTTATCTACTTACATACTATGAAATATTTTGTAATTCAATTTACACTATAATCTTCTCTATACCCCAAAATTTTCAATACTTTTGTTGAGGTTACATTAAAATATCATTAAAAGCGAGTTCTACTTTAAAACTTCATTTACAATAATTCTAATAGTCTACTTATGTATCACGGAATCGAACCTCATTAGCTTAGAACAGAACCAATCGTATATCAAAAATTGAGGTATATGTCGCCATCACAAAATCTTAAGTTGTAATTCACTCGCTTTACCTATTTACATGTTGTGAAAAATTTTCTGCTTAAAATGTTAGTAAAAATAAATATTCATCGACCTTTTTTCGCAGGGACGTAATAAAATTGGAGGATGGAATTGGTGAAAAATTGGATATGTTTTTTCACAATTTTGTTGCAGTTGTAGGATGCATTTCCCTTGCTTTTTATAATGGCTGGAAACTTGCTAGCGTTTGCTTTGTTCCATTTCTTCTTATTTTGATAATTCTTTATGCTGTTGCAAAGGTAATAACAAATAATAAGCACAATAATACACTGTTGTGCAAAAGTCGCCGGGCACTTGTTCTTAACCATTAACATAAAAGTTTCTAATTTATAAAATACCTAACAATCAATTTTTTCCTTAGAATAACCTGGAAGGTAACAAAATTCTGCATTTAATGAACCCAAAACGAAGTGTTTTAATTCATTATAAACGAAGATATTATATATGGGTCATTCCATATTAGATTGACAGTTGATGTCGCAGATTTGAACGAGATCATTTTTTTTCCGTTCTTTATCAACAATAAATAGACACGTATTTTTTTGTTTGGCCAAAAAAAATTTTTTTACAAGTATACGATTTTTCGAATTTTCTAAGAAATGATATTTTCGTCATAGCAAGCGCACTTTCAAGCCTGTTTATCTTTAAAAAAATTGTTCGCAGGAGAATTTTTCCAAATTACGAAAATTAGGGTTTTGACTCTTCTTTACAGAAATTGTTGCGAAACAATTTTTTAAATATTTTTTAACATACAAAAGTAAAGAAATAAACGCAAAATCGTTTTTTCCAAATTTGGCCCCTTTCGAAATTTCTTTTTTTCGTGGATTTAGATTCCTTGAAGTCTCTTATAAAATATGACGATTGAATCAAAATAGCTGGATCATTGACTTGGAAGTTATGGAATTTTTAAGAGCCCCGCGCGGCCTCGCGTGCAATCCGGGCGCTTCCACACACGGCGAGCGTTTACCTTTACTTTTAGCACTAATAACTTACGCCCGGTAAAACGCTCGCCGCGTGTAGAAGCGCCCAGATTGCGCGCGAGGCCGCGCGAGGCTCTTCAAAATTCCATAACTTCCAATTCAATGATCCAGCCATTTTGATTCAATCGTCATATTTTATAACAGACTTCAAAGAATCTAATCTAAATCCACGAAAAAAAGAAATTTCGAAAGGGGCCAAATTTGGAAAAAACGATTTTGCGTTTATTTCTTTACTTTTGTATGTTAAAAAATATTTAAACAATTTTTTCGCAACAAATTCTGTAAAGAAAAGTCAAAACCCTAATTTTCGTAATTTGAAAAAATTTTCCTGCGAACAATTGTTTTAAAGATAAACAGGCTTGAAAGTGCGCTTGCTATGTCGAAAATATCATTTCTTAGAAAATTCGAAAAATCGTATACTTGTAAAAAAATTTTTTTTGGCCAAACAAAAAAATGCGTGTCTATTTATTGTTGATAAAGAACGGAAAAAAAATTATCTCGTTGAAATCTGCGACATCGACTGTCAATCTAATATGGAATGACCCATATAGAATATATTTTATCCAATCTTTCATACAATTTTTCAGTTAAAAAACAATTGGTTATGCTACCTTTGTACAGTTAAGATACTGCAGCTATTTAATTTTATTTAAACCATATCAATTATTAAATTCAACAAAAGTTATATAGTTTAAATAAAAACATTAATTCTATAAATTAAAATTAAATAGCACGTATCAAAAATATTTTGATAGATTTTTTCTTGATACCATTGAAGCTAAAATTTAGAAAAACAAAGTTGTGAGAATACAAAGAATTCTCATACATGAAAAATGGATTTTAAAAATTATAAAAATTGATAAGATGAAAAACACCATTAAAAAATACAAAAAAATTATCCTCAAAATTTCTTTCATAGATAATTTCACAATGAAGTTCTACAACTTTTTCGTTTTAAGCTCAGATTTTGTCTGCATTCAAGAAAAAATTATTACAATTCTTTTTTCACATTACTGACATTCTACGTAAATCTTATTTTGAAATGAGTCAAGAAAAGTTAAAAATATTAATTACTTCAAGAATTATTCAAAATTAAAAGAAGCTTTGAATTTTTCCTCTTTTTGGCAATATCTTCGTAAATAATGGTCTAAAAACTTCATTTTGGGTTCATTAAATGCAAAATTTTGTTATCTTCCATGTTATTCTAAAGACAAAATTCATTTTTAGCTTTTATTTGAATGGTTAAAAACAAGTACTTGTAGACTTTTGCACAACAGTGTACATCAGACATATTAATTATATTCTATCATAATATAGTGAGATGCCAAATTATTATACTTACTTTGTTTTTGTTAGTCGCATAAAATTGCGAAATTTTGGCAATATACAAATCAACATTTTTCCCAAAAATTGCATGAAAGATGTCAAAATTATTAATAAAACGACCTCAATATGAAGTGTTTTTGTCAATTGACGAGGAAGATTCTTGGACTCATTTTAAAGGTGCATTGACAAAGGATGTAAAAAACCTGCTATAAACTTATACTAATTCTTCCCTAAATTCTGAAAAAGTTTAAACTTAGAAAAAAGGCGTAAAATGCAAACGAGAAACATTATTTTTTTTTAAATACTAAAAATAATTATATTCAATTTTTTAAGAAAATTAAATTCATAATATACTCTCTAAATCTGAATCAGTCAAAATCTACTGATTATCAGTGAAATTTAACTGATTCAAATAACTATAAAGAGGTTACTGCAAATCAGTCAAATTTCACTGATTATTTCAGTGAAAATTTACTGATTTAACAGTGAAAAATATTTGTTTCACTGATGAATCAGTAAAAAGGCAAATCACTAATTCAATCAGTGAAGATTTGACTGATTTAGATTTAGAGAGTGAGAAAAAAATTTAATTTGGACTTTTTCCACAACATCTCCTTCAAAACTGTTATTTTTAGAGAATAATCTTAATATTAGAAGATTTTATGCGACTAACAAAAACAAAGTGAGTATAATAATTTGGCGACCTACTGTAGTATAAAAATTATCCAGTTAACATCAGGAATAACTCGAAAAGAAGTTGAAGTTTATGCAAAAGCAGGAGCAATAGCAGAAGAAGCCATCTCTGGAATTCGAACAGTTGTAGCTTTCGGAGGTGAAAAATCAGAATTCCTTAGGTACACAAAAAATCTCCAATCAACTTACAAAAATAATATTAAGGCCGTTTTTTTATTGGCTCTCGAATTTGGATTAATATGGTTATCAACTTATACCACTTACGCTTTTGCTTATTGGTATGGGGTTGAATTAATTTTAACAGAAAGAGCTCTACCATTAGGAACTCAAATTTTCACACCTGCATCCATGGCCACAGTAAGGCAATAATTAATTTCACAATTAAAAAAAAATTTCGAAAAGTAAAAAATTAATAATTTGTCAATAGAAGAATTTCAGGAAATGAATCCAATCACTGATTAATCACTAAGACTTACTTAAAAACATAATAATCAAATAATCAAGAATTGGCAAGTAATTATTACTTAGCAATAATTTATTGATTTTTTCAATGAAGATCTTCTTTAGCGTGATGATGGCAACTATAAATTTGTGTTCTGCTGCAGTTTACATAGAAACATACAGAGTTTCAATAGCAGCAGCCGAAAAACTTTTTTCTGTTCTTGAACAAAATACAAACATCGATACTTTGACCCAAAAATGTTTAAAGCCGTCAGATATTGGTGGTTCTATCGAATTCAAAAATGTATCATTCGCATATCCTTCGAGATCTAAAATTAAAGTAAGTTCTGACTATTATAATGAAGTTAATAACAATATAACCAATTTTCATCTGAACTATTTATCTATTCAATTACACTTGCTTTCAGGTCTTAAATAACTTGAGTTTTTCAATAAAAAAAGGAGAAACTGTAGCTTTAGTTGGTAGTTCTGGATGCGGGAAATCTACCTGCATTCAATTGATACAACGGTTTTATGATGTGACTGGAGGACAGGTAGTTTTTTAATTTTATGTGCGTGGAGAAAAATACGCTGCTGGAAGTAAAAAGATTGAAAAAGATAGGAACTGGGGGATTGGAAAAGATATAACATTTATATTTCTGGGGATTTCTATCCCCTAAACTCTATCTTTTTCTATCTTCGCACTTATTCAGAGAGACCAGGAATATATATCTTTTTCTATCCCTATGTCAGGTAATATGTATCTTTTCCTATCCCTTAATCTATCCGCCGATTGAAGTAGTATCTATCTTTTTCTCTATCTTTCATGATCGACCACTTGCATCTTTTTCTATTCCTCATTTATCTCCCCATAATGCAAATTTTAATTTCTCTCTATATCCCTCAGTATTCATTCTTACCACGAAATGAAGCGTGCAGTTCTAAAAAGTATTGAGTCCATTTTACATAGGGGAAGACTATTATTTCATTGGCCATAAAATATAATCACTCTTGTAAAAAAAGAATATAAAATATCTTAGTAGTGGACTGATCTTCTTTTGTTGTAAGAAGAGATAATGAGAGATAGAAAGAGATTTTGAAATTTGTAATAGGGAGAGATAAGCATTGACTAGATTGTCAAGAAGATAAAAAAAGATTGACGTTGCTAGATGAAGGATAGAATGAGATAGAAAAGGGGAGATTGAAGAAGATAGATGTGAATTAAAATTAACAAAGACATAGAAAAAGATTGATGTTGATAGATGTAGAATAGAATGAGATAGAAAAGGGGTGATTAAAATAGATAGACGTGAATTTAGATCGACAAAGAGATAGAAAATGATTAAGTTGGATAGATGAAGGATTGTATGAGATAGAGATCAGGTGATTGGAAAAGATAGCCATAGACCTAGATTGGCAAGATAATAAAAAAAGATTGACGTTGATAGATGAAGGATAGAATGAGATAGAAAAGGGGCGATTGAAAAAGATAGACGTGAATTTAGATTGACAAAGAGATAGAAAATGATTAAGCTGGATTGATGAAGGATTGGATGAGATAGAGATCAGGTGATTGGAAAAGATAGTCATAGACCTAGATTGGCAAGAAGATAGAAAAGAATTCACAGGAATAGACAAAGGATAGAATGAGATAGAAAAGAGGAGATTAAAAAAGATAGACGCCAATTTAGATTTACAAAGAGATAGAAAATTATTAACGAGGATTGATCAAGGATTGGATGAAATAGAGATCAGGTGATTGGAAAAGATAGCCATAAACCTAGATTGGCAAGAAGATATAAAAAGATTCACAGGAATAGATAAAAGATAGAATGAGATAGAAAAGGGGCGATTAAAATAGATAGACGTGAATTTAGATTGACAAAGAGATAGAAAATGATTAAGGTGGATTGATGAAGGATTGGATGAGATAGAGATCAGGTGATTGGAAAAGATAGCCATAGACCTATAGATTGGCAAAAAGATAGAAAAAGAATTACAGGAATAGGTAAAGCATAGAATGAGATAGAAAAGGGAAGATTGAAAAAGATAGACGTGAGTTTAGATTGACAAAGGGATAGAAAATTATTAAGGTGGATTAATGAAGAATTAGAGGAGATAGATAATGAAAGATTGAAAAGATAGACGTGAAGTTAGATTGAAAAAGAGATAGAAAAATACTATGGATGATAGATAAAGGATTGGATGAAATAGAAAAGTAGTTATTAGAAAATATAGACGTGAATTTAGAATAAAAAAGAGATAGAATTGGATAAATTATCTCTAATCTTTTCTATAATAATGATTCCAAATGATTCAAAAGGATAAGATTTCTTTTTTTTTACTTCCAGCAAGGTACTTCGAGAAACTTTATTTAACTTTTAGCAAAATTGAGACATATGAACTATTTGGAGATTATTTAATATTATTGTAATAATTTGTGATGTACCAAACGTTAAAGAATGCATCACAGTTCGGTAAAATTTAAAATTGTAGAGTAAAGTTTCAAAATGTACTTCACAACTTATTACAACAATATTAAATAATCTCCAGCTTGTCCATATGTCCCAACTTTCCTTAAAAGTTGAGTAAAGTTTCTTAAACTATTTTTCTCCGTGTAATATAATTAACTAATCAAGAATTGATGATATATAACTTTTATTATTACGGATTTTTTTATTTTTATAAAAGTTAATAATCTGTTTCAAAATTATTTTAGATTCTGATAGATGGATACAACTTACGAGATCTGAACATAAAATGGTTCAGAAATCAATTGGGTACAGTTGGACAGGAACCAATTCTTTTTGATACAACAGTTGCAGAAAACATTCGCTACGGTAATGTCACTGCTTCGATGGAAGAAATTATCCTCGCAGCAAAAGAAGCAGACGCTCATAAATTTATAATGAAACTACCGCATGTAAGTATTTAATTAAACATCGCATTAATTTTCAATTGTATATAAATGGATCAATAATAACTGCTTCCTCATCTGATTTTTAAAGCAATACCACACACTCGTTGGTGAAGGAGGAACGAAAATTTCTGGAGGTCAGAAACAGAGAATTGCTATAGCAAGAGCTTTGGTTAGAGATCCAAAAATTTTGCTTCTTGATGAAGCAACTTCTGCTCTTGATACAAAAATGGAAGCCAAAGTACAAGCAGCATTAGATAAGGTAACAAAAATAAAGTCACAAAACGTTCAAACGCTTTTGGAATTATTATTAATTTGAAAAAATACTTTTTGTTCGCCGTACACCGGAAGTTAGCCTTGTCGGTGTCATTTTGCGCGTGAAAAGTTAATTTTCCCGCACTAGTGCGGGAAAATTTTAAGTGTGCGGAAAATCAACTTTCCACGCGCAAAAAATATCGTTCGTATCACGCGCTTTTGCGTTAAAATGCGCCTTTCCGCACTTGATACGAAATATACTATTAAAGATTTCAGTCAACAAAATAATTTCTGCACCTATCGGTGTATATCCGAAACTCTGTACGGGTTTTGATTCCGGGTTGCATCCGGCCTCTATCCGTGTTTTATACGGGTTATGTGTTTTATTCTATCCGGTTCTAACCGGCACGAGTCGGGATCAAGAAAAATTTCCATCCGGCCCCTATCAGATCCTAATCAAGAATATATCGAGAAAATAACAAAAATGTGTATCGGGCTGCTATTGGAGTCTTATACAGATCTTTATTCAGGGTTCTATACGGCCTCTATCCGTGTTTTGTCCTATCCTATCCAGACCAGTCCTGAATAGACTCGGTTGGATTTTTATTCAGGCATTGAAGAAAATGAATTTCTATTCCAATGGTCCGGTTAAGTCCCGGATAAATTCATATAAAGATCATAAAAAGGCGGATAGATATTTCGATTTTAAATGATTTTTTAAATGGAAAAAAGCAGCTAATTAAGCTTACATCTGATTATATAAATTATAGTGAATTTATTTTGACCAAATTAAAGTTCCACTGAATTATTTTCATTAGTATTTTTTTATTTCCAGTCAGATCGTAAAACTCACGCTATTTTTCTGATTGTTTCCGTTCTAATTCGAATTTCGTTTTCTTAATTAATAGTTACTTTAATTCTGATTATTTGTAACGTGTTAGACAGTTTTTTACAGATGTAATCATTTTTTTAATGATTTAGGTGCACAAAGGCAGAACGACTATTATTGTTTCTCATCGATTAACAACAATACGAGGAGCTGATAAAATAATTGTGTTAAAAAATGGAGAAGTTGTAGAAGAAGGAAATCATGATTACTTAATGGGATTAAAAGGCTACTATTATTCATTAATTACAAATCAGGTGGGTATTGAAATTACACTTTTTTCAACAAAATAGGCCATTATTATATTAATGACTGTTATTGATTGTAAACAAATAGACAACCTATGATTCTGAAACGCAGAATGGTGAGAAAATCCAAAATGAAAAAAGAAAATCAAGTACGGAACATGAAATATTGCAATTATCTGCCGAAGAATCTAGTGCAATGTCTAAGGTATTTTACTCAAGCGTGTTTATTTTATTATTTCATTTTATATTTGCAAAATTAAATTAAGTTTTTTATTGAATTGAAATAGTGTAAAACTGAAATCCATAATGACTTAAGTAGGAAAAATTAAAAATTATTTTAGGCTGTGAGCGAAGCTACTAATATTGAAACAATACGTGAGGTTTCAGCTATAAAAATTATCAAATTAAGCAAACCAGAATCGTTTTATATTTTTCTGGCTTGTCTTGCATCGATAATTGTTGGTTGCTCCCCTCCTATATTTTCCACTTTTTTTGGCGATGTTATAGATGTGAGTAAATTTATTAATCATGGGTTTCCCCACTTTGTTTATAGAAAAAGGCTAAGAAATGATAAAAAATAGTGTAATCTTAAACAATGATAACTTTTCAAAAAATTCAAATTTTGTAAACGTTAAATCAACACTTACATTTTTTTTTATACGCTGAAATGTCAAAATAAGTTAAAATATCGAATTTTTCTGACTCTTGCAGGCAAATAATAATTTGAAGAATGAGAAAAACAAAAATATGAGAATACAGGTTGAGGTAGATTTTTTTCATTTTTCGATTATTTGTCTCAAAGAGTCAAAAAAATTCGAAATCTTAAATTATTTGGTAACGAAACAAAAGTGAAAAAGGTCGCATTTCATGATCTTTTTCAAAAATAAACATTATATTTGGTTTGGAACGAAACAAACTAGTTTTTTTCGAATTTGGATTTTTTTTAAAAAAACCTGATTAAACTTCAATTAATAGCAAATTATTATTTCCTGTCTTTGGTGATATTTATAATTATTAAAATTAATTTATTGCGTATTTATGTATTTTCTTTGTGTTATCAATTTTATAACTTATTGTTACCAATTTAATTAACCATTTTTCTTATAGGAGCTCTCGGGTCCAGATCCAGATGTAATTCGACAAAAGACAATAACATATTGTCTTTATTTTACATTTGCTGGTATAATAATTGGTGCATCTAATTTCGCTCAGGTCAATTCATAAAATTTCATTATAATAGATAATTCAATGATGCTTTTAATAATTAATTATTTCATAAATGATGAATGGAAAATAAGTAAAATTAAAAAATAATTAAATTAATTATACTAACTTAAAATTAAATTTAAAAAATTCGACGCCGGAAATTACATTAAAAATGTCGTCAAAGACGATATCGAAAGTTATTGAAATGGACAGACTTAATGGTGTTAATCACTAAATAAAACAGCTGATCATTATAGTTCTAAAAATTATTATTTATTGAGTTCATTGAATTATTACAAAATATTCCTGAAAAACCAAAATAAAAAATTGTTCGTCAACTTAAAACTTAACTATTCCAATTCCTAGTGTCATTTACGACGTCGTTTTTAACGTCATTTTCGACTTTGTTTTTAAAGACATTTCTAATGTCATTTCACAGCTCTACCGTTTCTAATTTTCAAAATAAGTAAAAACATCTTCAAATATAGTTAATTTGAAAAAATGGTTTTTTAAAAAAAATTCTTTTAACGATTTCAGTCACTGAAAACTTTGCTTACAAAATTAAAAACACTAGAGTTGTAGAGAATATTTATCCCGAAAAATTAGGCCACGATTTATGAAAGTCTAATCATTTTTTTAAAATTGGTAATAAGCGATAATAAGGAAAAATTCTATAAAAAAAAATACATTTTTGTTTTGATACCAAAAAAAAATTTCGATAGATTTTGTAAAATCGAACTTTTTTTCATTTCCGAAACAAAAACTTGTCTCTCTACGTCCGTTTTTTATGTTTTCTACCATTTCATAAATTTGAAAAACAAATTTCTATGTATTTTGGACACAAACGCCTAAAAACTTAAAATCCATAAAATTTGATAATTTATTAAGTATCACATGCTCTAATTGAAAAATTCAACGTCAGAAATAACATCAAAAATTTCGTCAAAAACAAAGTCGAAAATGATGTCAAAAACGATATGAAAAATGACGCCAGAAAGTTTTCAATAACAGAAATCGTTTATAGAATTTTTTCAAAAGAAACATATTTTTAAAAATGACTATATTTGAAGATTTCGGACTTATTTTCAAAATTGGAAATTGTAAAGTTGTAGAAAATATTTTCCCCCGAAAAAATAAGCCATGGTCTACCAAAATCAAACCATTTTTTAAAAATTGGTAATAAACGATAAGGAAAAAATAACGTGTTTTCTTTGATAAGACACAACTGATAATATCATCTTAAGTCTTAAAATCATAGAAAAACTTTTCTTTCCAAAGACCTGATTTTTGTATACGACAACTACCTTAAGGATGTTCTCTAGGTACAGTCAATCTCAAAATTCCCCAATCTTTATAATTATTAATAAAATGGACAAAAATAGATCCATTATTAATTTCTACGCATTTTGAACGAGGCTTCTAAGCCAAAAAAAACAAAATTCAGCGTATCCTTTGAGGCCATGGACCAACTTAGTCACGTGACTAGATTCCTACTTTACCGGCATTTCAATTTGTGTAACCCCATTTATATAAATATTAAGACAGGTGACTGAAAATTTTCATAATTTAATAAAATACATTATTATAGGTCGGTCTGATTATAAGTGTTCATAATTATGAAAAAAAAAATTTTTGAAATTTTTTTTATTATAATTATAAACATTTATAACGAAGCAGACTTGCCTTAGTGCATTTCATTTATTCTCACAACTTTTTAACTTATCATCTCATTTTTTACAGAAATGGGGTTACACAAATTGAAAATGATGATATGGTACAAATCCAGTCACGTGATCCTGTTGGTCCATGGCCTTAAAGAGTAAAATGAGCCCTTGATCATTAGAAATGAATAAGAATTGTAATTTTTTTGTGAAAAGAAAACAAAAAACTAAAATCTAAATAGCTTTTGTTAATTAAGTACACACAAAAAATGTGTAGTTGGTTTAAAGAAACATATCGTCGTTCCAGCTATATTATTAACTATCCTAACCATAAACATGACTGATATAACCTAAAAAATCCCTGTGACAGCTACACAGAAAAATTCATAGGAATAATTAGTGGATCTATTTTTGTTGATTTTATCAATCATTATAAAGATTGGAGAATTTTCAGATTGACCGTACCTAGTGAATATCCATAAATATTATTGAATTTAATTTAAAAAACAAATTTATTTTTATAGTGCATAGTATGCAGATAAAGTTATTTAAAAGAATATTTTTATTTTCAGTATTTTCTTTTTGGTAAGGCCAGTGAATGTTTAACATTGAGATTGCGAGGGCAGATTTTTCAATCTATGTTGAAACAAGAGATTGGCTGGTTTGACGATCCAGCAAATGGAACAGGGGCTTTGTGTTCTAAATTGTCTACAGAGGCTGCTGTCGTTCGGGCTGTAACTGGCCAACGACTAGGAATTATCATCCAATCCTATAGTACTATTTTAATCGCCGTTGCTTTGTCTATTTACTATGAATGGAGATTAGGATTAGTAGGGACGAGTTTCATTCCTTTAATTTTGATAGCAAAATACTTCCAGGGCTTAATGTACAGGGAGGAAACTTTGAATTACCATGAAAATTTAGAAACGTCTACAAAAGTTAGTATTCCTGAACTGATATTTCAAATTTTGATTTTAAGCCATGGATCAATTGGATCACATGACTCTGCTGGAAGTAAAAAGATAGAAATCTTATCCTTTTGAATAATTTTGAATCATTATTATAGAAAAGGATAGAGATAATTTATCCAATTCTATCTCTTTTTTATTCTAAATTCACGTCTATCTTTTCTAATAACTACTAACTAATACTAATACTTCTAATACTTCTAACTACTTGTCTATCTCATTCAATCCTTTATCTAAGATCTATAATCTTTTTCTATCTCTTTGTCAATCTAAATCCACGTCTATCTTTTTTAATATTCCCTTTTCTATCTCATTCTGTCCTTTATCTATTCATGTGAATCTTTTTCTGTCTTTGTCAATCCAAATTCACGTCTATCTTCTTCAATCTCCCCTTTTCTATCTCATTCTATCCTTTATCTATTCCTGTGAATTCTTTTCTATCTTCTTGCCAATCTAGGTCTATGACTATCTTTTCCAGTCACCTGATCTCTATCTCATCCAATCCTTCATCAATCCACCTTAATCATTTTCTATCTCTTTATCAATCTAAATTCACGTCTATCTTTTTCAATCGCCACTTTTCTATCTCATTCTATTCTACATCTATCAACATCAATCTTTTTCTATCTCTTTGTTAATTTTAATTCACATCTATCTTCTTCAATCTCCCCTTTTCTATCTCATTCTATCCTTTATTTATTCCTGTGAATTCTTTTCTATTTTCTTGCCAATCTAGTCGATGTCTATCTCTCCCTATTACAAATTTTAAAATCTCTTTCTATCTCTCATTATCTCTTCTGACAACAAAAGAAGATCAGTCCAGTAATAAGATATTTTATATTATTTTTCTACAAGGGTGATTATATTTTATGGCCAATGAATACTGAGGGATATAAAGAGAGATTAAAATTTGAATTATGGGGAGATAAATGAGGGATAGAAAAAGATACAAGTGGTCGATCACGAAAGATAGAGAAAAAGATATATACTACTTCAGTCGGCAGGTAGACTAAGGGATAGGAAAAGATAGATATTACCTGATATAGGGATAGAAAAAGATAGATATTCCCGGTCACTCTGGATAAGTGTGGCGATAGAAAAAGATAAAGTTTTGGGGATCCAAAGTGATGGGTTGGGAGAGATAGAAATGTTCTATCTTTTTCCAATCCCCCCGTTCCTATCTTTTTCAATCTTTTTACTTCCAGCAGGGGACGTCGCTAGGTGCAATTACAGTCTCTAAACATACGCAAAAAAATAAAATTAATTATCTTTGCTTAATAAACGTAAACAAAAAATTAAAAAAGATTCATTTTAGTCATTATGTAACTTTTAATAACCTTATAGACGGTAAAATTGATCCTTGGCCTCAATTAACTAAGAATTTGCAACATTAAAAGGTGGGACCCTGGTTCGAATCCGGACAAAGCCAGATTTTTTCTCGTTCTTCAATTATTTTATTCAATTTTATTTTTTGAGTTTAGACCTTCTATTTAATTTTTTTATGCTTAATACCTTTATTTAGAAAGGTTTTGGGATTTTTAAAAAATGCCAGCACCTTTATGTATTTTTAAACTAAAAGTTTTGAGTTTTTTGGGCATTTTTTGACATTTTTTGTCTTTGAAGAACTGTTTTGTTTTTTAACCAATTGTCATCATTCTTTTTTTATTTTCTTCCTCTCAATGATTAGCAAATTTTTTGGGTATGTAAAATGAGGTAATATGACTGAAAAAAGCTACAAATTAAAAAAAAATATCCCAAAATATAAAAAATAATTTTTTGAAGTTATCTTTTTAGATAAAGTGCTTTCCATACCCAAAAAAATCCTACACACTGTGAGGGACAAAATAAAAGAATCATCACAATTACTTAAAAAACAAAAAAGATATTCAAAGTCAAAAAATGCCCAAAAAACTCCAAATTTTTAGTTTAAAAATACATAAAGGTGCTGGAATTTTTAAAAATCCCTAAAACCTTTCTAAATAAAGGTACTAAACATAAAGAAATCAAATGGAAGTTCTAAAATTGAATTAAAATTGAATAAAATCTTCAACAAATTATATTTTGAAACCATTCTATTTTTTAATGCCAAATTTTCAATTAATAATTATTTTACCATTTAAGAAAATAAATGAGTCTAGATTAGTTTATTTCTGAACGAATAATAAAATCTTTTTGTGATATTCTTAATTCTCCTTACCAAGGATAGAATAGAAGTTGGAAAAACTATATCCAGCGCCAGTTTAGATCACGATTCAATCATTAACCCCTTCGTTGGCATTGAAGCCATTTGGCGTCAAATTTTTTCGTGCCCTGCGTGTCATGACGCCATTTGGCGTCAACAATTTTTTTCATATTCAACTGAGTCCTACTTGGAATCCAAGTGTACCTAAGGGTTTTCGGGCTCACCGAATCTTAATCTGTAGTAAAAATTCATAAATTCTAAACGATCTTCAGTGTAAATACTTACCGACTCGCATACATAAAACCCGGCGTTCAGGGTCAGTAACCGGGCGAAATTCCAGGCTTATCTGTTGTTTTTGAATGTGGATTTGGGTTTTTTTTTTATCATTTTATTACTAATTCTCAAAAATCTATATTGACAATACTAGCGCGGGAAAAATTTTCAACAGGTAATTGAGACCCTTATTACATCTAAGAACTACATTCAAAATTTCGTGTTCAGAGTCATAACCAGTAATCGAAATAATCCATAAGTATAGAGTTTTGAGTGAATCTATGTATATAAATAAATTTTGTATTCCCCACATCGGTTCGACATTTTGGATTTCTAAATTTCTAGTTAACATTCATAGTAGGCATTTGAAAAAACTCAGAAATAGGACAAATATATCGAAATCAAGCAACTTTCAAAATTTCGTTGATTATATTCAACGCGCCATTTTTAATTTTCAAATTTTGATTTACATGATAATCAGCAAACTAAATAAACTTGTATTAAAAAATAATAAGCAACTTAAATAACCAAGAAATGCAAAGAATTACCAAATTTAAACGTTTTTTGCATTTACGTCCGCCATATTGGATCCGCCATTTTGAATTTTGAAGTTGTTACTTCAGATTCGTAATTAGCACCCTCGAAAACCTAGACATACGAATTTTCAAGACAAAATATTTTCTTGCCATTTTGGGCACTTTTTGACGAAATCTCTCTGCCAACGAAGGGGTTAAATGATCATATTATTCTAGATAGCTGTAGAGGCAGTAAGCAACATTCGAACTGTAGTAGCTCTTGGAATAGAAGATACTTTTTACAATTCATATGTGGCAGCGCTGAAACCGTCATATAAACTTGCCAAAAGAAATACTCATTTTCGTGGCTTGATCTTTGGTTTAGCCAGAGCAGTTACTTATATCGCCTTTGCAACTTGCATGTACTATGGAGGATATTTGATGAAACAGGAGGATTTGCGTTATTCAACTGTATTCAAGTAACGAAACGATATATATTAATTATTAATTATAATGAATTTTCCTACTTAAAGATAATGGAATACCATAATCAATATGGATCAATATCAAATGGAAATTTGTAAATTTAGGAATTCGAAAATTGAGTCCTTAATAAATTAAAATTTTTTTTAAAATTAGAGCACAAAATCTAATAATTAGTTAATTAAGATAAAAATTATTCTTCAGAGTATCTCAGGCCCTTATTATGGGTACAGTTATGGTAGCTAGTGCATCTGCATATGCTCCAAATGTTCAAAAAGGATTTCAGGCTGCTGCAAATATCATATCGATTTTGGAAAGACCTCCAAAAATCCAGGATCCGTTCTATGTCAATCAAAATGAGAAGGTAATTCAATTATATTTTAGCATATTTGAGCATAAACAATTTGAGTTCATTGAAACATCTGATTGAGGTCTAGTAACAGCTACTAATTAATTCTGTAAGATTCTCTAATTGAATTTCAAATGAGAGATTGATACATCACACGATTGCAAAACGCAACATAAAATTTTAAAAATACCTTTTGTACATAAATGAAAATTTCAGGAATTTTATGGCAATGTAAAATACAAAAACGTCGTATTTGAATACCCAACCAGAGAAGGAATTCGAGCTTTAGATGACTTGAATTTGGAAATTCCTTACGGAAAAACTATCGCATTGATCGGAGCTAGCGGCTCCGGGAAAAGCTCAATTATCCAATTGATAGAAAGATTTTACGATCCCATATTTGGAACAGTGGTGAGTGTCCTTAAAATCTATTCTATAAATTATACTACACTTTGAAGATTCTAGAATGTTTTCAAACAAACTAAACATTTCTTAGAATATTTAAAAATATTCATAACGTTTAAAAAATTTCTAAATTTCCCAAATTTTGATGTTTCATTTCTTTAATATTTTTATAAATTATATATTCACTCCAAGTTTTTCAAATCTTGAAGTTTCATATTTTCCATATTTTAATCCTTATTTCAAATTTGTTAAATTACGGTCTAATTTCCTAACACAAATCATTTTAATGAAATCTAGCGATCGAAAAATGATAAAACTAATAATTTAACAGTTGTCTTGAAGATTGAAAGTATTATTTATATGAAAAAATTAATCAATTATACTTTTCTTATTCCTTTGAACAGAAATTGGATAAAAACGATATAGAAATGTTGCCATTAGCTTCTTTGAGAATGCAGCTGGGCTTAGTGTCCCAAGAACCAACATTATTCGCACGTACCATTGCTGAGAATATTGCTTACGGCGACAACACAAGAGAAGTACCAATGTGGGAAGTGATAGCAGCAGCAAAGCAGGCAAATGCACACGATTTTATTTCTGCATTGCCTCTTGGATATAAAACCAAACTCGGCGACAGAGGTACTCAAATTTCCGGAGGGCAAAAACAGAGAATTGCCATTGCCAGAATTCTAGTTAGAGACCCAAAAATTCTGTTACTGGACGAAGCAACATCAGCACTAGACTCAGAAAGTGAAAAGGTAGAAATCACCCAATTGAAAGATAATTACAAAAGAATTTTATAACTCAATAGCATTTTTATGAACTCGAATAATCTTAAAATTATAGAAATAAATATTTTATATTTGAAGACATGTTCAATGCTTAAAGCCTCGTTCTTGAATTTCTATTTCTCATTAGTAATGCTCATATTTTAAAATTGAACTCGTAAATGATTACTAAATTATTGTTTAGATTGTGCAAACAGCATTGGATAATACCAGACGTGGGAGGACGTGTATATTAATTGCTCACAGACTTTCTACAGTCGAAAATGCTGATAAAATATGTGTAATAAAAGATGGTCAAGTTTCCGAAAGTGGTACTCATAGAGAACTGCTTGATAAAAAAGGCTTATACTACGAATTTCTATGCCTGCAAAATGTTAGAAAGTGAAAATTGTAGATCAGTTTGAAAAGAACTAATAAAAATGAAAGGAAATTAATATTTTTAGTAAAATTATTATTGTAATCTATGGTATAATATTAAAATGAAATTCCATTAAATTAATCTTTTTCTCTAATCTATTCAGTTAAGATAATGTAAAAATCCATAACAAATTGTTCTTGAAAGGAGATATTATTATGGGGATATGTAGGAATCTACATAAGTCCCTATATGGGTTCCCATATAGGTTCTACATAGGCCCCTACATGGGAATTTTCAATAGGATTTAATACTAAGATAGCCTCTATTTTATCAATATTAACAGTAATGAAAACATGAAAAATTATAATTAAATAATCTACTTTAATGTTTGAATACTTTTGTCCTCATTTTCCTCAACTACTCTTTCACATGGAGGTATCGTGTGGGATATTAACCACTGTACAAGATCTTTGTTTCCAGCAATTTCGGCTTCAGAGACCAATTTTATATAAGAATCATTATTCTTTTTCAAAAAACACCCTATAATTCAAACGCATCATCTTTTGAATATACTGCTGATGATTACTATGTAAATTGAAAATAATTGAGAAAAATGGATTACCTCTTTCATATAGAAGGTCAAGACAGTCGAATTTTCTCTGAGTTGAATGCCTAATGTAATAATCAATTGCCATGTGTAAAGCATTTTCCCCAGAATTGGTTTCTTTCCATGGAGTTGCTCCTGTAAATAATATTAGTTTAATTTTGATCGTGCAACATTTTATATTATGAAAAGCGTTTCAATATTATGAGTTGTATATTTTTTTATAAGTTTCTTCGAAAAAATGTAATATACCTTTAGCTAACATAAAGTCAATCAAGTAATAATGTCCTCGATAACAAACTCGATGAAATGGTGTTATTCCGTTTGAAGTTGGAAGACTGATATTGATCAAATCTGGGAAATAAATTACTAATTCATTACACCTCAAAGAGTAGCGTCTGATATAGCATTTCTGTAAAGAAGACAAAATTGTACATAACTTACAGGTACTTTTATAGAAATAGCATTTTTTTTAACAAATAAACTTATGAATATTTTAAATACATACATCGCTAGCTTGATGTAATTCCTCCAGCGCTTTTTTAGAATCTACAATGATTTTATGGTTGACTAAAATCTGAGCTATTGAAATATCCTTTTCACTTCCAACTTGACTGTGATCTTTTCTGAGCTCTGTAAAATTTTTTTTACTTATCTTAAAATATGATAAAAATTATTAATGACATCCTTGTTCTTTTTACGATAAAATACAATAAATTACAATAAACCACAATAATGTAAGAATTGAAGACACGAAAATGAAAACTACACTGTAAAAAAAAACGTTTATTTTTACGTGTTACGTTGGAAAATAATCGCTTCACGTGATACATAGTAAAAAGACTGAATATATTTAAAAATACGCACTGTTACGTAAATATATATTCGGTACGTATATTCGCAAGCCCAATTGGAGAATACATACCGCATGTAAATCAATGAAATATGTGTTATATTACCATTCGTGGGTAAGAATACATTTGTAGTGTATTAATACAAATTACTTTCACTTTCACTGTTTAAAATGTTTATTTTATAATTATTATTTAATACTAATAATTTTTTCGTTAATTGGTATTGAAACAGCATGCGTTGCGTTTTTACAATTTGTTTTTCGTAATTTTACAGCATCTTTCGTAAAAATACATTTAGAGATGCAAAATTACATATGCCTGGTAAAAAAATTCTAACCTTGTAAATTAACAAGTGATCTGTATATTTACATATTGAAAGTACATTTACTACGTAAGACATGAAGCGATTCTTTTCCAACATAACCGTAGTAATTTTACACTTGCTTGCAAGCACACAATTTTTGTGTCATTTTACAACTTTTAACGTAGTGAATAAGCAATAATCAAAGTACATTTGCAATACAACCTACAAATTACTACGTATATAGTTACATTATTACCAAAAAAGCCCTGTGTAAAAATACAATGAGTTGTATTTTTACACACGGCTTTTTTTACAGTGTAACTAACCATTAGTAATTTTTGTTCTTGTTTAAATTATTTGAATGCCAACTTCAAATATTCTTCATCTTCTTTACTAATTTGGCATTCTAAAATCTTCAATTTTAATTTTTCTAGTTTGTAAATGTAAATTTTATGAAATAGTTCAAAATATTTTTCACAAGAGAAAGTCTTAGAAACAATTGATCGTTAATTAAATACCTGTTATAAAATTGAGAATATAAATAATCGTCAAAACAATCAAGAGCACCATACCAACAAAGAAAACTGAGGTTATGGAAGGAAGCAACAATGACAAATTGTTTATCGCAATAAAATATTTAACATATAGCAATTCATAATTATTGGAAGAATCAAATTGCACGAGATCCTCATCTGTTGAGAATAAGACCATATTTGTTTGCAATTGACAGACAATACAAAACTGCGTATTTTAAAAACTGCGAAAATAACAGAACCGAGATTTGTATTATTTAGGTCTTTTACGAATTTAAATTTAAACAGTTACACCCTACCCCGTAAAATTAAAGAATGTAACAATCAACAATCGAAATACGAGATATCGAAAGTCTAAATAGTGACATCTGGCGGCCAAACAAATCATACTCATTTTAAATGACATAACCTCTCAATCAAATATATAGGAAAATAATGTTAGGTCGCTGTTATCTTTCATAAATTTACTACTCTTACAATTTTTCACGACCTATTCGTTCAAATATTGTACCAATGAATCGATAAAACATACGAAGGACAGTGAATATTGAAAATTAATGGAAGAGTCATTTTTGGTTAGTATTAAAAACTTTTACGAAACCAAATGAAGGGATTTTGTTTTTATAAAGTAAAATTCAAGAATTTAAAAGTCGAAGTAGTTTCTAAGGTCACAATAGCATTTGCACATGATTTTCATGTAAAAGCGTGGTAAAAGCTATTCAATTCCTGAAGACTTGAACTTTGAAATGTCTAATTTCTCTATATCTTTCAATGAGTTTTGATTCAAAAGTTTCGCAAAGTATTAAAACTTGTTTTTTCTACATTTATTTAATTTACTTTACCAATATTTAAATTTATCAGTTATAAATATAGAAAAATTGTAATAAAATTTTTCAGCTATAAGTTAAAGAAAATGGCTAACACAGGATTATTGATATTAACGAACCCAGCAAGAGCTGCAAAGTTATTACCAGTGTTAAAGAAACACGTCTTGAAGACTCTTTATATCCAATATTTTCCTGATAGGAACATCTTCATTTCTGGATCCTATTCTTTCTCTTCTCAGAAATGGAAAGGTCCTCTACATGCTCAAACAATAGCAAACATTTATGCTTTTGCCTCTAAAATCTCTTCTCGATTAGATGTCCGAGTTTTACTCTCTAACCTGAAAAGTTCTAATGTTTCTATTGTTTACACAAAACGTCCTGTGGAATTAGTGATATTCGATCATATTTACAGTAAAAAGGAGGCTGATGCTTTCATACAAGATTATCTTTCCAACACCTCCATGGGATGTAAATTTATCACTGTGGAATGTGAAGAAACAGACTCTTTTGAAAATGAACAGTATATAGATAAAAAAGAAGAAAAAGTCTATAAGAATGTTGTTCTCGGTGGAACTTTTGATCGACTGCATAATGGTCATAAGATTTTATTAAGCGAAGCAATTTTACACTGTACAGAGAAACTTACTGTTGGCGTTACCGACACAAATATGCTAAAAAGTATGTATTTCTTTCGAATTTAATTTGTAACCTACTGAACTCATTTTTATTAAATTTAGGTAAGATTCTCTGGGAGTTAATTGAGCCATGTGCAAAACGAATGACGGCAGTCAAAGATTTTCTTGAAGACGCTGATCCTTCCTTAAAATACGAAGTTGTTTCAATAACCAACATGTACGGGCCAACTAAAGATGACCCTAACCTGGAGCTTATCGTAGTAAGCGAAGAAACACTTCGAGGCGGCGAAAAAGTGAATGAAATTCGTCTTCAAAAAGGATTACCGAAACTAGACATACACGTAGTGAAATTAATGCAAGACATTAATTACGATGAGCATGAGGAATCAAAGATCAGTTCCAGTAATCAAAGGATACGTTTACTAGGCACGCGACTTCGAGAACCTGTAACTATAAGCATCAAATACTTAACGTTCTAACACTTTATATTTTTAACTGTAGAATTAATTTTTCTCGCAGGATAGAAAGAATAAATCTTCAAGACCTTATATAATTGGACTCACTGGAGGAATTGCTAGTGGCAAGTCTTCAGTAGCAGAGAAGTTGGAAAAGTTGGGCGCTGGTCATGTCAATTGTGATAAAATTGCACACGACTTGTACGCTCCGGGGAAAGAATGTTATAATTTAATTGTAGAACACTTCGGCTCTAGCATACTCAATTCTGAAGGATTTATAGATAGAAAATCTTTAGGTAATCTTGTATTCAAAAATAAGGTAAATTTACAGTTATAAAATGTAAGATGCTTTAAATTTTGCATTTTAAATCAATTTTCATTGAATTTTCTTTAAAGGATCAACTGAATAAGTTGAATAACCTGGTATGGCCTGCGATATTGGAAGAAGCGAAGAAGCAAATAAACTCTCTTTATGAACGAGGAATCAACATTATAGTTATGGAAGCTGCAGTTTTAATCCAAGCTAATTGGCAACCTTACTGTCACGAAATATGGACTTGTATAATTCCAGAAGAAGAAGTAAGTGATAAATATTTCGTTACCACTTCTGTCACTTCTAGCTCTTACTAAAAATCAAAAGTAAGCTGAAGTGGTCAAGTAAAACATCAAAGAAATTTTTAAATTATCAAGTATAATTTATAAAATCTATTGGAATCTCTTTTAAATTACAGGCCATTAAACGTGTAATGGAACGAAACTCACTAAGCGAAGATGAAGCAAGGCAACGAATTACAGTTCAGCCTAACAATGTCCAGCAGGTAAATGAAGCCAATGTTGTAATATCGACCTTGTGGAGTCAAGAGGTGACTCAAAAACAAGTACAAAAGGCATGGAATGAACTGATGGCTTACCTCGAAAAAACTTCAGATAGTTAATTTATAAAGGTTAAAGAATTTATGAACATGTCTATAAAAGTTGTGAAATATTCTCAATCTAAACGGTAATGGACATTTTTTTTAAAAGTATCTACCTAATCCTGTATTTTATCGAAACTTTTCATTTTTTTCATGACCTTTATAAGATTCTTCCGTACCTTCAGGTGAATTAAAATCAAGGAATTATTATTGTATTTTTTAGAGAATGTAAAGTGTGTACTAGGGATTCTATTTACTGATTTCGTTTTATAGATTTATATGGGAAAATAGAATATAAGATGTGTAATGTAGCTGAGTGTATCTAATGCATTATGAAAAGAAAATGAGAGTATCGAATTAATAGAAAAGAATGATATCTTCGATTTTAAACTGATGAGCATTCCAGCTTGTGGATGTAATATACTTGTAAATAAATTACTTGTTATTCCTCAATTACATTATTAATTTCGAATTTCAAAAATATTTATTGTAGAAGAATACTATTGACAATATTTATTTCTTCTTGATCAGTAGTTTCCTGCAGTTTGGTTAAAAGCGTGCTAAGATATGCTTGAAAATCAATTTTCAGTTTATTTCCATCTTCTTCCAAATTGCAACTGATTTGAGACATTCTTGAAAAATTTGGTGCTGCGAAAAAATAAATTCAAGTTAAATTGAGAAAAAGTACGTACCTTGACTAACAGCATTTACACTCACACAATTTTTTTGGCATTTCGGAATTTTTTTCTGGGTCGTAATACAAAAGAAGGCAATTTTTCGGTCCCAGCTTAGTTTGATTAACGAAATATTCATAAAATTGTTCCAATTCCCGAGATTTTTCTTGGGATTTTGCGTCATGTACAAATAAAACGCCATTCACATCTTTCTTTAATGCTGGCCAACAATTTTTGAATCTAAAATTCGTTTTTATTCAATTTAAATTTTAAACTTACTAAAATTTTATTCCAAATTTTTACTTCATTTTAATTACTTAAAATCGCCACTGCAGTCCCATAACTCGATATCAGCTTTGAGAAGTTTATTTTGAACGCTGATATCTTTTACTTCAAATTCTAGGATTCGTACACCTTCTGTTGGATGATATTCATATGGCATTTCAGTTGCATCGGCGAGGAAATTCGATATTGTACTTTTTCCTACCTATTATAACTATCCAGAATTATTTACGATTCGGAACCTTTATAATTTTCATTTCAAAATTAAATAACTGAAAAATAATTGCATGAGACATATATTTATTTTTATTTTAATCGAACATCAACCGATCACAAGATTCATTTTAAAGTAAACGTGCCCCGTACCCGCAGTGATTCCCCTAACGGCAGTTCAAATTTTTACCTTCAAATAAATAATAAACATGTAAAATAAATATAAAAACTAAAAATAAAATATTCACTCGCAATTTACCAATGAAAACTACGATTTCTCGGTTGAAATCCAGGATTAATTGATGCCTTTTTAAGTTTCCGAAATGCCTAAATTACTCCAGTGATGTTGCTTATTTTGTTATAGCTTGTTAGATATATTTGCTTTTTTCAGGAAAGTACTTATGTATTTTTAAAAGTTATTTTTATTTTAATCGCCAGATTTCAAAATTGAATTCAAACTTTCATAAATGTTAAGTGATCAATGTATCATGAACTTCAAAATTTCAAATAATTCAGTATGAAAAACATTAATATAGTTACTTAATGAATGAAGGCAATTGATCAAAATTAAATTTTTGTGTAGAAACTTAATAATAATTTATATAACATATCTTACCCCGATAGGACCTAGGACAAGTAATTTTATCACTTGCATTTTGCCACGAAACACAACGCTCTGTTTGTACGCAAGTTTCTATGGAAATATGGATCCAATGATGAATAAAGAAAAGTGAATTTAGATTTTCCAAACATTGGTTTTCGAAATTTCGTATTTTTAAATTTATAATATCGCGATGCCAAAAATAATAAATACAAAGTTTTTATAGGTACATGAAAAAACTGAAAGAAGTTTTAAAATTAATTAATAAAATATCATTAAAGGTGCCAATCACTATAAGGACGTCAGTAACAAGAATATATTACCTAAAGTCTTTAATTTTTCATTTGACCAAATATAAAATTAAATTAATTTGAATTTTTTCCAATTTAAAAATCTTTTACTTTTTAAATTCAAGGAAAACGTTCATTTTTATCAAATGCTTTTTTTACAAGGAAAAAGGTTTAGAAATAATATACAAAATTAAACATAAAGGATGGTACGTAATTTATTTCACGTAAAATTGGTTGAACATTGAAGTGTAATAAGAAAGGTGCCTTAAATATTACATATGTAGTCTGTTTTAAACGCAATACGTAACTAAAACTTTACTTCTGCGTAGTCCTCTTCTACAATCTATAATCTCACACTTCACTTTTTTCTTTCAAGGTAGAGTTTATATCTGATACTCAATACTATTTTTCTGATATCTTACACAACTTTAAACGAGTGTCGATGAATTCACTGTATCTATAGTTCTAATAAAACTACTTCCATAGTTAATCGGCAAAATATTTAAAAATCTCGACTTAGAAATTACACAGTGTCTATCTAAAACTTACATTCTTTTTCCTTTTGCTGATTATAATAATTATTTTTTCAATAAAAGAGCATACTTTTTCGTTCCTTTTACCCTTGTCTTAAAAAAAAGTAGTCATATCTGATGTTTTGAAATTGGGCAAACCAAAAAGTTCTTAAAATCAATTAAAGATTGAATTATCAGCATAATCGACCTATAAAAAATCTAATTTAAATCGCAAATATTCTCTCGTCATCTGCAAATTCTTCGGTTGTCAATACTTTAATACTAAATGCCGCTACTATGCAATACACTGAATACATCTAAGAATATACGTCACGAAATATAGTGAAATATTCACGTCATTATGAACTAGAAACGTGTAAATAAAGGTTTCTAGAGAAAATTAAGACATCTGGATGTCATCCGAGTGATCAACCTTAACTTCTTCTGGATATGTTAGACCAAACAAGGCTTGCAGAGCAGCCTTCGCTGTAATCTTCTTCGCGTCCTTCTTATTTTTAGCTACAACATAAAAATTCCAAATTAATATTAATAAGTTCAATATACGATAATAACACTAATAGTGAGTGTATACAAAAAGAAATTAAAGTAACATATTGCATAATCTCACTCTTAAAACCGAAAAAATGATTATTTTCGTAACTTTGAAAATTTACAGACTAAAATTGAGAAATAATAAAATAATTTTATAAAGATTATAAATATTTTATAAGTTTTACTTCTCGTTGGTAATACTCACATTTTAAGGTATAGCTATATACACTTTGTCTGCTCATTTTAATAGTCATTTTTTTAAAGTTACGAATTTAATATCATCTTAAGTACCTGTGCCAGTGTACTCCACTCCATCAATTTCCACTCCAAGTGTAAACATAGTATTAGGAGGATTTCCTATGCGATTAACTTCGACGTAAGTTAAGCCCGGTCTCATTTGATTCAGCAACATAACTGGATGTACGGAGAGGGCATTAGTTGGAAGTTCCTTCTGAACCGTTGTTTTTGTTTCTTTCTTAGCTCTTCCTGGAGAAAGTCCTGGTCTTGGAACTGGAACAACAGTACCTTGGTTTTGCCACTCAAGGAAAAGTTTGTAAAGAGCAAAACTAGCTAAAGAACTCCATGGGATCTCATCTGGTTCTTCGGAGTTAGTTTCCATTTTCTCCCCAGCTTCGCTGTTTTCATCATTTTGTGATGATGAATCAACTAAGCTTTGATTTTGTACTCCGTCCGATTCTGCATCCATACGAGCTTTCAAAGAAGCAGCGGTCATTTTTTCAAGAAGAAGACACTTAAGAGCGTTTTCAGCTGCATTCTGTCGAGCTAAAGGCTTTGATAGACCTTGACCGACGTAAGTCTTTCCGTCAATCTAGATAAAATTATTCAAAACTTTAGAAAACATAAACCAATTAACTATATAATGGAGATGAAGTCTTAATTAAAATTTCAGAAATTATAAAGAATGGAAAATCTTGCTAAATCTGACCTCAGCATGAACAAGGAATAGAGAGTTAGTCAAAGAAGATTGAGTTTCTGGGAAGGTGAACTGCACTCCAGTTTTCATTTCATTGAGGACCATGATCGCGTTTTTAGGCTGAAGAGTTCTTCTGAGACGTTGGTTCATGCGTAAGCGCTTCAGTTTCCGGTTGACTTTCACTAAAAACAATTTGAATTGTTAGTGGGATAAAAACTCAAGAACAATTAAAGCTAATTTAAAATTTTTTCAGTAATTATTTTCACATTGACTTATCGATTGCTAGAGCTCGACGATATTTATATCGGAGCGTCTTGCATTTCGATTATCTTCAAATTTGCGCAGTGATATTTCATCATAAGTGCTGGAAAGACTCTTAATTCGAGTCAAGTAAATTAATTAGTATGAAAATAAATTTCAGTCTATGCACTCGAATCTTGATTCCCATGGTTTTTCAAGAGAAGCATTTTAAAACTATAAGAGCTTTAAAAAATCCAAAATATGTTTTAAAGTATTACCGCAAATGTAATGATTTTTTTAAGTAGTCCAATCACAGCATATTGTCAAAAATAATAATTTTTTTGATAATAGCTAAAAATGTATCAATCTCCCAAAACAATATAATACAAATTATATCATTTAATATAAAAATGTCAAAAGGCTGCTTTCTGTGACACTCTTATACTAGCGGAAATAAAAAAAAGTTCAAGATTTAAGCTTTATCCACGGAACTGATTTAAAAGTGGTTCTCGGATATTTCCTTTTTTCTCTTGATTTCTATACACTGGATTCCAATGAATAATAGAGTATCATGGAGGTACCGATTTGATTCATAGATTAAAGAGACAAATACGCACTAATAAAAAAATTAATTAATTATAATGGCCATTTTAAAAATTAGAATATCAGCGAAAAAAATTCGAATACTTCATAGCAATGTATTGAGCAATATCATAAACATTTTAATCTGGTAAAAACTGCGTTATTCTGAGTTACCTTTCTCCTTAAGGGCACGTGATACTTAAGAAATGAGCAATCTCATTGATTTTAGATTTCTACGTGTTTGTGTCCAAAGCACATAAAATTTTGTTTCAAAAATTTGGGAAATGTTAGGAGATAAAAACGGACTAAGACTACTTTTGGTTTCGAAATTCAAAAAAAAGTTCAATTTCAACAAAATATATCGGAAGTTTTTTTTATTATCGAATCCAAAAGTACTCTATTTACATCCGTTTTTATCTTCTCTATCATTTCTCAAATTTTGAAAACAATTTTTATGTCTTTATTTACTGGATATTATGTACTGGACAAAATTGTTGAAATTAACTTGCTACATTTCTAAAGTATCACATGCCCTTCAGGCCGTGTTAGAGTCTGATTTCAAAAATTACATTCGGTAGCTTTTTTTACATGGATAATAATTTATCAGTAAAAAAATAAAAGCTGTTGAATGTAACTGGTGACACCAAACTCAAAAATACTTTGAAAAATAATAAAATAACACTCACATCCAGGAGTCTTTCGTCTCCATCTTGGCTGTTCTGGAACTTCCATTCCTTCCGTATTTTCACCATCTTTCACCTCAGCGCCATTGTTTGCAACAGGAGTTGGAGCCGGAGTTTGAATCTGTGGTGGTTGAGGAGGAGTTGCCTGAGGTGTAGCCACAGGGGTCGTAGGTGACTGCTTCAGGATGGGTTTCAAGCGCTGAGTCTGAGGAGTCCCAACTGCTGGTTGTTGTTGCTTCAGTTGCTGCTGCTGCTGTTGTGGTTGTTGCTGCTGCTGTTGTGGTTGTTGCTGCTGCTGCTGAGGTTGTTGTTGAGTTTGCTGTTGCTGCTGGGGATTTTTGACCTGCTGTTGCATCCTAGCCTGGTTTGCCTGCTGCTGAAGAGTAGTCTGCTGCGGCTGGCCCTTAAACTGCTGGACATTGGCAGGTTTGTAGTTTCCTTGTTGAGTCATCGGAGTTGATTGACTTGTTTGGTAATTCCCTTGCTGAGAGAACTATAAAACATAGGGTGGGTCGCCGCTACACAAGGAACCTCTACGGTTGTGCTATCCCACCAAGGCCCAGCATCACGCATGCACTTTTGGCAACCTAACGCTACCTCCATAGACGGCACCAGCCTCATTCCTTATTTCTAAGACCGACTTTTCTCAACTCGTAACTGAACCCAGTTTGCATGTAATTCATGGAATGTCAAGAAACCTTGACACAGCCGACACAAATACCGTCTTTGCGAGACAATTTCAATTTCATTCTAATAGGAAAACCAATTCTACATTGAGGATTATCTTTAATTTCAAGTAAAAACTGACGATGATTTAAATCGGAATTTTGCAACAAAAGAAGCAGGTGAAAACTTCGAAATCTTAAATTGCTCGACTTCAGAACAGATACGTGTTATCCTGATTCACTCAGGTACGAGTTTAGGACGAATTTTCGAGGAAACGGCCTGTGGCACATTGCATGCTATGGAGGCAACTGGCGAACTTGCCCCTGGCGGTACGCACCTCCTCGGTATTGTTGTATAGCTACTAGAGCCTGCATTGCAGGAAAGGGGAATAGGGACCACTAATTAGTACATGCAAATATAAATGCCCCCTACACTCTTTACAACACTGGACACTGTAGCATTGGGATTCCATTTTTCCCAAAGTTGGCTCTAAATAATATCATCTACGTTCTGTCGACGAGTTGCACTGATACGTGCTGTAATTTCGTAACTCTTCTTCACGAAAATTCAGTTGTGCGAGCACCGAAGAGAAATTTCATTTTTTTCGAAAGTGAATAACCGATTTTTGATAAAACTTGGTTATTTTTCACAAAAGCTTAGAAATAGTAGGAAAAAACTTGAAGTATACTTAAAAATTGACTAGCAATTTTTTTAAACAAATTTTAAGGTCCCTTTCAGGCGATCAATCATTGTCCAAGCAACAGGGAATTTATTTATTATTTATTTCAGAAAACAAACTGCGCCATCAGAAGAAAGGTTGGTCATAGAGTAATTGTGTCATGTTTTGGACAACGAAATATGATTTATAAATTTTTTATCAACATTTAAGACCAAAAAGTCGCACTTTTTCTAGTGTTTTGTTTATAACATTAAAGGTAATTATCCAATCTTAATGACATCAATTGAAGAGTTGTAAACAATTGAATTACGAACAAAATGAGTCGTCGCTTGATCTGATTGGATAGTTAGAAGCGGAGAAAATTCGGAAAAACCGGAAAATTTAGCTTTTGTTAAACAAATTAATATCTCAGTTAATTTTTAACTTTTTTGGTTGAAAAGTAGCAGACTTTATGCTCTTCAAATTTATAAAAAAACGATAATTACCTTTAATTTTATAAACAAAAAACTATAAAAAGTGCGATTTTTTGGTCTTAAATGTTAATAAAAAATCTATAAATCATATTTCGTTGTCCAAAACATGACACAATTACTCTATGACCAACCTTTCTTCTGATGGCGCAGTCCGTTTTCTGAAATAAATAATTTCCTAAATCATTCACAACAAATTCCCTGTTCCTTGGACTATCAGAAAATTCAACTGTTCCAGATTATTATTGAAAAAATTTTTTTTAATAAGATTCGAGTTATGAATAAAACATTCTTTTTTTTCTTGCAAATTCAAGAGGAAAAGGAATTGAAAACTTAAAAAACGCCACACAATAATAGTTTGCTTACAAAATATTCTCAAACATTTATTTTTACTTGTTTTTTTTTTATTGCGAGAAAAAATATAAAATAATGAAAATTTAAGATAATTTCCAACTTTACTAGGCTTTTAAAGTCACTAAATACTGGTCTAGAATTTTGAGAAAAATACCGTTTTATGTAAATCTGATACTCCATTTCTTAAAAACTGAAATCTCTAATGGATTCGCGAGCAATTGCATTAGCACTACTGTCAGAGAATTTTTACTTTATTTTTAATAAAAGGCTAAATATTCTGAAAGAGTCATTTAAATTTAGAATATTACGAAAGTGAAAAACTTTGAACTTGAAGATTACGCACATTTGATAGTCTAAATAGAAAAATATTCGTATTTAGCAATCAATTAAAGATATTGGGATCCGTAGTCGAGACGTAATTCTGTCGCTTTTTTTCCTTCTAACTTTTATAAGTTTAAGTGCAAAGATCTAAAGCTTTGTTTCTGACAGCAATACCGATAGTCATTGGCTTGTGAATGACTTTTGAAGTTCTGCAATTGATACTTCAAGCTATTAATAATTTAAAGCATACCCCTTCAGGCAGAATGTTACTGAATGTTGTAAATTAATTTTTTCATCAAGTTTGGATTCAAATTATCGAAAATCTAATTACCCAATCATTTTTAGATAATTAAGACACAAACTCAAAGAATAAACAAGATTCAGAAATTTATTGAGAGCTTACCTCTTAAAAGGGTACCATTTAGGGATTACAATATTAAAAAATGTAAATTTTTGAAGAATTTGAATTTATTTGCATTATTGCGATATGAGTTTGAAATTGTATACGAGGACACCTGTCGACAATGTATCCTATCTGATATGCGACTAGTGATCCTCCGATAACGTAGGCAGTGACAAAAATTTCAAACTCAACTAATTAATTAAAAAATGTAATTTCACTCACACTTCAGCCAAAGAAAATAATAATTTAAGAAAACTAGAATCAACATTTACATTTTTTAATTTCTCACCTACGAAAACGATTTTTCAATTCAAAATTGTTCAACAAGTTAAATGCAAAAAAATCTCTAGAAATTTTCAAACATGAATAAAATATTTAAATAAAGTAAAAATAATTTTAAATCACTGAAAAAAATGTTCAGGCCTATTAACGATGTGTATACGTATTGACAAGAGCCAAACTTTATGATTGATACAAGTTTAGTTGTTCAATTAAAACAATAAAGTTTGATTTTGGACGAATAAGGTACACCCACGGCTAATAAACTTAAAAATTTCCCCAGTGTATTATCTTAAGGCAGATATAATATTTAGAGCCATATTTCATTTTTTGATTAAAAAAACAATGGAATAATATTTTTTCCTTTTATAGAATTAATATATCTCACTTCCAACTTGAGTCCAAAATGTTTATTTTCCAGCAGCTGAATTTTAATCCATTGTATTTTAATTAAGGTTTAATACTTAAGTAACTAGTAGAAAATATAAGAAAAAGTAGTAGGTTACGTATTTCAATTCTAAATTGAAATATAAAACTGGTTTCTTTAGTGCCAATGAGTAAAAAAAGCGCTATAACCCAATACTTCCTTTAAATACATACACAATTTTGTTTCATTTGCTTCAGAAGCTTAATCAAGGAATTTTATGTCAGAAGAGAGGCTTCTGTTTTTTATTCCTCTACCCCTCAATCTGCTTTCTACTAATAAAGTGGATCCCTTTAAGTATGGGGAAGAGATTGAAATCTCCAAATTTGAATCTCATATTCAAACATTTTCACACATTTATCTTTTCACATGTACTCATTTCTTTCCAATCACAAGTCAAAATAATAAAAAATTATTCTATAATAAAAATGATAATAAAGAGTTAAACATACCGAATTTTGGTTTTGACCCTGTTGGTTTTGGAATGATCCTTGAGAGTTTGGAGTGGCCGGTTGTCTCTGTTGTTGAGCTATAAAAGTATTAAAATTGAAACCGAACTGTCGAAAGTTAAAGTTTAAAAATGTTTAAAATATCCAAATACTTTCGATTTGTAAATGATTCTAACCGCACTTTTTTGAATTGAAAATATATTAAACCTTAAAATATCCAATATTAACTCGAAAAGTTCTAAATATTTACTGAAAAAGTCCAAAGGAAAAAAATGTTAATATTAATTTTCATTTTTATTTAAGGATTGACAATTCTTGAAAAAGTTTTCTTTCCTAATGTTAAAACGGACTTTTATTTTTGGATGGGGTTAGTTACTTTGATTTGCTACACTGATCAATATTCGCGTCGCTTTTCCTCCCACGCCTTACGAGAGAAGAGAAGCTGAGAGAAGCGAAATATCGATTTCACATATATGTATAACATAAAAAGCTTTAGAAAAAGATGTTTTCACTCTTTACTTAAATTTAGTCATACATATCTCGCAATATCTAACTACATTTGCCAATATAAAGCTAAAGCTTTTGTGAAACTTTAAGGTTGTATACGTAAAATATCTTACGTAAATCACATGACTTTTACATGTAGTCCATCATGCATTTTACGTCAAACTTTTGTTACATTTACCTGTTTCAAAATTTTTTACGTGTTATACAGATTTCATTTTGAGTGACAAAGCAGAAAACCTTGAGTTGCAGCGTCATAACCGCCACAACCCATCCCTATCGACCTTTCTGTAGTATAAAAAAAAGCATTCAACACTTCAAAAAAATTGCAATCTAAATCTATGTAAACCTCCAGAATTTCATGAAAAGTAGAGAATAAATCTTTATTCTAGTGCCGTTATTACTATTATGAACAAGTTTTATGAATTACTTGCTACAATTCGTAAAAATTTTCTGAAGTTTGAAGTAACATAAATTAGATTGAGAAATGGGCTTGAAAATGGACGCCATTTCCCATTGAGCCGGCGTTATTGATTTTACATGAACATCTTACAGTTATAACTTACCGAAAACTAGGCCTGACGCTATTACGATAAACGCGATTTTTGTCACCGGAAAAAATGTTTTAATGCTCCTTTTCAAAATAAATTAAGATATTGAAAAAAATGCTTACTACCAAAGCCTTGGGTACCCTGCCTGCTCCTGGTGTACATTTTCGCCGGGGTAGACAGTTTGAAGCTGTTGTAAGAACAAAATAGCAAAACCTGGCGCAGATGTGAGAATTTACTGCTTAAAACACTAAGCACGACTTACTTTCGACGGCTGAAAATATATTTACTTTTCCGTCTAAAAACTTTTGTACGAAATGGTAGTGGTACGAAGAATGCAGAAGAATGCGCTGCCGCTGTTCGATGAGTTCGATCTGTGGAGCGAAAAGAGAGGTGGAGCGTAACAAACAGCCGGAAGTACGCAATCATGACGTCGGAATACGAAGAATATCGAGAATAGCCGAAAGCGTTCGGAATATGTCGAATTTTTCCGAAGTTACAGCTTTGTAGCTTGGGTCGTCGTCGTCGCTTGGGTCTTCGAGATTAAAATTTCCGACAGGAAGTTGCTATTGCGCACGTGCAATAGGAATAAAATAACCTATTTAGAAATACTTAGAAATGTCTCTGTGATCTTATAAAATGTTTGTTAAAAATATCAGACCAAAGGAAAAATAACTACAATATAAAATTGACAGAATAACTATTCCTAGAAAAAGGAAAAGACAAATGATACTACATCAAACTATGTACTTACGTGGAGCATACATTGATAAATTTCTTGTTTTTACAGTCACGTGATAGATAATGGGCACGTTCATTGGATGAAAAACTATTTACAAAAATGAGAACTACAGACTACAGATAGAATAGTGAATATTTGGTAAATATAATATAAATATTCCGAATTTTTAAGTATATATGGTGTAACTTTTATACGTAAATGTTTGTTTATTTATTTGCTTTCGGACATTTGTGTTCAGACCTTTTTAAATCATACTATCCTGTTTTATCGACATATTGGGTTTACATTTTTATTGTTTTTTTTTAAATGTTTGAATGTATAACTATTGCAGTTGTTGGAAGAAAAATTTTGCCTGAACCACCGCTTAAAAGTATAAACTCAATTAATCAGCCCTTTTTTTCTGATTTTATGTTATTAAAATAATAATATTATTTTTTAAAAATATTTACTATGATTTTATTATGTATAATTAAAGTAAATTTAGATTATAATTGAATCTGAATAAATATAATTATAGTTAACTTTATTTTCTTAACTTGAGTAATTCGATAATTAAATATAATATTTAAAGAATTTGAAGTGACAAAAATTTCAAACTCAACTAATTAATTAAATATAATATTTAAAGAATTTGAAAATCTTTCTGTGGAAAAAATGACGCTTTCGACTGCGCTGGGATACGAGCAGCCTAGGTCTTTCGATTGTATCCCAGCACAGTCGAAAGCGTCTTTTTTTCACAGAAAGATTTTCAAATTCTTTAAATATTGAATTCATTTGCATTATTTGCGATATAAGAGTTTGAAATTGTCTACGAGGACACCTGTCGACAACGTATCCTATTTGATACGCGACTAGTGATCCTCCGATAATGTAGGCAGTGACAAAAATGTCAAACTTAACTAATTAATATTAAATATAATCTTTAAACTTGCTAGTTTGTATAAAAAACCAATCAATTCTTTTTCATTGTTTCAAAAATGCCCTACATTTTTAAGCTCATCTGCAAATATTCTAAAGTTTTTATATTAACATAATTATTCTACATCTTAAAAATCATGTAAATAATCATATACTAAACATTCGTTAAATATGGTTTAGAATAAAAGTATTAAAGCCAACTATCAACATCGATACATATCTTAAATTATTAATTAAGGGTCAATGCAAGTCCATCAGAATATGAATATCTCTTTCTAATTTACAAAATACATCTCATTAAAAATATGTTTTACAATTATCTTTAGACAACAACATAAATACTTTTTTGCACGGCATCTTAGATAAGAAGACAAACTTTTTCGAAGTGATCTTTAAAAACTAGTTATGAAACTCACTCGTTTAAATCTCCTAACATCGCCTTCTCTATCACATTATTGTGCTTACTAACTGTCGTGCTTTGTTCTTTTTTAGATTCTCTACTGCAAAAATTCTTTTTAATTAAACGATTTACGGCTGTTTCCCCAACAAGACAAGCAATTGATAATTTCCTATATTCTTCTAACTTTGAACTCTCATAAACCCCAGAAGAACCAATACTTCAGGGAAGTAGTGGTCAACAGAACTCTATGCTCTACACACTCTACGACTCTACAGCTCTACGGCTCCAGTACGCGGCGTGGCTTTGAGCCGAACGCACGCGATTATTTTCTTTGTTGTACTTCGATTCCATGTTTCCTCTACAAAAATCACTCCTCGTGAATCAGCTAGATTATGGCCTTTAAGAGGAGAAAGTTCCCTCCACAGTGTTATCTAAAACTCCGAAATTTATCTTAAATCTCAATTTAATATTTCTAAGTAATCAAGGGACTCCGAAAACCTTGAATCTGCTGATGCAGTTTAATCTATAGTTTGCTTAGATCCCGCATTCCTGAAGTTTCTTTAAAAACATATCACACTTGTGATATCTACTTGGAAATATTTTATAACACGATCGTAGACACGTACACACAATTCAACATTCATGTTGTGAAGACCCAGAACATCAAAGAATACATGAGCAGTCTCAAAGTAAGATAAATGTGTGCTGCGAACAACTGTGCAGTGGCAGGTTGATTTATGATTCGATCTCTTCGCAGTAATGAATGCAACTTAAGCTCTGCTACCAAGCAGGCCAATTTTGATTCATTAGTGGGGCAACCCGTGTGACCCTTTGTGTCATACTCGGTTAAGCTAATTAATTCGTTTGTCTACGTCCACGCGAAAGATTTCGGAAAACACACTTTATTAAGACAATGTACAATAAATCAAACTGTTACCTCTTTTGGAAGTACAATTAGGACCTAATAATTGTGACTTGTATTCCTGCCTGGTTGCGATGATCACTTCAAACTTCTTCTATTATTCGTCACAGTACATAAACTTTTAATAATGAAATAAAAGTCAGAGTTGCTAGCTCGCCTGACGGCCTGACCTACATCATGAAGGTAAATATGAGATAAAGTTCCCTAAGATCAATAATTTTCTTAATTAGATCTAGTTTTCATTCAAAAGTACGTGTTTCTGGAGAAAACAGAATATTGAAAGGGAAATAGAGATTAAAATACAAATTAGCAAGCGATTCCATTTTGGAGTATATTTTAATTTAATTCAAATAGGATAAAATTATATGAAATTGATTTAATTTATTTGTCGCTGTTGATTTCGAGGAATTTGATCATACCGGTTTTTTCGCTACTCGATGGTTGAGATTGAGTTAAAATCAGACCGGTTTTTGTCCTACACGTTGAACACTTCTAGTTAAAAGTTGGCATAGAGTCAACCTTTTTGAAAGCGTTCCAAAAGCTTTATTTTTAAATATTCAATGGAAGCACCCAAGAATCATATATATATATTCAATTATAAGAGAAAACAATCATATTCATATTTCTATAGACTACCTAAGAAATGCAATTTTTGAGAATCGGCATTTTTTTTTTCATCACGAATGCACCTTTGAATTTAATTTCGTATTCAAAGCATCCATATTCAAAATTGGAATATTCTAGTTTAAAGTATTCAAATTTCGATTTTTCCAAATAAAATCCAAAGTTGTAATAAATTTCGTTTGAAAAGTTATTGATACATTATCAAAATTATTAAAATTAACTAATGTGGAAACTCACCAACTTCAACTTAGAGAAAGAGTTTCAAACTTAAACTTTGTATCGCAAAATAATTTTTATCGAAGAGTTTCGTTGGATCAACTGATTAATGTTGCTGATTTTGCTCTCTAAGACAGACCTGCCAACGTGTTCAAATGATAACTGAGGGCTCTTAACGCAATAATCGTAATAAGTACAAAACTTTTACAAATTAATTAAATCTGTTTCAGTTTAGAAAGAGAAATCCTTCTTTATAAAAAGTTCGTAAACAAAATTCCACTCACCTTAAAATAGAATTAAATTAAATCCCTATTTCCTAATTAGTCTGATAAAGAGAAAAAAGATTAGTCTTAATTCATGAAATAAGCATACATAAATTATTCAGACAAATTTGGAAATAAAATTGATTATAACAAGATCAAAAGTATAACATCATTTTAAAATATTTATTATTAATTGCAAAAAAATTGTTTCTATTATTTTCAAAGGACAATTAAATCCATTTATTTAAAATAAGAGTTTTCAAATAAAAATGAACATAGCAAAAATAACAAAAAAAAATTATGCCTTTTGAAAATACAATGAATGCTTTCGTACATAAATATGCGTTTATCAGTTAAAGTTAATATTGGCTGCATCATCAAAACAAATTATCGCAGTACCGTATAAAAAGTTTTTGTCAATTATACACAGAAATGTTTGAAATATTGAAGTTTATTGTCTATGAACCAGTCTAATGAAACCAAATGAAGAAATTATTTTTAATTTGTACTCAAATATTTATGGGACCAGTTTTATCCCAAGAGCTCTTGAACTACAACGCTTTTACATTAGTTATCTGACAAGAAATTCTAAATTCAAACCTCAAGGGTCATTATTAAAAGAAACTAAAAAAAAATTCTTCGAAAGGTGCATCCTTTATCAATGCACGTCAGTCGTGGTCTGTTTTATTTTACTGAACTTCGATTCTAGAAACTTTAGGTAATGTAATAATAATGTATAGTGCAATAATTAAATTATTATGCTTGGCTTTCATTTTTGTATTCTGTTTTAAAAAAGATATTTTTATTGTTTTTAATTTATGACGTCGTTATTCCAGACCTTGAAGGAGTCGCTCCTCTAGAAACACAGTCACAACTCACTGTACAAACATCATTCCCCCAATATCGTAATTTATAGGAAAAGTGGGAGTTCACATTGCACATAATTATGCTATACACAGTTCTCGAATTTCAATCTTTTACGCACATGTATTCGAATATCGAGTGACCTCGAATTTATCAGTAGGTTTTAAATTCTACAGCGGAAAATTTTTTTTGAGCTCACTTAGTTTATTTCAGAAGCGGTAATCAAAAATTTTATGTTTTACGTAACCAGACGTTTCAGCTCTAATTATTTTGAATCTAAAAAATACATAAAACAATTTTCTAACTTAGGGTTTCTTTGAGGGGGAATTTAAGAATTTACGTTTTTACATATGAGTTGATAAAAAAATTGAATTTGCTGCAGAATAAAATACTTTAAAACAAGAAGTTGAAATAATTTAAGAATTTTTGCACAATCAATTTGAAAACTTTGAAAAATCGCGTAATATCAAGCTGCAGATTTTACCAATTGTGAGTATGTACAAATGAGGTTGATTATTCAAAATGTATACGAAATGTACCCAAGTTTACCTATAATTTTACACTTAGAATCTTTTTTTATATGAGACTAAATATAAAATACCTCAGTAAATATTTCTTTGGTAAAAAGAAAATTAAAAATAACATTGCTTCAGAATAAAATACTTTGAGAAAAAACTAACAATTTTTGCTTAAATATGTCGGTGTAAAATTTTCCTAACTTTGTGTACGAAATTATACATGGAAATTTGTTTGGTATAAAGTAGAGTTTGAAAAATGATCAATAATTAAGAGTCAATACAAGTTGAGAATATGAATAACAAAAACAAGGGAATTTTTTAATTATTTGAATTGATTAAAGATTTTTCATGTGTGTAAAATATTGTCGATCTTCTAATTGTAAGATTTCAGTTCAACAAGCAAATTTAAAATTCCGCAATGCACAACAACAGAAAACCCTAAATACAGTTTCAAAAACTATCAGGAAAAAAGTTATTGTTTACGTAAGTTTTTCTTTTGTTATCTATTTCTTTATTCTGAGAACTATACGTGTTTCGGAAAAATGGGGTCAATTATTAATAACGTCCTACGATCGTTAACACGAACAAAAGTACGAGAATTAGTGTCACAATATACGTTTCATGAAATAGAAAGACCGAAGATAACATAAACATTAGCTTCATGACAATTCAGAAACGGAAAATGTTCAAATTGAATAATTATTCCCGTTCTAATTAATCAATTGAAAATATTTTGCAGCATCTCCATTTTAATTCATAACTTATAAAATTTAATTTAACATTCAAAGTATTGAAAAATAATGCTTTTCCGGTTTAAAAGTAAAGTTTTGTGAATTCTCCTGCTGTTTTTTTGCTATAATTCCTCAATTAAAAGTTTTTTTATAAATTTCCAGATGCAGTGGCTGACAATAATGATATGTATTTACGCTGGAGTGGCAAGAGCTCGTACAGAAGAGGATCAAGCCTCGTCCACAAATCAAGCTTCTACACCAAATCCAGTTCCTGAAGTTCTTCCCGAGCCATGTTTTTATCAGCAACCTACCGAATGTCCTCCAATAAGCCATGGAGAATGTCCTTGCAAAAGGATAGTTCTCTCTCACACTAATCCAGAAGAAAGTGCAGTGTTGTGTTGCAATTTAATCAACACTAGAGCTTTCGAGGAAGGACTTTATTGTGCAAGTAAGTCTAGAAATAAAAAAATACAATCTTCATTAAAGATGATCATTTATTCTAGTCTATTGAAACATTTAATTTAATTGAGCTCATCTAATTAGAAGGGCGGCCACTTAAAACGTTTTAAAAATATTAAGATAAGCACTTTTAACCAGAATTCATTTTTAAATGTGAAAACAAACTAATTCTTTCTGAAAATAATTTAAAACAGTTTATATAATGAGTAGCCAAAGTAAATAATTTTTCTCTACTTTTTCCTTGTATTGATTTTTCTATAAGTGGGGAAAAAACATAAGAAAATCATTATAGAAAAAAGCTTTCAGGTCTGAAGTGATGATATATAATATTTTTTGTGAAAGTTTTCACCTAGCATAAGATGAGAAATATTTCTGAACCATTAAAAACATTTTCTTATATTAAATTTTAAAATTCCGGTTCAATAAAATAATTTGTTATCTTTTCATGGTCCTAAAAAATTCTCATCTTTCCGGAGTTCCCGGTCTAGTGGCCACTCTTAAATTAGCTTTGATTAACTTTTAGTTATCCATGCAAAAATTAAAATCTCTATATTCCAATTAGATTTTCCGATAAACGTTTCATACGTTCATATTCGAAATGCCACCTTGGATGTGTTCAATGCAAGCGAGGTTCGATGGAGGAGACTGAAATCCATAGCCCTGACTGATGGGAAAATAAATAGAGTAAAAGGTCAATTTCTGATGATGACTCCCACTGTGTGCCTTAATCTTTCCAACAATGGTTTAGTCGAAGTAGAAAATAATTCCCTGACTAGACTGTCTCAGCTTACGACATTGGATTTATCCTACAACAATTTAACATACCTTCCTGCTCTAAACAACATGAATGGTCGTGAATTTTGGCTTGACATTTCTGGTAAAACATTTTCTTTTATTCGAAAATTATACATACGCTTACTTTTCATCGGTTGCGTGAATTGTTATCATTTAAAAAAATATAAGATTAAAAATGTTTTCCCCATAAAAAATGTTAATTATTTTCAGAGATATTCAAATTTTTTAACAAAATAAAAATCTGGTGTTTTTTTAAATATCTTTTTTATCAAATTGACATATTTTCTCAAACTAGGGCTTATTAAGAGCAGAAGAGTAAGCGTAACGATAATTTATATATGGTGGTAGTGTGTATTTTCTTATATATGCAGTACCGTAGACTTTTGCCAAATTAAGTGCAGTAGTCTGGAATTTTGCTCATTTGTCAATTTTGATCCAGGAACCAATACACTTTGGTGCCATGATATCTACCAGTATATAAACAAGACTGGAGAAAAGCAAATTAACTTTAACAGAGAAAATGAAACTGTGTGTTCAGCAAGTAAAACCTGGCATTGGTTTAATGCAACCGAACAAGTTCCTTTGAAACAAGTCCGTTACTTAAGTTTGGTAGGTTTGAGTTCAAAATTTTTAATTAAAAAAAAGGCATTGATTTCCAAATGAGATATTTTTAAATAATTAAAAATTATTTTCAGCTGCAAACTGAGTGTCCCAAAGGAGAATCTTGGCAGTGCCAATGCAATTTTAGAAGACTGGATATTGTCGAGGGAAAACCTCCGACTTTAGCAGTAAATGTTGACTGCAGTGGAATTCAGCTTACTGAACTTCCTGAAAAATTACCACGCAATACGATAGCTTTGAACGTCTCTTACAATAATGTATGTTTAACAGATTTTTCACATGATCTTATAAACTTAACTAGGTTAATTCTTTATAAATATTAATTTAGTTACTTCTATAAGTTACTTTTTTTAGATTACTGTGCTTGATGATTTGAGTACAAATCCGTGTTACGAAGATATTCGAGAATTTTATGCAGACTATAATAACATATCCTCTATCAACAAGTTAGAAGGTTCCAAATTTTTGGACAATTACGCTCTACTCAGTTTGCGTTACAACAAGATTAAATCGGTAAGACAAGGTTTCAGTCTACAAATTTCACAATACATTAGAAAAATTATTTACTAATCGCTTATTCATCTTTACTAGCTTCCAACTTATATTCTTGCTCCAAACGCACACGACAAAAATTTTGTTAGCACGAGGCTAGTAAAGCTCGGAGGAAATGAATTACAATGTGATTGCAATACAGCCAAATATTTAAAGGTAAATTATTTAATTTATTATTTTTATCTCTAAAAATGTATTTTTTCAAAATTATGAAGAAATATTGAATTTTAATTATAATTTCTATTTGCTTCATTTTTAGGTTTGGCTACAAACTCGAATTTTAGACTCAGACGAAGTTTTATGCGAGAATGTAAAAGAGAAAGTAGTAGACTTGGAGCCTTCAAAAATGTGTGTATATCCGGGCGATTGGACTGATTATATTTATTACATTATTGCCACAGAAGTAATAATGTTGATTGTCCTCGTCGCAAAAGTTTCATACGATTACTGGGTCTTTAAAACAGCAGGATACCTTCCCTGGCCAGCAAGTAAAATGCCAAAATTGCCTTGCGACTGGTTATGCGAAACGTAGTAAAACGTAATTATCTGTTAGTTTCAAAATTCTGTTTGATGTCGATTTAAAGCTGTTTATACTTACATGAACACCATTTACAAAGCAGGAGATACATAGTTACAGAATATAACAAAATTATATTTCTATAAAATGTACAGAATACTTTTAAGTACCTATTTATATTATGACTTCTATTTTATAAGAATTTTATCGAAACTATGAAATTTATAAGTTTGATATTTTATATTCAGTAATACTGAATATTTCATATTCAGGTATACTAGCAAATTTGCTTATACCGCCTTCTTTGAAGACTTATAAAGTATATTGTAAGGTCTCCCATTTTTACTGTGATTTTGTGGAAACGACACTTTCTGTCACTCATTGTAAACATAATCTGTGCTTTCATTGTATTGTTTATAATGTGTCTAAAGTAATGCTCAATGTTTAAGCTAGATATTTTAAATAGCTCACGAATTATTTTATACTCGTACTCATGAGGATTGGCTTTCTAGTCTTTGATAAACTTTATTGTTAATAGATTTATATATAACTCATAGTTATTAAAAAAAAAAAAAAGTAGGATATGTAATTTATGTGAAGTAGATTTAAATTCGTATGTATACATACAACAGATATTTGATTAAAGATTTTATTCCTTATTCACAGATTATTTTGTTTTCTTGAAACCTATTTTAGATTTTACTTTCTTCGATGACAGAGTCTTTTTATGTGCACTAAAATTTTCACCATTTATACTATTCTGTTTTTTTGACAACTTTTTTCTATTATCACTGTTCTGACAATTTTTAATTTTTTTCTTTTGACTTATTCCATTTTTCAACTTTATTTCTGACGACAAACTGTCACTTTCTTGGTTATTTTTCCCACTTTTTCGCCTCCTAAATTTCAAGCTAGTTGATATAGTTTCTCTCGTTGGAGTTTTGAATCGAAGTTTCTTCGGTATTCTTTTATCGGGCTTTTTGATTGCCAGCATGAACTCTGGAACTTCGCATCCAGAAGCCCGCATTATTTCAGCGATGCTGGAAGAAAATCATTCGTTAGAGCACTTTATTTGGTGTAAAATTAAAGTCAAATATAAAATACAATCAAACCTTCTTAAATTTGCAACATCATCTTTCGTAAAGAACGTTATCGCTTTTCCTTTGTGACCAGCTCGACCAGTTCTTCCTGAAAAGATTTTTCGTATTAGAATTCTTGATTGAAACTATAATATTCGTCCGAAATAAAAATGCACACCTATTCTGTGAATATACGAAATCGCAGAAGGTGGAAAGTCAAAGTTTATGACAAGATTTACGCCTTTGAAATCTATACCACGACTCATTAATTCCGTGCACACAAGAACCCAAATTTTTCCTTCCCTAAAGCATCGCACAACGTTATCTCTCTGAAAATAACATTAAAATATTGAAAAATAAATTTTCACGTTTACCTTAAATTATTATAAAGCATGCAGTTGTAAGTCTAGAATAATAAACTGACTTGCGTTTGAGTTCTGTCTGCATGAATAACATCCACATTGATTCCATCATAAATAAGCTCGTTGAAAAGCTCTTGAGCTCTTACTTTACTTTGGACGAAAATCAAAACCGGAGGAGATAAACCCTGTGTCAAAACATATTCCACGTGAATCTCTCAAATTAAAAAGCATTTATAACAGTTATATTAATTATTCACTTATTTTGGAGTATTTACCTTCTGGATGATATTACGCATTGCCATTAACTTTCCACTTTCGTCTCCAACAAACAATAATTCCTGGTCGACAAGGTCTGTTGCTGCGTTTCTGAAACAAAAAGAAATTGTACAATTTGAGATAATTAATTTTACAGTCACATCAAAGGATTTTTAACTTTTCTACACTTCATAAACATCTCTTACGACAATTATAATTTTTTCAATTACACTTATTTAGTTTTTCTAGCTTTACCTAAAACCAACGGTTACAGTAATCCAGCTTCTGATATTTTTTCTGAACCACGCTGTAACTTCAGGAGTATTCGTGGCACTAAACATAGCTCGACGAAGATTAGGATTTGTGCATGCTTTTGAAATTTTGACTAGCTGCTGTCGAAAGCCTCTAGTTCCAATTTCGAAAAGCTTATCTGCCTCGTCCACAACTAGCCACTCCACGCTGAAATGAGAAATTTCAGTGATTACAACACTTCCATTAAATATTAATATAATATTAAGAACAAAATTATTTTTACTCCTACTTATTCAACGAAATGGCTGCTGGCTCTTGATCCAAGAGAAACATCAGTCTCTTTGGAGTAGTGATCAGTATATCTGAAGTGTAAAGTATAAATAAGAATCCAAAGTCGAAATCTAAACCATGAAGCAAGCCTCGGACTAACTTGAAATGTCGAAAATATTATCAAGTATAATTACATAAAATTTTATCAAAATTAAAAATGTAAATGGAATAAATTAAAAAACTGTTTGAGAAATCTAAAACATTAATAATTTCGAAAATTTTGAACTCGATATCTCATTTTACATATCTTAAACTAATAACTCAAATGGATTTCCCATAGTATATAAACGCAAAAGAAAGATCAAGGTACATTTATCTGCTATGGGAAATTGATTTGAGTTATTAATCTAAGAATGGGAGGCACGAAAAGTATTGGATAAAGTCACTTCAATGACATGCCCTTGAAGCGATGGATCAACCAGACCCGTGGCGTCGGTAATTGAAATTACAATATATAAAATCATACAGAAATTTATAACTAAAATTGATTTTTTGTACCAGACAGATCTTCTTGACTCTCTTGTTTACGTCTCTCTAGTACCGAAAATCCATTTTAGTTTAAAAAATTTGAACAACCCTACATACTTCAATTGCAATTACCGACGTCACGTCGTCTGATTGATCCTTGGCCTTGAGAATTGAATAAGAAAAACTGCGAATTTAAGATTTCCATCTTCAAAATCTCATTTCATTTTGATTAACTCAATTTTGCACATAAATAGTAGCATTAGTAGCTTAAATCCGAGACTTGCATAAAAAGATAATTTAATACAAGAAACTGACCAAACTTTTGAGAACTTTTTGGTCCGTACTGAGACATTGCTTGCTTTATTTTACTAATAACGTGAACTCGAAAACCTCTACCCTCACTGAGTTTCAAACATTCTCTGTAAGTTTGTTTAGCTAATTCTCTAGTAGGACAGATAACTAGTGCACGAAATCCTTGTTTTTGTGGTCCACCTAACTGATGAATTATTGGAAGTAAAAAGGCAGCAGTTTTTCCAGAACCTGTTGGAGCACAAGCTAACACTTCTTTCCTCTAAAGTAAAAATAATTGTATTAATTAAGAGAGCTAATTTGAATCAGATAAATTAAAATAAGTTTTTATTACGACACCTCTAACATCACAGGAATTGCTTGCATTTGAATTGGGGTAGGTTCTTTATATCCGCAATTATTCATATTATTCAGCACATCACTACCGACGTTATAAATTTTCGAGAGATCTTGAAATGTTTCTATCGGTTTCGGTACACCTTTACCAATAACTGAAATTTTATGCTGGTTTCTAAAATGATTTATCTAAAACAAGTAAATCAATATTATTGTTATTTTAATCAGTTAATAATTTATTAATATAAATCAAAATCCATTAATAAGAATTTACTAATAGCACCTGTTCTGTTTCTTGCAATCGTTTTTTTTTCTCTTTCTCTCCTTCAGTCAAAACTTTCTGCTTTTTCTTTTTTTGCTTGATGATTTTCCCATCTTCGGACGCTTTTAATCCTCCATAAAGAATCAAAGCATTTTCATCTTCTTCTGAATCTTCTTCATTTATTTTTCTCTTTGAAGGCACCTGGAATTCCTGTAAGTCTGAATCTAGTGGCTCGGTTTTTATTTTTACTTTCTCATCTTTCACTGGCTTCTTTATGAGCTGGAAAAATAATATTATTTTTGAATGCAAAATTCTTTTTTAATGCTTCATATTTCAATTTAGTGTTGTATTTAACATTTTTTAGGCCGTGTAAATTAATAAATTACATTTTGGGAGAGAGTTTGTATTATTGAAGGAAAATTGAGTAATAACTCATTATCTATGTGATCACATTAGGCCTATCAACTCCCGTCAATCAATAATGTCACCATAAAACTATTTTTTTTCATTAAATCCATTATATCGAAAGGTGATTCACTTATGTTTGTAATTTTTCTTCACTCATCCTCCCACATCACCACAAATTAATTTCTTTACCCTAATGGATTGTGAACAAATTGTGGAAACCTTTACTTGTTCTATCCATACGCCTTTAGAGTAATAACGAACTTGAATCTAGTCAGAAAACATCATTCTGGAAAGACAAACTTACAATAAGTGTTAGAAATTATTGCTCTGTAATTAAAAAATTATATCAGAAGATTAAAAAGTGGTGAGTAAGAATCAATTTTATAACTCCTGTTAAGAAACTTTCTATCTAGCTAAGAATACATAAAAATACAAAGGAATAATTTTCAGGATCTGGAATATAAAATATTATGAAAAATCACGTAATTAAGAAAGCGTTTCTAAATAATTTTACTAACAATTTGGAAGGAAAAACAGGAATAAATCAAAACTTGAACTTACAATCTCACCCAGATGAATCAATAGAAGAAACATTAATGAGAGACTTAAAACCAATAATTGTAATATCTCGATTATTCGGAATAGCACCCTATTTGATAAATAAGAAAAACTTAACTTTGTCGAAGATTGTCATAGCGTATTCAATATTATGTATTTTTCTTCAATCTTATGTTCAATGCAGGCGTTTATATTTTTTCGCTCAAGAAAATCTCGAAGATGTGAAGATGAATATTTTATTCATTACAATGACAGTTTTAATACTAATATCAATTAATTCAGATGCTATTACTTATATTTATCTGGATTCGAAACTACAGAACTATTTGAATTACATCAGGCTCTTTGACAAAGCGATGAATTATAAAAATACGAGAAAATTTTCATCACGAACTTACAGTTGGATACTAATATTTATAACTGGAATACTGGCAATAGCTTTAATAATATTTGCTTCTTTATCAGAGAAAGCTTCTGCGATTGATATTTTATCGGTGCCATTTATTTATGCGACATTTACATTGGGATTTTTTAAGTGTTTCATTATAATAAGAATCCTGTTCACCAGGTTTCAACATCTTAATCGCATGCTAATAAAGGGTTTGTATTCGCATTTAATGATTACAAATAAAAAAGGTTTTGATAATTAAAAATGTATTTACAATTTAATTTATAATTTATTATTAAAGTATTTTATGCTTTTATAGCCTTAGTTCCAACAATCATGGGCATTGAAAACCATCAAAAACGTATTCATGACTTATGGTGGGCCCATAGTCACTTATCTGCTGCCATAGAAAATATCAATTCTTTTTATGCAATACAGTTTCTAATATGGATTTCGAATCTAACTTTTAATGCAACAACTCGAATATACGCTTTTTCATTAAACAAATTTTCCAGAATTATGGGATCAATCGAAGATACGTTTATTCTGGCATTTTTCGTCATTTTGTTAATAATATTTCTTTTAATAGGTCATTTAACAACTAAGGAGGTATGACATTCAAATATTCTTATTCAACAGAAATAAAAACAATAAAAAATTATTTTATTTTTTATAATTTCCAGTTGAATCTCTTCACTTCTTTCAACAGAATCCACTATATTTAATTTACTTGTTATATTTAGTTTAATCAATATATAATTCAAATTAATGAATATTCAATGTTTTCAACAATGAAATTCTAGGCTCGGAAAATGGGGGAAATAATTTCGTCACCCAAAAGTAATTTACAAGGACTCTGCCTACTAAATAGAGAGGTAAAAATAATTTCAACTCTTAGGTAGAAAAAATTAATTAATTATTGATTTATTTCAGGACTACATTGCAATTGGACAATATTTTCAACTTCATTCCTTTCGTTTCACTGGCGGTAGTGGAATGTTTGACATCAACCTAACACTTCTTTTAACAGTAAGATAGTTATGAAAATGTCTATTACTCCACTCCTTCCACTTTTTCTTCAATGAAAAAATAGTATTCTTTAATTATTAAGAAATTTGGTAAAGATTATTAAGGTTTAAAAATAGTATATAGATATCAAAATATTTTTAATTAATCAATTTTTCTTTACAGATAAGTTCTACAATGACAACTTATCTCGTAATATTAATTTCACCTACGTAATTTAACCAGTATTAAAATAGTCTTAGAAGTAGACTATAGTACTTATGCAAAAAAATTAAAAATAAAGTAATTGAATAAATTACAATTTCTTATTCAGTGTAGATTAGAAGTATGTTTAATAAAGTGTTCTTATTTAATAATTTTAGTCTTAACATTCTGCAGGAGATTTAAAATAATCTGTATGATATTCAACGAAATGTATCACATACATGTGAAATGAAGATAAAATTTTAACCAAATAATAAATATTCTATATTGAATAAAATTAACATTTGAATGTAAGCATTTATCCCAAGAAAGTATTTCAGAACAATGAGTAAGAAAAAGCTTTTTTCTGGTGTCAACGTGATTTTAGACAATATGTACATTTTTATAATTATGTTTATTTTCTTTAAAAATTGAAGCTGTTGATAATATGTACACCATCAATGATATTTTTCGAAAATAAAACTAATAAATAAAACGAAATATTCGATTCAGCACTATAATTTTGATGTTAATCAATGTGCTCTGTTTAGAGGTTAGTTTTTAATTATAATTAAAATAAAATGTGAAAACTTACAGAAAATAATTCGGCATCACTACGGAAACGTTTGAGATCTAATTTTGTCCCAGCAGATATTTTTTTGAAAATATCGTATGCGTCCATATCTTTTTATTGCATATTATTAAATGTTATAATATGGTGTTTATAACCTGCTGCTTTTTCACGTGGTATTGGATAGGCATCAACGGCATCAACATAAAAAATCAGCGGAATGAGCGGAATGCGGGATCAGTCAGATCGGTCCGATTGGTCCGATCAGTCACATCAGTCAACGAACATAACCTTAAAAATATGAACCTCATATAGGTAACAACATTTTCAATTTTACCGGCTGAGTATTTTTCCGCGCGATTATAATACAATTTCAAATACAATGAAAAATAAAAATGTATTTTTATCACCACAAAAACTTAGTTACCTAGCTTATTCGAAAAATAATATTTAATAGTAGTTAATTTTTTTTCAATCTGTAGTTAAAAATAATTTGAAATTATGATAATAAATAATGTTCATGATTCCTAGAATATATTTCTTAACTAAGAAATTCTTACACAATATAAGTATGATTAATTGAAAATATTTCTAAAAAAAAGGAACATAAAATATTGCTTCGTAAATAATTTAATTAAAAATTAAGCTTTTGATGATTTATTTTTGAATAAAGAAACATTAATTCAGAAAGTAACTTAAAAGTTCATCATTTAGAGGAATCGTTTCAATTTCTTCAAGTACTTCACCATTAAACAAAATTATAAAGTTGATTATACAGAGTTGTTTTATTATAATTACCTGTGTATATTCATAACCACTATAACTTAAGTAAATTTTATAATACTTTTTATGCGAATTTATTTTTCTCAAATATCGACTGTAATGAATACATTCTCATCACGACACTCGCACTACCCGCTCGATATTAACAATCGAAAGAAAAGAACAGAGACTCGAAATTGGAAATCAGTACATTATTTCCGTATATCGCATATTTTAATTAAAAAATTAAATTTTTGATGTTCAATAGTATTTTTTTTTTAAATTTAAACAAAAAATAAACATCTTATGTAAAAAAGTTTAAATTAAAATTTTTAGATCTTTTTCATTTACGGAAATTCAGTGAAAATTAACTGATTTAACAGTGAAAAAGATTTTTTCACTGCTAAATCAGTTAAAAAGCAAATTACTGATTTAATCAGTGAACATTTTCACTGATTCATATTTAGAGAGAACATTAAATAATTTTTCCCGAATGTTCCGCATTTTATTCCAAAAAGTTCTCTAAATTTTCCGGTTCTCTGTTCCATAAATGCCTCTCTATCCTCATCTCTCGAATAATTCTATAAACATTACTAAATTATTTTTTTCAAAATAATTATGATTTTTCTCGGAGGACTGGATCGAATTGATATGCCAAATGAGTAAAAGTTGCTCCAGAAAAAGCATCTCTTTATTCAGTACGTACTAAGTAGTCGCTGTTATCCGACCTAACATCAAAGCCACAGTGATTATCCTGTTCTTTGTTTCAGCATGTATCATTTATTCCATACACTTTCCAGGACTTGAGGCAGGACTCTCTATTGTCGATATGGATTACTCCCTTCTCGGATACGCAAGTCTCTCGTGTACTTCAACCTCTCGCCTTTACAACCCGTCGAGAGCTATACGACATACTTCACCCACACGAGTGCAAAATACCGCAAAAGTTGAAGCTGACTACAACCACTATTTGTTCTAGCCTCCTAACTCTTAGCCACCCGAATCCTCTCACTCCAGGCTCATCAAATCCCTTACCAACCAGAAACTATGCGAGCTTTTGCTCTTTAGGGCACTGCGATTTAATCCAAGTTCCTAAAATTTCAATGTATTTACTAGATTCTAATTACAAATGAGAACCCTGGCGAAAGTTTCGCAAAGGAATTTAATCCGAACGTATCCCGTCCATTTGAAATCTATTCCCGAACCAATAGGAATCATTTCGAACCAATTCGAAAGCGTGTTGTATCCCTTTTTGTGAACATATGTCATAAATCAATCCGACTTAATCCGATTAATTGCGATTCAATCCGAGGCATTAATCCGAAACAACCTTACTGGAAGTAAAACGATAGAAAAAAAGGGAATAAAAAGAGATAAAACCTTTTCTATCCCTCCCAAGTAGCCGATTTGAATCTCGAAAACGCTATCTCTTCCTATCTCCAGTCTATCCCTACGCCCGGTATTACCTTTATCTTCCTATACGCTCGTCTATTCCTTCATCCGGTAGAGAGATAGGCATCAATCTGGATTGTCGAAGAAATATAATGATATAGAGGTAGATAGACAAGAGATAGAAACAGTTTTGGGTGGATATACAAAGAATAGAGTTAGATAAAGAAAACGAGTTTGAAAAATATAGTTGTGGATTTGGATTGACAAAGAGATAAAAAAAGATAGGCATACATCTGGATTGACAAAGAGGTGTAAAGAAATAGAGGTGAATAGGCAAGAGATAGAAACAAATATAGGTGGATATACGAAGGATAGACAGAGAGAAAGAAAATGGGTTTTAATGATATATACGTGAACTTTGATTGACAAAGAGGTGGAAAGAGATAGGCATAACTCTGGATTGATAAAGAGGTGTGAAGAAATAGAGGTGGATAGACAAGATATAGAAACAAATATAGGAGGATATACGAAGAATACTTGGAATTAAAGAAAACGGCATAGAAAGATATAGCCGTGAATTTTGATTAACAAAGAGATAGAAAGAGATAAACATCAATCTGGATTGACAAAGAGACATAACATAAGAGATGGATAGACAAGAGATAGAAACAAATTTAGGTGGATATACGAAGAATACTTAGAGATAAAGAAAACGGGCTTGAAAGATATATCCGTGAATTCGGATTGACAAAGATATAGAAAGAGATAGGCATAAATCTGGATTTACAAAGAGTTAAAAAGAAATATAGGTGGATATACCAAGAATAGACAGAGATAATAAAAAGGGGTTTGAAAAATATAGTCGTGGATTTGGATTGACAAAGAGATAGAAAGAGATAGGCATAACTCTGGATTGATAAAGAGGTGTGAAGAAATAGAGGTGGATAGACAATAGATAGAAACAAACATAAGTGGATATACGAAGAATTATTAGAAATATAGAAAACGGGTTTGAAAGATATAGCCGTAAATTTGAATTGACAAAGAGATAGAAAGTGACAAAAATAAATTAATGAGGGATATATTGAAATAAAGAGAAGAACGTTCAAAGATATAGCCGTGAATTTGAATTGGCAAAAAGATATAAAATTGTATAGGTTAATATACGATTGATAGGCTGCGATTGAGGGGACTGAAAGAGATATATGTAAATTTGGATAAACAAAAGATAGAAAGAGATAGTGGTGGATAGACAAAGAGACATAACATAAGAGATGGATAGACAAGAGATAGAAATAAATATAGGTGGATTTACAAAGAATAGAGCGAGATAAAGAAAATGGGCTTGAAAGATATAGTCGTGAATTTGCATAGACAAAGAGATAGAAAGAGATAGACATCAATCTGGATTTACAAAGAGATATAAAGAAATAGAGGTGTATAGACTAGAGGTAGAAACAAATATAGGTGGATTTACAAAGAATAGAGCGAGATAAAGAAAACGGGTTTGAAAAATATAGTCGTGGATTTGGATTGACAAAGAGATAGAAAGAGATAGACATAACTCTGGATTGATAAAGAGGTGTGAAGAAACAGAGGTGTATAGACAAGAGATAGAAACAAACATAAGTGGATATACAAAAAATAGACAGAGATAAAGAAAACGTGTTTGAAAGATAAAGCCGTGAATTTGATTTGACAAAGAGACAGAAAGAGATTTTCCTTATCTCTTTCTATCTAAGAGATAGAAAGCGATTAAAAGTGATAGGACTTCTATCTCTTTACTTCCAGCAGGGAAGTTTTTAATCCGAGTCAATCTGAACCAATTCGAGCTTGGATTTATCTTTACTGAATTACCAATCTGAGTCAATCTGAATGAATCCGAGGTCGGAAATATTTGGTTTGATTCGGAGTAAAAGTTCGGTTTGGATCAATCCGCACTCGGATTGACTTGAATTCAATAATTGTTTCGGATTGATTTTTGATTGAATTTCACCAAACAAGATACAACACGTTTTGTGGATTGATTCGGAATGATCCCGAATGGTTCTGAAACAGATTTAAAAAATGCTTGGATGCGTTCGGATTCTCTCGGGTTGAATTCCAAAACGAAACTTCCACTAGATAAGATATTAGATAATTGTAAAATTTGACAGCTATTTTTTTTAACAAATGTCAACGTTTCATAACTCCTTGAATCCAAAAAATGGGTTTTCTATCAATCCTGTCTGTCGTCATTGTCGTCGCTGTTTGTGGCCACGACAAATCTTGAAAGAATTATTAAATTTGAATGCGCTTTGGTAAACTTTAATAGGTTGAAAAAGGGCAAAGTTTGTCAACCAGACATATCTGACCAAAAGTTGACAAAATAGAGCATTTTTAGTATTTTCAAAAATTACTTTTTGGAAAAATCGAAAATTTTAATATTAATTTCTAACAGTGCTCGAAAAGTTCTACAAGTTGTTCTGATGAAATTTTCAAATAAAACCAAAATTTAAAAAATTACATTATTTTAAAATTCGAAAAATACCAATAATAAAATTCCATTTTTCAGTTAAACTATGCAAGATACAAAAAAATTTAACCATGCGATATTGTTCATTTGAAACAAATCTACAAATTTTAATTTAGACCTTATTTTAATAACAATTATTGTAGGTCAAAGTTCAATGCAGTATTTTCCACGTATACTTATTAAAAATGATCAGATTTTGAGGAATGATGATTTATTTTCTTCGTTAAACTATTTTAAGTCACCACAATCTTAGATTTTTTAACAAACCTCTCAATTTCTAGCTGATAATCAGAAATGGTAAAATAGTTTTATAAAAAAATAACTGAAGTTAGAAAGTGAGCGATTAATTTAAAAAGTTAAGACGCTTAAGTATTTTAAAATTGTTTAAAGAAAATAATTTACAGAATCCTCTTATTAGTCCAATAGTAATTTTATGTTTAAAATGGGAAAATGCACATGAAATTTTTTTTTATCACAAAATAATTATTTTTACCAGAAAGCTCATAAAAAGCCACTACTCTCTAAATCTGAATAAGTCAAATTTTTACTGATTGAATCAGTGATTTGCCATTTTACCGATTCATCTATACAAACAATAGTTTTCATTGTTGAATCAGTTACTTTTTACTGAAGTAATCAGTGAAATTTGACTGATTCACAGTAACCTATGTTTAGCTATATGAATCGGTCAAATTTCACTGATAACCAGTAGATTTTGACTGATTCAGATTTAGAGAGTAGGACTACAATTCAGTCGAGTTTCAAAAAGATTCAAGACAAAAAATTGTTAAGCGGGTACACTTAAAAAATTTTGCCCCATAGACTAAAGCCCCCAATTACCATAAAAGTGAAGATTTTAATACCTCCCAATGAATCGAGTTTGAATCTCTGAAATTTGTCCGCTCTGAAAAGACATCAATTCAAATTCACTCGAAAATAATGATTTTGATTGAACAACGTTGCGGTTTGACATCCGGAGATTTTGAGAAGGAATCAGAATAGAACGACAGAAGTAGAAGCTTCGGTCAAAAGTGCCTTTGGCATTTGGTGTGGGACAGTAGAAGAAGAATAGGCCAAATGAAGCCTCCTAAATTTCAACACCCTCTTTACCGTTGCAACTATCCCCTTCCCAGAACCACCCTTGTCCTCTCAGTTCTCTTCTTTCCCTCCACCCTCATCATTCCCTCTCCACTCCTTTTATCCCTCTTTTTATCCCCTTCTTCAGGCACCCTCTCAATCCTCACCCTCGTTTCTGAAACAAGCAGCGATGACGTGAAATCGGCGCGGGCCAATCAACTGCCTCCTAGCTCGGATGTTAGGGGCTAGCTTTAGGCGTGGCCAGGGATGAAATAGGGGGATGGCGAAGCGTGCCCCGGGGTGTAATATCATACCGCTGGTGGATAAATAGACGTGTGAGATGAGTGGGTGGCATGGCCAGAAACGGATGCTGTGAATCAGTACTGAACATCGGTCAACCTGAGCCTGGATGCGCGTTTATCTCCTTTTCCTCTTTTTCATTTTCCTTTCCCTCGCCACGTAAACCTTCAACCCATACCTAGACACTAGATCAGATTCCGAAAGGATCTAAGCTAAGGTTCTTGTGAATGGACCGACAAACAATTCGCAAGGATACTAAAGTTCACCTATGTTAGTCCATTGTATTTTCTGTTTCCTTTATTTCTTTATACTTTTCAGATTCTTATATAAGAATATTATATAATAAGAATTTATGCAATTTTCATAAAATCTCGACGTTTTGAGATATTCTGGACTCAGAAAAAGATTTGATTAAATTGAAGAAAATAATTTGTTTGAAAGACTTTCTTTGATTTGAAAAAATGTTTTTTTTTTAATGAAATAAAATTTATTTGATTTAAAGTATGCTTGAACCAAATAAACATTTGTTCGAATCAAATAAATTTCACACTTAAATCAAACAAATTATCCTTGCTGGACGTAAAGAGATAGGAATCTCATAAGTTTTTATTGCTTGTTATCTCTTAGAAAGAGAAATGGAAAATATATCTCTCGTCTATTCATATTTATCTCTTTTTATCCCTTTTCTATTCACCTCTATCTCTTTCTATCTCTTTGTCAATCCAAATTCACGCTCACTCTTTCAATCACGTCTTCTCAATCCCAGTCTAGTCTTCGTATATCCAACTATATTTGTTTACATCTCTTGTCTATCCACCTATATTTGTTTGTTTCTCTTTGTCAATCCAAATCCACGGCTATATCTTTCAAACCCGTTTTCTTCATCTCACTCTATTCTTTGTTGATCCATCTATATTTGTTTCTATCTCTTTCCATCTCTTTGCCAATCCAAATTCACGGATATATCATTCAAACCCGCATTCTTTATCTCACTCTATTCTATGTATAATCACCTATATTTGTTTCTATCTCTTGTCTATCCACTTATATTTGTTTATATCTCTTTGTAAATCCAGATTTATACCCATCTCTTTCTATCTCTTTGTCAATCTAAATTCACGGTTATCTCTTTCAATCCCGTTTTCTTTATCTCTAAGTACTCTTCGTATAACCACCTATATTTGTTTCGATCTCTTGTCTATCCACCTCTATTTCTTCACACCTCTTTTTCAATCCAGATTTATGCCTATCTCTTTATATCTCTCTTAAATCCAAATTCACGTCTATCTCTTTCCATCCCGTTTTTTTTATCTCTAAGTATTCTTCGTATATCCACCTATATTTGTTTCTATCTTTTGTCCATTCACCTCTATTTATTTATATCTCTTTGTCTATCCACCACTATCTCTTTCTATCTCTTGTTTATTCAAATTTACATATATCTCTTTCAATTCCCTTATCTCTCGTATATTGACCTAAATAATTTTCTATCTTTTTACCATTTCTAATTCACGGCTATATCTTTGAATATTCTTCTCTTTATTTCAATATATCCCTCATTAATTCATCTTTGTCACTTTCTATCTCTTTCTATCTCTTTGACAATTCAAATTCACGGCTAATATATCTTTCAAACCCGTTTTCTTTATCTCTGTCTATTCTTCGTATATCCACTTATGTTTGTTTCTATCTCTTGTCTATCCACTTCTATTTCTTCACACCTTTTTATTAATCCAGAGTTATGCTTATCTCTTTCTATCTCTTTGTCAATCCAAATCCACGACTGGATTTTTCTACCCGCTTTCTTTATCTCGCTCTATTCTTTGTATATCCACCTATATTTGTTTCTACCTCTTGCCTATAAACCTCTATTTATTTATATCTCTTTGTCTATCCACAACTGTCTCTTTCTATCTCTTGTTTATCCAAATTTACATATATATCTTTCAATTCCCTTCTCCTAATCACAGCCTATCTCTCGTATATTGAATTAAATAATTTTCTATTTCTTTGTCAATCCAAATTCACGGATATATCTTTCAAGCCCGTTTTATTTATCTCTGCCTATTTTTCGTATATCCACCTATATTTGTTTCTATCTCTTCTCTACCCACCTCTATTTCTTTATATCTCTTTGTCAATTCAGATTGGTGTTTATCTCTTTCTATCTCTTTGTCAATCCAAATCCACGACTATATTTTTCAAACACGTTTTCTTTATCTCACTCTATTCTTTGTTGATTCATCTATATTTGTTTCTATCTCTTTCCATCTCTTTGCCAATCTAAATTCATGTATATATCATTAAAACTCGCTTTCTTTATCTCAGTCTATTCTTCGTATGTCCACCTATATTTGTTTCTATCTCTTGTCTATACACCTCTATTTCTTTATATCTCTTTGTAAATCCAGATTGATGTCTATCTCTTTCTATCTCTTTGTCTATCCAAATTCACGACTATATATCTTTCCATTCCGTTTTCTTTATCTCTAAGTATTCTTTGTAAATCCACCTATATTTGTTTCTATTTCTTGTCTATCCACCTCTATTTCTTTATACGTCTTTGTTAATCCAGATTAATGTACAAGTATATCACTTTCTATCTCTTTGTCTATCCAGAATTATGCCTATCTCTTTTTATCCCTTTGTCAATCCAAATTCACGGCTATCTCTTTCAATCCCGTTTTCTTTCTCTCTGTCTATTCTTCGTATATTCACCTAAATTTGTTTCTATCTCTTTTCTATCCGCCTCTATTTATCGTTGTCCCTCCTCGTAGTTAGATCTTCTAATGTAGTACATACTGTATCATTAATTACAAAAATTACTTTTATTTATCGAATAGAAAGATGATGGAAAATGGCACTGATAATACAGAAGGTATAGACCGAAATAGAGAAAAGAGCATTCAAAGATTGGATTGATTCTGGATTGATGAAGATATAGAAATAGTTGGATGAGGATAGTCGAGGGGTAGCGAAAATATCGAAAATATCTCATGAGTAACATTGGTTTTGGTAGGCATTTTGGTACTTGCTGATTTTTCAATGTTATACGCGATAACGACAGATTTAGAATATTGGTTATGTACAAAATAATTTATTTATAAAATCCATGGCCTCAAACAAATATTTATGTGACCCAAAGATATTTTGTTTGAATTAAACAAATGTTATTTAATTATATTATTTAATACCTACAACTATGGTGTACACCATTTCATCATAGGATTTACATGTATCTTTCGTTTCAAGCGCGATGTGCGAGTGTTACGATGAGAATATGTACCTTAAGGTAGTTCGTTCACAAAAATTAGACCTCAGACAAAAATAGATAATTTTGCTTTCAAGAATAGCAATATTATTATTGAAGGGCTAATTTGAATTTGTAGGAAAAAGATTCTCTACAATATGACTGTTTCCTATTTTTGAAAATGAATTCTTTAATGGCTGTAATTATAATAAAACAATTTTTCAAAACAAAATTTTTATAAACAAATTGCTGTATTTGATAATAATTAATTCAATTTCAAAAATAGGAAACGGTCATGTTGTAGAGAATATATTTCCTAAAAAAATGAACCGTGATTTATTAGAATCGCAACATTTTTAATAATTTGGCTCGAAGCAATAAGAAAATAAGTTTGGGCAAAAATAAAATTTATTAATAATAGTATATTACGTGCCTAGGCGCACAATAAGGGTTATTGCGTGACGAGCGACAATGCTCGCAGGAGATCGAAGTCAAGGCGTAGTCGAGGTATAGCCGATGCGTAGTCGAGACGTAGCTGAGGCAAAGTCGAGACGAAGCCGAGACAAAGCCGAGACGAAGCCGAGGCGCGATCAGTCTTGCGAGCATTGTCGCGAGTCTCGTAATTTCCCGAATTGTGTGCATTGGCACGTATTCTATTTTATGTGACTTCGGTGCGTATACGAGTTTTTATGCGTACACTCGAATCTAATCTAGTATTGTAGTTGTTTGCGGCGCTAGTCATTACACTTGTTATGTTACGACTAGTCCCGGCCATTTTGATTTTATCGATCTTCTGTAGTAGTAATGGATTTTAGTAGACGCATGCGCAGTTCAAATGTACAAGGCTTTGCCAGTAAGATGCTAACGGTGTACGAAGAAGAAGAAGAATAAGAAGAAGATTCTGCTCCGCTGTAAGACTATATGCGCATGCGCAGTTCAATTTTTACATTATATTCCTCTGTAACGGAATACATAACATTCTGTTACTCTCAGCTGTAACGGAAAAACGAGTTTCCGCGACGGAGGCACATAAAATTATTTTTTTGTGTTTCAAATTTTTTTCATGAAAAATAATATTTTCTCTTTCAAATTAGCCCTTCAATAATAATATTGCTATTCTTGAAAGCAAAATTATCTACTTTTGTTTGAGGTCTAATTTTCGTGAACGAACTACCTTAAGGTTGATAGACCCTCTTAAACAAAAAATAATTTTATTCTTCACTTGAAACCAGAAACAAATTTAGTAAATTGTAGATAAAGAACATAAACACTGAGCGCGAAGCGCGACGTCGAATTCGCGCTTAAACTTGTTTACATTCTCATCATAAGAGAAGGTATTTATCAATTTTTATGTAAAAGAGATAGAAGATCGAGTTTTTATTCGTCCTATGCATTTCCACATTAATTTAGATATCGAGTTACAATTTTCACTAATTAAGTGAAAAGCAGTAAAGAGCGTTGTTCTGGTCCTATAATTTTATAATTATTAAAAATAATTCCAATAATAAATTCGTATATAATTATAAATATTTAGAAGCAGATAAACGTTCCTCATGGCCTTTTACCTAATTATTCAAAGTTTTTACTCGATATCTCAATTAATGTGGAAATGCTCAGGACAAAAAAAACAGTGTCGGTAAGGTAGGGATCGGATAAGTCATACATGGCCTTAAGTGTAATTATCGATAAGTCTTTCAACTTTTTTCAACATTTTAACTACAATGAAGTTAGCAAACGTGCTTTATTGTCTTTTGTTATTTTACCCAAATCTTCAAAAATATATTTTATAAATCAAAAGAGTTATCTTACATTAACTAATTTATTTATAATTAATTCCCGTGGTCCGATTGATTCATGGCCTTAAATCAGTGAAAAAAAATCGAAAAAAGTAGACTTTTCACGAAACAACTGTATATTCATATTCAAAGGGACTTTCCCGAGAAAAAGATTCTCCATAACTTAACCGCATTTTATATATTAATATATATATATATATTAATAATATATTATCATTTTATATATTAACAAGCCTCATTTAAGAAGTTTTTGAAACCTTTGTTTTTTTCAAAGATTCTAAATATTCCTTTGAAAACTTTATTACTTTTATACAAATTTTATATGTTTTGGAAAATGATCAATATTTTAAAAAATCCTCAAAAATTAATCGAAAATATGTTATGCATTTTTGTAGATCTTAAAACTCTATCAGCTAAGGAGTTTAGATTGTACCAATGGAGAAAAATTTTAAAATCGAAATTTTGACTCCTTATGAAGAAAAACTAACAATCCAGCAAATTTTTATTTTGAATGCAAGTTAATAATTTTAATATTGACAATAAATAATATATTGCTTTTTGAATTATTCAAAATTTTTAATTTGATTTGCCTACAACATTTTTTGGTTAAGGGGATCCGCTACCTTTAATTGCTATATTTTTGACTTTTTTGACATATTCCAAAAATGTTATTTTTTTATTCTCTATATTTTTCTGAGTATGTGTGTAAATTTTTAGGACAATTTGATTATTTTTCTTGGAAAAATAAATAAAATTAAAAGTTACTACGATTTACGAATAACTAGTTTTTAGCGAAAATTGGCTTTTTAGACAAAATTATTTATTTGTTTACTAATATTTCTGAATTATGTGGAAAAGAGTAGAGTTTGCACAGTTTGCAGAGAAAGAGAAAAAAAAATTCTGAAGAAGGAAAGGAAAGGAAAGGAAAGAAGGAAATAAAATTCAAACTATTAAACACAACCTTTGAAATTTTCACCACTTATTCTTTTTCATATTATCAATATTTTTGGGTATGGAAAGCACTCTAGTTAAAAAATAACTACAATTTTTTTTTATATTTTGGGATATTTTTATTAATTTTTTTATTTTATTTGTAACTTTTTTTTCAGGAATGTTATCTTTTTATCCACAACCAAAAAGTTGCTACACATTGTAAGGAACAAGATAAAAAAAGAATCATGACAATTGGTTGAAAAACAAAAAAGTTATTCAAAGTCAAAAAATGTCCAAAAAATGACCAAGAAACTCAAAACTTTTAGTTTAAAAATACATAAAGGCGCTGGAATTTTAAAAAAACCCCAAAACCTTTCTAAATAAAGGTAGTAAATATAATAAAAATTATATGAAAGGTTTTTTTTGGGAGTGATGAAAAAATTGTTCTCTGCAGTAAAATATTTCAACAAAATTCGTTCTGTATAATAGTGATTCAATTTCCACCAAATGCTATTGAAGTAGAAGATAATTTTATAAGAATAGATATGTCAGCTATTATCTCCAATAACTCTGCAGGGCATTTTAAACTTAGCGTTCAAACAATTCTCGCTATACAATTTGTGGCATTTATAATTTTTCTTCACAAAAATGAGTTGAGGATACTCTTAAAATAAAGTTTAGTAGAAAGCAAGAGAGAATAACCGGAGGCTATGTAACTTAGCGGAAGTATGAAGCTTAAAGATTAAACGTCCTCATACCCTCGGGTTTTATACTGGGGTCCAGTGAAGAGACAAATTTAAATCTTGCTAAGCTCAGCCATTAGTACTAAGCGTAAACACCAAACAGTGCATTAAACTATATGGTCCTGTCCTTAAACGCGAAGCCAAGTGTCCATTCCCACGAGGATTTCTGGGACACTGCTTCGCTTACATGCTTTACGCTTCGATGTACTCTCACTTGTCTTTGTACAAATTACATTCTACAGTGGTTTACTCTACTAATCCTAAATGTACTTATTATGAATGTTTTATTTTTTTACATTCTCATTAGATATGAAAAAGTATTAGATTTGTGTAAAATTTGATATCAACTTTTTACATTCTTATCATCAATGATAAGGTATTGGTTTTATGTTGAAAATTATTTTAGAAATTTTCATCAAATCTTTAAGGGATCCGCCACCTTTTACATTTTCATTTTTTAGTTTAGACCTTCCATATAATTTTTTTTGTATTTAGTATCTTTATTTAGAAAGGTTTTGGGGTTTTTTGGGCATTTTTTGGACATTTTTTTTGTCTTTTAATAACTTCTTTGTTTTTTAAACAATTATCACGATTCTTTTTTTATTTTGTTCCTTACATTAGCAACTTTTTGGATATGGAAAATAAGGTAACGTGACTAACAAAAAAGTTGCAAATAAAATAAAAATTTTTTAGTTATTTTTTAGATAGAGTGCTTTCCATACCCAAAAAGTTGATACACGTTGTAAGGAACAAAATAAAAGAAGAATCATGACAATTGGTTGGAAAACAAAAAAGTTATTCAAAGTCAAAAAATGTCAAAAAAAGGCCCAAAAAGGTCAAAATTTTTAGTTTAAAAATACATAAAGGTGCCAGAATTTAAAAAAAAAACCCAAAACCTTTCTAAATAAAGGTACTAATCATAAAAATAATTATATGGAAGGTCTAAACTCAAAAAATAAAAATATTAAAGATGGCGAATCCCTGTAAATGCGATAAACATGCTACTATTTAATCCCATGTGTTTAGAAAAAATGAAATCAAGCTTTTCATGCAATCTTTCGGAGCATTTTTATCGCATTCAACAATGTTTATATAAATTACACTCAAATAGTTAAAATAAACAAAAATGATTATCGTACTAAAGGACCTTAGAAAGGACGTACTTTTTCACCTCGAAAAGGACGTCCTTTAGTCTCCCAATTTTGGACGTTCTTTTCAACATGAAAAAGCACACCCTTAAGGTTTTGGGGTTTTTGGGCATTTTTTGGACATTTTTTTGTCTTTTAATAACTTCTTTGTTTTTTAAACAATTATGACGATTATTTTTTTATTTTGTACCTTACATTGTGTAGCAACTTTTTGGCTATGTAAAATAAGGTAACGTGACTAAAAAAAAAGTTGCAAATAAAATAAAAATGTTGTAGTTATTTTGTAGATAGAGTGCTTTCCATACCCAAAACGTTGCTACACGTTGTAAGGAACAAAATAAAGGAAGAATCATGGCAATTGGTTGAAAAACAAAAAAGTTATTCAAAGTCAAAAAATGTCAAAAAACGGCCCAAAAAGGTCAAAATTTTTAGTTTAAAAATACATAAAGGTGCTGGAATTAAAAAAAAACCTAAAACCTTTCTAAATAAAGGTACCAAATATAAAAAACTTACATGAAGTCTAAACTCTAAAAATAAAAATATTAAAGGTAGCGGATCATCTTAAGTTTTGGGACCCTCTGAGTCAGAAAAAATGGTTTTTACGAAAGTGTCTGTCTGTCTCTTTCTTGTCTGTCTGTCTGTTCGGCGTTTGTCGACACGATAACTCTGGATAGAATTATCGGATTGGATTGAAATTTGGCACACCCCTTGAGGGCCCAAATAAAAGAACATTTTTTGTACTTTTGAAAAAATCCAAAATAGCAATACTGTTTTATGATAGTGTTCATGAATCTCTACTAATTATCTTAATAAATTTTGTATTAAATAGAAATTAAAAAAGTTTCAGTATCAACAAGTTCTACAAATTTTAATTGCAACATTTTTTTATAAGATGTATATTTTTCGTTTTTATTCAAAAAATGCAATTGAAAGTTAAAAATCCTATTTTTTAGCTAAACGATACCAGATGCGCAAAAACGTTTCACGTAGAAAAAAGATACGTAAAATTTACAGGAAGTTCGGTATTTCCAGTGGTAGTATTTCAAAATTAATACGAAAAATATATACCTTACCAAAAATATGTACATTCAAATATCAAAACTGCTTTTAAGTAAATAATTATGTATTCCGACGTTTTATTCGTAAATATCTCGCATAGTTTGGCTAAGAAGTGGAATTTTTTATTTTCAATATTTTTGAAAATAAAAATAGGAAAACATTTCATTCAACAGAGTGTAAATGAAAATTCGTATATCACTTTTAAGTAAAATTTTTTTAAATTTTATCTTTTTTATATCTCAAATAGTTTGGCCCGAAAATGGAATTCAATTATTGACTTTCTTTAATATCAATGTGTTTAAAACATATAAGCAAAATTATAAACGAATAATAATACTTATTGCTTGTTTTTACATTCTCATCATGGATGAGAAGGTATTGGTTTTATGTGAAAAATGACTTTCGAAATTTCCATCAAATCTTTACGTTTTGAGAACCCCTGAGTCAGAAAAAATGGTTTTTACGAAAGTGTCTGTCTGTCTGTCTGTCTGTCCGTCTGTCTGTCTGTCTGTCTGTCTGTAGGTCGTGTGCGGCATAACTCTCGATAGAATTATCAGATTGAATTGAGCTTTGGTACACTTTATCGGAGCCGAAAAAGTAAGGACAAGTTCGTTAACCAGCCACATCCAATCAAAATTGAAGGGTTGAGCACTACTTTTGTGTTTTTGAAAATAATTTTTTGAAAAAATCAAAAATTTCAATACTGGTTTTAGATAGTGCTCATAAATGTCTAAAAATTACCCTGATAACATTTTTTGATTAAATCAAAATTAGAAATGTTACAGCATATTCAAATTCGAAAAAAGTCAATATCAAAATTCCATTTTCCAGTTAAATTATACGAGATACGAAAAAACGTTATAATACAATATTATTGAATAAATAAAGACCTACAAATTTGAATTGTAACATTTTTTCATAAGATGCATATTTTTCTTTTTAATTAAAAAAAAAAGCTATTGAAAATCCAAAATTCAATTTTTTAACAATAATATGTAAAATAAGAAAAAAACGTAAGAATACAATGTTGTTAGTTTCAAAAAGATCTACAAGTTTTGTCTCACACAGTTTCTGATAAAAGATATATTTTTCGTTTCAATTCCAAAAAATACGATTAAAATTCAAAAATTCCATTTTGTAGACAAAATATGTGAGATACAAAAAAAACTTTGAGATGAAAAATTGTTTGGCTAAATAAGGTCTACACATTCTTATCGAGAAATTTCTCGACAGGATGTATATTTTAATTTTTTGATTTTTAATATTGAAAAAATTCGATTTGTTTCACCATAATATGTGAGATACGAAATAAGCGTTGTTCTGCAAAATCGTTTCCTTAAATAAAGTCTACGCTTGTTTTTCCTTTTTGAGATATTTGGAAGAAAATAAATTTATCAATAATCATGTAATTTATTAAAAAGTTACAAAAATGCATACAGAAAATCGAGCGCGAAGCGCGAGTGTCATGATGAGAATGTGTTCCTTAAGGCCGATAGAGCCTTAAGTAAATTGAATTTCCTGTTTCACTTAAATTCAAAAAGAAATAGAGTGACTTTGAGAAAATGACTAATTTACATCATCTTTACTATCATTAAATTGGTTTGAGCTTCAGTATTAAATTATAAGAAATAAACTTAAACGTATGCAAAGAGCACAAGACCGAGCGCGAAGCGCGAGGTCTAGAAAGAACGGAGCGCGAAGCGCGACGTTCAAAAATTCCTGAGCGCGCAGCGCGACGTTCGAGTATTACGGAGCGCGAAGCGCGACGATCGAATCGCGCGCCCTAGGCGCGCTCAAACTTGCGAGCGCTGCTAGCTGCGCGCGAAGCGCGCAATGAGAATGTGCCCGCAAAGCGGGCAGATTTTTCTGTATGCGTTTCTACATTTCTCAAATAAATTGATAAACATTATTAGAACGATTTGATCTCTCTCATACATTTCCAAGTTCTAAAAGTTTTGAATCTCATAAAAATGGTACTGAAAAATCAAAATATGAATTTTAAGTTCAGAAAATGTAAGAATAGAATGAGAATGTGTTCATCTTGCATCGGCAAATTTTTTCATTTTCTAAGTAAAATTGATTATTAATTTTTTTGAATTTCAAAATACTGTGACCTAGTGAATTTTTTCCTGAACGTAAAATGTAGCAGAAATAATTCATAAAAAATCTTGAGCTTTATATATTATATATATTTTGTATTTTGATAAGATAATCTATTATAGCAATAGCGGAGAAATTTTGAATTTGGGATTAGAAAGTTTTTAGGGACTTTCACCTGGTGACAGTATAGATAGAAAATTATTAAAAAAACTTTTTTTCTGTCCCAAAAAAATTTTAGTTCCACTAAAAAAATGTGTAGCTTGTACATCAATAATTCATTTACTAATACAGCAATTCTATTTTTCTCCGTGTGGACTGCCCGATTTTTTCCTTAAATAAAAAACAGTACAATGGATCATAAAATTCACAATTAACGTATAAAATTAAAAAATTATTGAATAAACTTTTTTGCTGTCCCAACAAAATTTTAGTTCTGCCAACAAAAAGTTTTCCTGGGACAGCAAACAAATTTGTAGGTTGTATATCAACAATCCATTTACTAATACAGTAAATCTTTTTTCTCCGTGTGGACGGCCCGATTTTTTCCGTAAATGAAAAACAGTATAAATAATCATGAAATTCACAATTATTATCCTATAAAATAAAAAAATTATTGAAAAAACTTGTAAAATTTGAAAAAAAGTATTTACTTAAGGTAGTTGATCCACGAAAATTAGACCTCAGGCAAAAATAGATAATTTTGCTTTCAAGGATAGCAATATTATTATTGAAGGGCTATTTTGGACAAGAAAAGATTAATTTCCATGAAAAAAATTTGAAATACAGAAAACTAATTTTACTTTTGCCCCAACTTTTTTTCTTATTGCTTCTTACCAAATTTTAAAAAAATTAGGCGATTTTAATAAATTACAAATCAGTTTTTCAAGAAAAAGATTCTCTACAACTTAACCATTTCCAATTTTCGAAAATGAATAAATTATTATTAAATTCAGCAATTTGTTTATAAAAATTTCGTTTTAGAAAATGTCTTTTTAATGGTTTCAGCCACTAAAGAATTTATTTTTAAAAATCAGAAAATTTGGCAAGAAGCGATAAGAAAAAAAGTTGGGTCAAAAATAAAATTTATTAATAAAATTATTTTTCTGTGTTTCAAATGTTTTTCATGTAAAATAAACTTTTCTCATTCAAAATAGCCTTTCAATAATATTATTGCTATTCTTGAAAGCAAAATTATCTATTTTTGTCTGAGGTCTGATTTTCATGGATGAAAACTACCTTAACTTTAAGGTCTTTCCTTCTATGAACATTCTTCTAGCACAGATATCGGTAATATTAAGCTGAAATAAAATTACAGGTAGTTTAATTAAACAAGAGAAGAAGACGTTAACCTGTTATGTATTAGTAGTGCATGATAAACGCTGCGGGTGGTGTCGCAATGAAATAAGAGTGGCTGAGGGGATAAAATAGATTGAGAGGATGCTGGGGGTACGAATAAAACAATTAGGGGTGCGTCGACGTACACTTGAACAGGCACCCCTCGTGTACCCAGATATAGGGGCAAACTGTTCGTTAGAAATCGACGATTCACTGAAATCTCTGCTTCACTTATATATGCACTTCTACTAAATATACATACATGTGCATAAAATCTTCTAATGCCATTATATATTTTTTTCTTTTATTTAACAAAAAATTCGTTATCGAGTTTTTTTTTTTTTAGCAAAAGTGTGGAAATTGTATATATTGATAAATTTTTCATTGGTGGAATCATATCATCCAAAAACAGCTAAAAACCACTAAAATTCGTCTGTTGATACTATTGATAAAAAAAATATTCTAAATGAAAAAAAACTTAGGAAATAGTCACTTTAACTAATTTTTTCTTGAGGTATTATTAAATTTTCAAATCATTGCAAAAACATACTTGCAAATATATGAATGAAATAGATATTTATTAATAGCACTTAAATAAATTTATATTTTCAATACTTATCACATATTATAAGGTATTATATTTGTGTAAAAATTGACCAAAATTTCAAAAATTAAAGCATTTTTGGTATTTTTGAAAACTACTTTTTAGAAAAATCTAGTATTTTAATAATAGTTTCTAATAGTTTTAAGAAATTTCTACAAATTGTACCCATAACATTTTTCAATAAAACCAAAATTATAAAAGTTACAGTATTTTGAAACTTCAGAAAAATATATAATAAAAATCCATTTTTCAGTCAAACTATGCAAGATGAGAAAAAACGTTATGATACAAAGTTTTTCACTAGAAAAAGTTCTACGCATTTGCACATTTTTTGATGATGTATTTTTTAAACTTTTTTATTTTAAAGTCAAAATTTCTGAAAATTAAAAATTGGAATTTTTAACCAAAATATATAATTTGAGAAAATTCGAAATCATGAAATTAGATAATTATATATTATACTAATTTTTTCCTTTAAAACATAAGTCTCAGTTTCTTGTTTTCGATTGTGAATATATCAAGCGCGAGTATCGCACACTGGGAGGAAATGCACTTTTTTCGTTCAAAAATGTGCAGAGCCTTCAATTTTGGTACGATTTTTAATTTTTCTTTTAACATTCAAATGCAATAAATTCTAAAGAGCTTCGCGGTCAGAAATTTTGTCTCCTCTATTTTTGTATTAATAATTTATTTACTCAAAATATGGAAAACTGATATTTTTTATGTTTTATAAACTGCTTAGGTAAACTGTATATTGTCTTAAATTAATATTTGGGGACTGACAGAATACAAATAACTTGTTTATTATTCCATTTGATTGTTATAAACAAATTTTATGAACAAATTGACAAATAGTCCTAATAGCATCAGTAAAAAAAATTTCTTTTTGCTAAAAGTGCTTTGTATTAATGTAGGAATGACATTTAATCACAAAAATAATTAAAAAGATAACACAAACCATTGTTATAAACAATTCTTGTGACAAAATATTTAAATTTGAGGTTTTTTCAAATGATAATTTCCTTCAATCGCCAGAACGACTTCAGGTATTCCTTGGAATAATGAATCTTTAATAATATTTGGTCAAATATACTTGTAACAATTAAAACTTTTATAAACAAGTTCAAATTTTTGCCCCTTAGCGTAGAAAAAAAAATTTTGTTGCCCTGAAAATGTTTTAAACTATTGAACGACTGACTGCTAGTCACAAAAATATTTCAAAAGTTAAAAATAACCATCATTATAAACAATTCTTGTGGCAAACTATTTCAATTTAAAGTTTTATCAAATTTAAATTTCCTTTGATCAACAGAATGGGTACAGATATTCCTGAAAGTAATATATCTTTGATCATATTTGGTAAAATCTAACAATCTGAATGTTTATAAACAATGAAGATAAACAAATTTCAGCAGTTTCACGTAGCAAAACATCTGGTTTTCAATCGAAATAGCTTTAGACTAAGTTGTGAGTCTAAGTTAGTCACAAATATTAATAAAAATACATTATTAAATATTTCTATAAATGTTTATACTAACAAATTTTATGTGAAAAATTCCTCTTCAATTGAAAAATTGAGAAATAGAAGTCTATTCCGTATCCATAATATCCAGAGTTATATTTTGTTTTAATAACTTTCAGTTGTTTTACTAAACAATTTTGAATTTGTTTATAAAAATTGCAATTGTTATATTTTAACAAATATTATTAAACATTTATTATTTTAAGGAATACCTGAAGTCGTTCTGATTGTAATTTGAAAAAACCTCAAATATAAATATTTTCCCACAAGAATTGTTTATAACAATGGTTATTGTTATCTTTTTAATTATATTTTTGTGATTAAATGTCATTCCTAGATTAATACAAAGCACTTTTAGCAAAAAGATATTTTTTTACCGATAATAAGACTATTTCTCCATTTGTTCATAAACTTTGTTTATAACAATTAAATGGAATAATAAACAAGTTATTTGTATTCTGTGAGTCTCCAAACATTCATTCAAGACAATATATAGTTTACCTAAGCAGTTTATAAAGCGTAAAAAATTTCAGTTTTTTCATACTTTGAGTATAAAAATTATTAATATAAAAATAGAGGACATTTTTGGACGAAAAAAGTGCATTTCCTCCCAGTGTGTGTCGTGATGAGAATGTATTCCTCAAAGTCAAAGTAACATTGAGAAAATTTAATTCAAATTTACAATATTATAAAATTTTATTTAAAATTTAAAAAATTTGCTATTACCCTTGAAAATGATCAATTTTATTTAAGGTGTTTTAAATTTTCTCTCTAATTCTGGATTAGTGAAAAGTGATCCACTAATTCACTTTAGTAACAATTTTAACTAAATATTAGTCATTTTCTACCATTTCACTCAGTTTTTTGCAGTCTTTGTAAAAAAATTAGTAGAAATTTGGACTAAGGTGAATCAGTGGTTCACTTTTCATTAATTCAGACTTAGAGAGTAAGACTATTGTAATATACCATTTCATCTGACCAGAAAATGTACACAGCAAATAGATAATTCTATTTTCATGAATATCATGTTTATGTTTAAATTGGGGAAATATTTACGTCTATTCATTCATTTATTACAATGGACGATGCAGTAGTAATAATTGTTATCTAGGATTGAATAAAAGCGATCGCATCATGAATTCGTCAGGGTATTTACCACATCTCCCCTATAATGACATATGATCTATGGGACAAATTGTTGGCCACACGATGCAGTTTCACGAACTAATACCCACATAATATACTGAGGTGACCCCGCTCGTTAAAAGCTTCGCGAGGGCGTTAGCCTTTGTGATTGCCATTTATTATGGGACCATTGAAATCCCCCTTTACTGATTCGACCTGTCACAAAGTATCGAAAGTCAAATATTAAGCTGCTGATTGAATCGAAAGGCATGTTCAAAATTTGAAGGATGAACTTTTATTATTACACACAGAGTCAAATTATACTCAGGACGTTTAAGAATAATTCAATTTGTGGGGATTTCGAGAATAGAATTGGAACTTTGATAAATTGAAGTCGCTTTAATTTAGGATATGATATTATTTTACTCATGATTTTCTAACTATTTTTCAGAAATATTTGTATTATTGTCAAAATGAGGGAAAATATTTTTTTTCATTTATTATTTACTAAAAGATATCTCGAATTTTTCAACTCGAGAGTTTTCAAATTTGTGAAAAAAATGCGAAAAAAGGAAATTTCATGACTTGTTAATGTTTAGGTTTATGATTGAAAGAAATAAAATGAAACTAAAGTAAAATTAATTAATTCTAAGCAATTAATTAATTTCTTCAATTATTTTATTTATAATATTAATAATATGAGCAATAATCAATTACATTCAAATATAAATAAGTAGAAAATAATTGAAAAATATAATCATGTGCTGCAAAATTAGTTTCATTCGGTAATAATAATTCAGATTTAGAGAAACTTTATTACGTTAAAACTGAAAAACTGATTCAATTGAAAATATTCATCATAATTTCTTAATAATTTGACTACTCAGCACTTCAAATTAGATTTCTAGGTTTAAGGTGGGAAGTGAACAGTTTTAAATTATAATTAAAGTAAGTGCGTCAATCTCTCGCAACCCCTTCTAATTTGCTTTGAACAATAGAAAAATGCAAACATTTACTCAATTTTTCTTACATAAGAGTAATTTGAACAGAATACGTTAATTATTTGCCTTATTCTGGTGTTTAAAACAAATAACAAAGTTTATCATGTTTTTAAGGAAAATTTTTATTTTTAACGTAAATGAAACACACTTTTGAATTTATTGGGTTAGGCCACTTTGTAATGATCAACAAATCGAATTTTTGTTTGCATTATTTTATACCTTTAACTTTTAGGAAAAATTGCAGATGAAAGGTATCATAAACATTTTTTATTTACAATAAATTGATACAATATTTTCTTTCTTCTTTTACGTTTTTCTTGAAACTACTTTTTTCACACTAGTGGAATAAGTAACTCGAAAAATATAGAATAATAAGATGTACCATTATTTTTTAATAAATTGTTTAAGTTAAATTGTTCTTTTCAAAAACTGAAAAATATCTTTGCAAAAGAACAGCACATGACTCCGCCACTTTTAAAAATTATGAAATTATTTTTTCACAATTTATTGATTTATGAATATTGTAAACAGTGATTGTAAAGAAAAAATTTTGTTCACGGAGAAAAATATTTGTCAAAAATTACCAAATTATTTGGAAACGCATGATAAATTCTGAAGTTACGTACTTTTTCTTAATAATTCAACATTTATCAAGATTTATATTATAGAATACACTAAATTATCGATAAAAATTTCAAATAGATTGTAAAATCAATTGAAATATTAGAAAAAAGAACGAAGCTTCAGAATTTATCATACGTTCCCAAATAATTTGGAAATTTTCGACAAGTATTTTTCTCCGCGTGTGAATTAGTTGTGCCAAAAAAATTGTTTCTTATCGATTTCAATGCATTTTGAAAAAAGCGACAGTACATTTCAAAAACTGTTTGTTTATTAATAGTTATCTGGCAATTAAATTTGTTTTCTCACCTGCCTATAACTATCCTAATTCTGTTTTAATCACAATAAACAATAATTTATTTTGTTCATTGAAACATTGTTTACGATTCTACTCATTTAACCATTTTCAATCAATTTTTTGAATAAATACACATTGTAAAAAATTTGTTTATTTATCAGACTATACAAAATTTATTTTAAAAATAACAAGACTGTCGCTTTGCGTTTAAAACTTACAATTGAAAAGAAGAAACTGAGACTTGTGATTTGAAGAAAAAAAGTAGAATTTTCAATTTTCAATAGCATTTTTTAAATTAAAACAAAAAATATACATCTTGCCAAAAAACGTTATGAATAAAATTTGTAGATCATTTTATAATAAATAATTTTTCATCATAACATTTTTTCGTTCTCTTACAGTTTCTCATAAAGAATTGAATTTTATTATTGATTTTTTTCAAGTTTTATAATGCTGTAGCTTTGTTAATTTTGTTCTGATTAAAAAATGTCACGAGGATGATTGACAGGACTTTTCAATTACACTCGAGATTCCCTATAACGAGATTCCCTGTAACAAGGCCTCCCTTTTACGAGCGCGTCACGCCTCCCCATAACGAGTAGACGATCCACCCCTCTTCCCCCACTACTGCGGAATGAAGCGCGCTCGAATTTGAAACGTTGTATCTTTTGCAAATTTCCCTATTTTTCATCCCGTTTTCCAAATTTCTCAAAATTTCCATTTTTTTATTAATTTTCGAGACTTTCCTTTTTTTCTGGAAATAATCAAAAATACACCTGATAAGCATAGATATTTTTATTATTATATTATTACATTTTTAGTATTTTTAGTACATACTGTCAAATAAGTCAATTCCTTGTTCAATACTCGCAAAAATCTTTTTTATACGCTTTTTACTATGTAAATACAATTATTCACATGGCATCACTGACCGACTGACTGCGCGCATCATATAATGCCCATAACAGCGCGTAGCAACAAGTAGGATATGGAGGGGATCCCTTTCGCGCTCGATGCAGAGAGGTCTCCGATGCTCGAGCTTCTCGTTATAGGGAATTTCGAGTGTACTATCAGAAATCAATATTACAGTTTTTGATTTCTGCAAAAAGCAGTTTTTAAAAACACCAAAAATGCCGTAATTTTCCCAATTTTGGATGGATATGACTGGTTAACAAACTCGTTCTTTCCTTCTGAGTTCAGATAAACTGTAGCTAACGCATATCAATCTGATCATTTTCTTGAACGTTATCATCACCAAAAACAGCGACGACATCGACAGACAAAATTGAAAAAAGTCTTTCTTCAGTTTCACTAAAAAAGTTATCTCACACGAACTTTTACAGGAATTTGGTCTCGTGATCTGGTAGATTCTTGGCCCTAAATGCATTATTTTTTTGCATTTCAAATTTTTTTCACGGAAAATAAACTTTTCTCTTTCAAATAAGTCCTTCAAGAATAATATTGTTATTCATGAAGGCAAAATTATCTATTTTCGCCTGAGGTCTAATTTTTGTAGATAAACTACCTTAAACAATACAAAAATCTTTAAATGGTCATTTCAAATACCTTTTCAGTAAACTTAATAAACTTTCCCATACTTAAATAAATTAATATTTTTAATATTCATCACATATGAGAAGGTATTATATTTGTGTAAAATTTGACCCAAAATTCAAAAATTAAAGAATTTTTAGTATTTTAAAAAACTACTTTTTGGAAAAATCCAATATTTTAATCATAGTTTCTAATTTTCGTGGATGAACTACCTTAAACAATACAAAAATCTTTAAGTGGTAATTTCAAATACCTTTTTAGTAAATTTAACAAACTTTCCCATACTTAAATAAATTAATATTCTTAATTTTCATCATATATGAGAAGGTATCATATTTGTGTAAAATGGGACCATAATTCCAAAAAGAAAGTATTTTTAGTATTTTAAAAAACTATTTTTTGGAAAATTTCAGTATTTTAATGATAGTTTCTAATTTTCGTGCATGAACTACCGTAAACAATAAAAAAATCTATAAATGGGCACTTCAAATACCTTTTTGGTAAATTTAATAAATTTTCCAATACTTAAATAAATTAATATTCTTAATTTTCACCACATATGATAAGGTATTATATTTGTGTAAAATTTGACCAAAATTCCAAAAATAAAGTATTTTTAGTATTTTAAAAAACTACTTTTTGGAAAAATCCAGTACTTTAATCATAGTTTCTAATTTTCGTGGATGAACTACCTTAAACAATACACAAATCTATAAATGGTCAATTCAAATACCTTTTTAGTAAATTTAATAAATTTTCCCATACTTAAATCAATTAATATTTTTAATTCTCATCGCATATGAAAAGGTATTATATTTGTGTAAAATTTGACCAAAATTCAGAAATTAAAGCATTTTTAGTATTTTAAAAAATTACTTTTTGGAAAAATCCAGTATTTTAATGATAGTTTCTAATTTTTGTGGATGAACTACCTTAAACAATACACAAATCTATAAATGGTCAATTCAAATACCTTTTTAGTAAATTTAATAAACTTTCCCATACTTCAATAAATTAATATTTTTAATTCTCATCACATATGAGAAGGTATTATATTTGTGTAAAATTTGACCAAAATTCAGAAATTAAAGCATTTTTAGTATTTTAAAAAATTACTTTTTGGAAAAATCCAGTATTTTAATCATAGTTTCTAATTTTTGTGGACGAACTACCTTAAACAATACACAAATCTATAAATGGTCACTTCAAATACCTTTTTGGTAAATTTAATAAATTTTCCCATACTTAAATAAATTAATATTCTTAATTTTCACCACATATGATAAAGTATTATATTTGTGTAAAATTTGACCAAAATTCAGAAATTAAAGCATTTTTAGTATTTTAAAAAATTACTTTTTGGAAAAATCCAGTATTTTAATGATAGTTTCTAATTTTTGTGGATGAACTACCTTAAACAATACACAAATCTATAAATGGTCACTTCAAATACCTTTTTAGTAAATTTAATAAATTTTCCCATACTTAAATCAATTAATATTTTTAATTTTCATCATATATGAAAAGGTATTATATTTGTGTAAAATTTGACCAAAATTCAGAAATTAAAGCATTTTTAGTATTGTAAAAAATTACTTTTTGGAAAAATTCAGTATTTTAATCATAGTTTCTAATTTTTGTGGACGAACTACCTTAAACAATACACAAATCTATAAATGGTCACTTCAAATACCTTTTTAGTAAATTTAATAAATTTTCCCATACTTAAATCAATTAATATTTTTAATTTTCATCATATATGAAAAGGTATTATATTTGTGTAAAATTTGACCAAAATTCAGAAATTAAAGCATTTTTAGTATTTTAAAAAATTACTTTTTGGAAAAATCCAGTATTTTAATCATAGTTTCTAATTTTTGTGGATGAACTACCTTAAACAATACAAAAATCTTTAAATGTTCATTTCAAATACCTTTTTAGCAAATTTAATAAATTTCCCCATATCATATCTTTATCAAAATTTACATTGCTATACAACAATGCGATATAAAAGGTAAATGTATACGAGCCTTATATAAGTCGAGTCAAAGTCAGTTGTTCTTTCATTGAAGAGCAACAAGAAACAACAGCTTCACTAAAAAAAAAAAATAGTCCCTCAATCTCCCAGTGAGTATACGTTCTCTCATTCTTCCTCTCTCGGCTCGATTTTTCGTTGACAGTTTCTAAGCGGTCGCTTTTGTCGACACGACCGGAACCATTGTACACCTACATTCTGTTATCGCCGCGCTCAAAGCAAAGCAGCCCCCAGAGTGCTACAATTTCATCCTCCCGTCGTCGAAAGACCCTTTATCTATCTTGCTATTTTCCTAGCTCCGCCACCCCTGTCGTCACTCCGAGCCAAACTCTCGCAAAGCTTTTCGCGAGGGTGGCTAGATAGCCCCTGGTGGGGATGAAAGTCGACGCCCCACGATCCGCCCCTAAACGAAGGAGACTCTCAAATCAATTCGCAATACTCTTGCAGTCATAGAGGCACGTTTTCTCAGCCAAGTTCTCCCATCAACACAGTTCGAGTTTCCCGCAAGTACAACTCTTCACAATCCTTCGAATCTTTCATCCAATCAGGTGATAAACAAGTGAAAGACACATTCCTTTCTGCGCCTAAGTTACTAATCCAATAAGTGAAACCTTTCAGTTTTCTCAGTGAAAGCCAAAAATCATGAAGAAATTAGTGTAAATCCCAAGTCTGATTTGAAATTCTTCAAAAATAAAATCTCGCCAGTGCTCCTTTAAAAATGACATTTAAAAAATTCTATTTTTCCAACTGTCTCCCTGTTTCAATAAATCAGCCGTTTAAATTTTCCTAAAAAAATGACAAGGCAGAACATCTCCACAAGTCATCTTTCCGCGAAGAACCGCAATCGTAAATATCCGGTGTTCCGAGTCAAAAAGAGAGCCAGTGAGTCTAACAATCACGTGGCAAGACAACTTTCCGAGTAGATGACTGAGTCGAAGTGAGGGTTCGGAAGGAAAAAACTCTTATCACTAAGGAAACAAACTATTAGCCTAAGATGATAGCGTAGAGATAACTCGAGAGACAGTCGTATTAGGGTCTTGATCGAAGGAAAATGAGATGTCGCACAAGTTTTCACCTCCGGTTAAATTTCTGAGAGCTTCTGAAATCAAGGAGGCCCAAAATATTGGAAAAAGAACTGATTTTGCACACCTCAAGGAAAAACAACAGAAGACAAGGTAAGCACCGAGTTGCTTATACCTAAGAAGACCAAATGTTGAATTCGAGTCAAGTTCAAAACCCCGGTTTGCTAATCACACCAGGAAATCCCTCCACCAACAGATATTCCTCAATGTTGAACATGGAGATGAACATGATGTCGAACGCATCTTGTGATGGATGCATCGACAGTGATAGGGACTCTGATAGCAGTAGCATGATCGTAGATCCAGTGAGTTTGGACAAAAATGACCTTTCGCCACAATCATCCACGAGCCCTGTAACTCCCTCGGTTCCAATTCCATCGAGGAACCGAAACAGGAACTTCAAAAAGAATTACTCGATGATTTCTGCGACTCAAAAAGCTCATCAGGGCTCTAATTATTCATCGGATAAACTCTCCTCGTCGTTGATCAAGCCACCATATTCCTACATCGCACTTATCACAATGGCCATTCTTCAATCTCCCCAGAAGAAGTTGACCTTGAGTGGGATTTGTGAATTTATCATGACGAGGTTTCCATATTACCATGACAAATTTCCAGCTTGGCAGAACTCCATTAGGCATAATTTGTCATTGAATGATTGTTTTATTAAGATTCCTAGAGAGCCTGGTAATCCTGGAAAGGGCAACTATTGGACACTGGATCCACTAGCGGAAGATATGTTTGACAATGGGAGTTTTTTGAGAAGGAGGAAGAGGTATAAGAGGCCACCACCTCATTATGTTTTGAGAGACAGAGCGATTATGGCGACTTTTGCGATTTGTGGGGAGAGGACACCTTGTGCTGGAGGAGGTCATCCTGGGGCCATTCCTTATCCTTATTTGGCTACACCTTCTGGTTTGCCACTTTTGGATTTTCCTTCCTCGGCGTTGGAGGCTTTGAAGCTGAGGAACTTTCTGGAACCACCACCACCACTTTATAAACCGGTGCCTATTACTGCACCGCCTATTAGGCAGATTAATCCTGCTCCGAGGACGACTGTTCCTTGTGTACCGATGGTTGTGGATAAGAAAAGAAACTTCAGTATTGATGCTCTTATTGGAAAGCAGGTTGGGAATGAGCAAAACGTCGGTGGGTTGCTTGATTTGAGTCCGTCGGAACATCGAGAGATTAGGAGTCAGGCTTCTGCTTTCTCACCACTCATTTAAAACTGATTGGGGTTTAGGGTCTGTATTGATAAAGTTTCTGGGAACATGGTTACAAAATTTTAGGTATAGACATACGTATTTTTTCATGAACAAAAGAGGGTAAAAAAATAAGTCGTTAAGGTATTTTTCATCCAGGAAGATTAGACATCAGTGAAAAATAGATAATTTTGCTTTTAAGAATAGCAATTTTATTATTGAAGGGCTATTTTGAAAGAGAAAAGATTATTTTACATGAAAAAAATTTGAAAGACTGGAAAATACTTTTATTAATAAATTTTATTTTTGAACCAACTTTTTTTCTTATTGCTTCTTACCAAATTTTAAAAATAAATTCTTTAATGGCTGAAACCATTAAAAAACATTTTCCAAAACGAAATTTTTATAAACAAATTGCTGAATTTGATAATAATTTATTCATTTTCGAAAATTGGAAATGGTTAAGTTGTAGGGAATCTTTTTCTTGAAAAAGTGATTTGTAATTTATTAAAATCGCATAATTTTTTAAAATTTGGTAATAAGCAATAAGAAAAAAAGTTGGGGCAAAAATAAAATTGAATACTAAAATTATTTTTCTGTATTTCAAATTTTTTTTATTGAAATTAATCTTTTCTCTTCCAAAATAGCCCTTCAATAATAATATTGCTATTCTTGAAAGCAAAATTATCTATTTTTGCCTGAGGTCTAATTTTCGTGTTAAGAGTGTGCTTTTTCATGTTGAAAAGAACGTCCCAAATTGGAAGACTAAAGGACGTCTTTTTCGAGGTGTAAAAGTACGTCCTTTCTAAGGTCCTTTAATACGATAATCATTTATTTTTTATTTTTACTATTTGAGTGTAATTTATATAAACATTGTTAAATGCAATAAAAATGCTCCGAAAGATTGCATGAAAAGCTTGATTTCATTTTTTCTAAACACATGGGATTAATAGTGGCATGTTTATCGCATTTAAGGGGATCCGCCATCTTTAATATTTTTATTTTTTGAGTTTAGACTTCATGTAAGTTTTTTATATTTGGTACCTTTATTTAGAAAGGTTTTAGGTTTTTTTTCTAAATTCCACCACCTTTATGTATTTTTAAACTGAAAATGTTGAGTTTTTTGGGCATTTTTTTGACATTTTTTGACTTTGAATAAATTTTTTGTTTTTTGACCATTTGTTATGATTAATTTTTATTTTGTTCCTTACAGTGGGTAGCAACTTTTTGGATATGGAAAATAAAGTAACATGACTGGAAAAAAGTTACAAATAAAATAAACAAATAAAAAAGAATTATCACAAAATAACAAAAAATTTGAAGTTACTTTTTTAGCTAGAGTGCTTTACATATTCAAAAATTTGCTATACATTGTAAGGAACAAAATAAGAAAATAATTTTTTTTTACGTGAAAAAATACGTCCGTTCTGACGTCCATTAGAACGCTAATCATTTTTTTTAATTTTTACTTTTTAAGTGTAATTTATAAAAAAAATTGTTAAATGCGGTAAACATGCCAGGAAAAATTACATGAAAAGCTTAATTTCATTTTTTTAAACACATGGAATTAGTAGTGGCATGTTTATCGCATTTAAGGGGATCCGCCATCTTTAATATTTTATTTAATATTATTTAGAAAGGCTTTAAGTTTTTTAATAATTCTAGCACCTTTATCTATTTTTAAACTGAAAATGTTGAGTTTTTTGGGTATTTTTTCGACATTTTATGACTGAATAAATTTTTTGACCATTTGTTATGATTAATTTTAATTTTGTTCCTTAAAGTGGGTAGCAAATTTTTGGCTATGGAAAATAAGGTGACATGAGTGAAAAAAATTTACAACTAAAATAAAAAAATTTAAAAAAGTTATCCAAAAATATTTTTTTAAATATTTTAAAGAAATTTTTTTATCTAGATTGCTTTACATACCCAAAAAGATGCTATACATTGTAAGGAACAAAATAAGAAAAGAATTTTTTTTGACGTGAAAAAGTCCATCTTTTCTGACGTCCTTTAGTATGCTAATCATTTTTTTTTTAAATTTTACTTTTTGAGTGTGATTTATAAAAACATTGTTTTGACATTTTTTGATTTAAATAAATTTTTTGTTTTTTAACCAACTGCCATTATTCTTTTTTTATTTTGTTCATTACAATGTTTATTTATTTATTTATTTTTATTTTATTTTATTTTTTTTTAGTCATGTTTCCTTATTTTTCATACCCGCAAAGTTGCTACACATTGTAAGGAACAAAATAAAAAAATAATCATGACAATTAGTTAAAAAACAAAAAAGTTATTCAAAGTCAAAAAAATGCCCAAAAAACTTATAATTTTTAGTTTAAGAATACATAAAAGTGCTGAAATTTTTAAAAACCCTCAAAACCTTTCTAAATAAAGGTACCAAACATAAAAAAATTATATGGAAGGTCTAAACTCAAAAAATACAAATATTAAAGGTGGCGAATCCTCTTAACAATGTTTTTATAATGTATACTAAGAAAATAAAAATTTTTAAAAATGATTAGCGTACTAAAGGACGTCAGAAAATACGCACTTTTTCACGTCGAAAAGGACATACAAAAGAACGTCCTTTAGAATCCCAATTTCGGACGTCCTTTTTAACGTGAAAAAGTACGACCTTTATGACGTATTTTCTACGCCCTTTTTGACATTAAAAAGTACGTGTTTCTAGACGTAACATTTTTTGAAGACGTGGGTGTAGAGAGGATCTGTTATGATTTTTAGGTTTGGAGTGTGCTGTAAATATTATCAAAGAAACACTTCATTTGGGTCAGTAGTTTCTTTTAATAATTCAGTTGCTGATTGGAATTAGTATAAAGTGCTGATTCAAAAATGGAAATGCATGATAAATACTAAAGCTGCGTTCTTTTTTCTAGTAATTCAATTAATTTTACCATCTATTTGAAATTTTTATACGTAATTTAGCGTATTCTATAATAGAAATCCTAATAAATGTTGCATTATTAGAAAAGAGTATAATTTGGTCATTTTTGACAAATATTTTTCTCCCTGTAAAGCAAAAAATTAGTTTCAGATTTTAATTAATAACAGTAACTGATTCGAGTTTAGAAAGTAAATTTGAATTCAGGGACATATGTGCCATGGTTATTTTTTGTCAGTAAGATACTAAATATTGAAAAAACTGTATGAGACTTTTTACCATACGTTATAGCAATTTTTACTATAATCTATTGTGAAGTTTCATCAATTCTTTTAAACCTTAGCATTTTTTAGTGCAATATCTTTTGGCATTTTTATCATAAAGTAAAACAGATATTCCTATAAAAAGTGTATCAAATCTGAAATTATGCAAAAATGTCTTTTGAATTTGGGCTTCAAAAGTCACATTACAATTTTTGTGTGATAGCCAAAATGGAATGGCTTTTTTATTATAATTTTCTTCAGTGCTCTCTAAATCTGAATCAGTCAAATTTTCACTGATTGAATCAGTAATTTGCCTTTTCACTGATTCATCAGTGCAAAAATATTTTTCACTGACAAATCAGTGCAAAAATATTTTTCACTGACAAATCAGTTAATTTTCACTGTTTGAATCAGTGGAAAAAGTATTTTTCACTGTTAAATCAGTTGATTTCCACTGAAGTAATCAGTGAAATTTGACTGATTTACAGTAACCTCTTCTTAGCTACTTGAATCAGTCAAATTTCACTGATATTCAGTAGATTTTAACTGATTCAGATTTAGAGAGTGTTTTCACACTATTGCGTATTCTTCTGCATAAAAAAGTTTTATTAAAAAATCTGCATATTACTATTTTTTTCCAAAACAATTAAAAAATGAGATGCAAAACAGTATAATTTAAATCTCTTTAAACATGACGATTCATTCATAATGATTGGAGCATTTTATGACATGTTTTCTTAATCCTGTATTATAAAAATTTTAATGAATTTATTTACAATTTGTTCAAATTTATAATCATTATATATATTCTAAAAATATCACCTTTAAACAATTTTAGACTTATATTGTTTTCTCGTTAATTGGAAAAAACTTGAAATATCGCTTTTATACTTAATGAAAATATGCAATAAATTTTTGAGCCTGGCAATTAATTCAATTAACCCATATTTCAAACAAAACATTTCTCTACTCGAAAAGTATATAAAATCTAATTTAATTGAAATAATTATTAAAAATTTGAGTTCATGCCACAATGTTTTGAAAAACAAAATTTAAATTTATTTTTAAAATAAAATTATTCATGAAACTAATATGAAATTGTAAAAATCATTTAATTTTGGCTTATTCTTTTTTTGTTTTTTGGATAACAGCACACTCTTATGTCTGAAAAATTCAAAATTGTTTCTTCTCTACACCCCGAAATTCTGAATATTTTCAAGAAGTGGTTATTTCTTCTGAAAGTAGAATTCCTGTCTCTTTTTCTGCAATGATAGCGAGAAAAAGAAATAATTGGTCTATTCTAATTTTTCAAATAAAATATCTCTATTTAGTTGGTCGAATTTCACAATTAAACATACAGAAAGTGCAATATTTCATAAATGGTGAAACACATAGGATCCGCCTTTATTTGAGTGCTAGAAAAAACAATAAAATAAAAAAAAAATTCGAAAAAATTAAATATGAAGAATTTTTTTCGTACGAAATAAAATACCGATTTGAAACTCGGGGAAATTAAATAAAAGGCAATAAATAAGGGACAAATGATCCTAAATATTTATGAATGTGAAAAAATTCCAATAAATAAACAGATTTGTGCGAATACCAACCATGCCGACCATATTTGTGTTCTACGGCACGGTAAAGTTGTAAATTTTTTAATAAGTGACTAGATCTTAAAATTTTTTTCCAAATGTGTAATATAATCTGACCTGTTGTCACAATATAGTTTTTAGTCTTAAGCTTTAAAGCCACCACCCATTAGGTTAGTTTATGAAATTATAAAAAAATGTTTATTGCTTTGTTTCATTGTAATGACAGTTCTACAAAAGTTATAGACATATTTTTATAAGAAGCTCTTTTTTAATGAAAAATTTTAATAATAATTTCAAAGACTTTAATTTAACATAATTTCTCCAAAAAATAATTTATTCAAAGCAATAAATATTGTTTTCACGAAGAAAAAATAACAAAAGTAGTTAGTGATTTTAATGATTACAATCTTCTGTAAATCAACTCATTTCAACATTTAATTGTAATAGAGTACCCAATTAAAAAATTTTACGTCTAGAAATACTATTATCATTATCATTATTATATTTATTATTACTATTAATTCCACGCGTTTAAAAAAATAAAATTAAGCGTATCATGCAATCTTTCGTGGCATGTTTATCGCATTTAACAATGTTTTTATAAATTACACATTGAAAGTAAAAATCAAAAAAATGATCAGAAAGGACGTACAAAAAAATGTCCTTTAGTATCCCAATTTCGAACGTCCTTTTTGACGTTATTTTTAACGTGAAAAAGAACGACTTTTATGACGTATTTTTTATACCCTTTTGGTCGTAAAAAAATACTTATTTCTAGACATAATATTTTTTAACTGGGTACAGAATGGTGAAATATGAAGTAATTTCGTGAGTTCGTGAAAAACTGATAATGGATGTTAATAGAAGAATTAAAATTATAGAGAACTTTGTCTCTACTATATGTAAGATCTTTAGTCGATTAATTTATTTATACGTTGTAGATTAATATAGGCGCTGTAAATATAGTTCTTGATACAATATGTGCGCAGCACTTGATATTTCATGGACTTTTTCCATTGGATCTCGCAGAATCCAGGATGGTGGGTCACACAGACTCAAGAGGACGTTTTAGTGTACATATGGTGAAGTAGAACTTATTAGGTATAGGATCCACGTTTACATATGCGAAATCAAAATTGAATACCAAACCAAGGGTTGCAAGTGGAAATCATTTCATTGAAAGTTTATAAATCAAAACGAATCTCCTTCTATCCTTTTTCTATGAATCAAACATTCTTTTTCTACGATCAGCGAAAAACTACTCTCTAAATCTGAATCAGTCAAATGTTTACTGATTGAAACAGTGATTTGCTTTTTCACTGATTCATCAGCGGAAAAATATTTCTCACTGTCAAATCAGTTAATTTTCACTGAAGTAATCAATGAAATTTGACTGATTTAGAGTAACGTCTTTTTAGCTATTTGAATCAGTCAAATTTCACTGATAATCAGTAGATTTTGACCGTTTCAAATTTAGAGAGTAAAGATTGGTATTGCCAGAAAGAAATTTTGACGTGGTCTAAACGAAGCCCAGGTGTGGTAAGCCCTAACTTGGGATATAGCACCGTGCCAGGCCTGGCCCTCGTTTAACGGTTGGATTTTCACGTCACCTTCCAGTTTTTTTATTTTTTAACGGGAAGAGATTTAGTTCATTCCCAAGGCAGGGCCAGCTCAAGTAATTGCAGAATGATTCTACATGAGAAAACTCTAGGCACATTTAGAGCAAAAAAATATAAACTAGGCACAGGCTTGGCAAGCCCTGGATTGGTACTGAACGCCTAGCCGAGCCTGGGCCAGGCCTAAGAGATTATTGGAATGCCATTTTTAGATGTTTTATCTTACTGACCGGGCCCAGATCTCGTTTGGCGTTTCACACCGGGCCAAAGCCAGATCAAAAAATGTCTGCACGCATTTTATTAAATTATACTCAGTTAAATTTAAAAGAAAAAGATTCCAGGCGATTTTAGAAAATATAATTATTATTAATCATTTTCGTAGGAAACGTTAAACCAAACCTGGCCCTGGTCGGGTTAATTTAAAAGTCCCAAAATGATATTTCTCAGCCGGGTTAAATCCCGGCTCGGCTTTTTATGCCAAGCCAAGATTTTCCAGGTCTGGGACTGCTCTAGGCCACGACAAAATTTATACACAAGATACATAAAAAACTAATTTTTGGTTTTTGTAGAGTTTAGTGGTATAGAAATTTATTGTGTAGGATTTTGAAAATATAATTTAACATTTATGGAATGTTTATTTGCTTACAAAAAATCCTGTCCCAAAATTAACGGAGGTTATCAACTTATTAACGCAAGGAGACCATCACTAATTAAATAAAAATACTTCTAAAGAATATTTAGACTTTTGAAATTCCAATGTTAAACTCGCAATTGAGCCAACCGCACACATTCCAAGTATTTAAATTCTTAGTCCAATTTTATATTTACTTTCTCTTACTTTTTTATATATATTTTCAATTTGTAAGCTTTGTAAAATTAAATATTCAGAAATCAAACACTGATGACAGCAGTAACTTGAAACTTTCCTAGTTAAAAACATATAAAGCTTGAATAACTTAAAAATAATATAAGTTAAAACCAAAATACAGTAAACAAATTTCAAAAGTTTAAAAATGTTCAAAAAATTAAACATTAATTACATATTCTTCTAAGAAAATTTTTAGCAATTGAATAATGCAATCATATTTTAATTAGAATGGCTCTAACGTAACTGATCTGCTTAAAATTTCAAAAAGTGGAAAGGGATTCGAATTGATAAGGTATTGTTATTTACATCGCTATTATAAACACGTGTAGGTTTCAGATTTATCAACATTTGATAAAAAATTCTGTAACAAATGTATTGAATAAAAAGTACATCACCTGAAGTGTCATATTATCAATAAATAGCGTACGACACTGAAATTAAGTTCGCAACTTGCTTTCATTAAAAACTCATTAATCTTTTCTAATTATTTTCGAATGTAAGTTTTTATCTCCATTATTTTATTGAACATAATTAAATTTCATATATAAATTTCCTGAAAATGTTAAAGAATAGGAAGATGTGACTGTGAAAATAACCAAAGATCTGTTTTTCTTCAAAAATTGACTCGAGGCTTTTGTATATTTTTTGCGTCTGTATAAGTATTAATGGAAGAGTGAGCCAATCAACGTGTATGATTAGAAATCGCCCACCTCAATAGCAAATCTCCTATTGCTAAACTCATTCATGTAGATGAATATTAAATGTGTCAAAATGATAGATTTATAATATAATAAAGCACACTTGATTAAACCACAATTGATTTATTTTTCTGCTATTGATTTAATTTCTTCAAATATTCTTTTCCCCAATTTGTTGAGACAGTTTTCAACAATTCAAAATTGACGCCAATTGAAATACTCAGCCGAACGGAAATTTCACCATGGTGCTGACTAGGCCAAGCCTGGCAAAATCTGACTCGGAATGAAAGATACATCTGGACTTGGGAGGAGCTTAAGAAGCGGGTTATTGCAATGCCATCTTTCGGATTTTCAATGTACTCGACAGGGTTCAGACCTGGTTCAGCGCTTCAAGCCAGGTCAGGGCCAGGCCAGGGCAATTATTCTTTTCTCCAATTTGTTGAGACAGTTTTCAACAATTCAAAGTTGACACCAATCGAAATTCTCAGCAGAACGGAAATTTCACCATGGTGCTGACTAGACCAAGCCTGGCAAGCTCTGACTCGGAATGAAAAACACATCTGGGCTCGGGAAGAGCTTAAGAAGCGGGTTACTGCAATGCCATCTTTCGGATTTTCAATGTACTTGACAGGGTTCAGACCTGGTTCAGCGCTTCAAGCCAGGTCAGGGCCAAACCAGGGCCATTATTCTTTTCCCCAATTTGTTGAGACAGTTTTCAACAATTCAAAATTGACACCAATCGAAATACTCAGCCAAACAGAAATTTCACCATAGTGCTGACTAGGCCAAGTCTGGCAAACTCTGACTCGGAATGAAAGACGCATCTGGGCTTGGGAAGAGCTTATGAATCAGGTTATTGCAATGCCATCTTTCGGATTTTCAATGTACTTGACAGGGTTCAGACCTGGTTCAACGTTTTGAACCAGGTTAGGGCCAGGTCAGGGCCATTTTTGCCCGAATATTGTTAATTGGCATTTAAAAGGGAAATTTGGATAAACAGGAATTTGTATATTTAATTTTAAAGCTTGTGATCAAGCATGTGGAAGAATTAAAACCTGTTAGGTAGGAGTGAAGATTGGAGGGCAGATGAAAAATGTTAAGGGCATGGAGAGCAGCTGTTATCTTCGTCACGATCAAGGAATGCAATATTCTCACCCTAAGCGACAAGAGTTGCCTTCGCATCGCCGTTTAGAATCCTGAGAGGGGATTAAAATGCAATGGAAATCCACTCATAGCATTACCCCTGACATTACTTCGATCCACCAATAGAAATAAATAAGTTACCACTTTGAGCCGATCATGAATAAGTAATGAACAAAATATACATTTTTACATTTATTACATTCTTATTTTTTCTTGAAAAATTTATATTATCGATGATAATACAAAAAAATACTAATTACTAAACACTAATACTAATTGAATTTTCATCAAGCTTGGCTGAAACTATCTATACAAACTATAGAATAGAATACAATAAACTAGAATATTGCGTCAATTGTATTTATATAAAAATTCGTAACTTCTTATTAAATTATCTTAAACTTCAAATCCTAGAAGTAAAGTTATAGGTTTTTGTAAATTTTTAAGTGATTTACAAAAAAAAAGTTTTATGGGATTTAAAAGGTAATTAAAAATTTGCAATAAAATTTAGAATTGTTAGATTGTTGTGGTTTATTGTGTTTTTTCGGATAGAAAAATATTGTAGGAGTTATAATTTTATCCGCACTGAAAGTTAAAAATATTGTTCGAATCACAATTTTTAATAAATTTTCAAATATTCTAAAAATAGTAACAGCGGAGATTTTTCCAGATATTTTATGAAAATTTACCGATTTTCTCTAAATATTTTATAACATTTTAGTAAATATATATTCACAGAAATTTCAAATAAAGTTAGATTAAAAAAAAAAATTATTTTTCTTTAACAGCCATTTTCCTATTTTTATATACAAAAGTCGATAACCCCGTAATTGTGATTTATCGTGTTTTATTGTAAGAATACATCCTCTACAAGGTTCAATCAAATAAAACTGATATAAATTCTTATTTATTTTCGGAAAATCTCTATTTTTTCAAGCTAGTGTGTTTTCACATCCAGAAAAAGTTTTATTTTAATTTAAGAAATCGTTTTTTTAACTCAGTTTCTTCAATTCGAAGTAGAAACACCTTTGGAACAAATATAAATTAATTTGATTTTAAGTAATTATATTTCTAGCCTTTTTAAATGAAGGAAATTACTTTTTTAACATTATTTATTCAATTTGAAATATATTTATTTGATTCAAATACAATACCGGCAAAAACTAAAGAAATAGTTTATTTAATTTTATTACCTTGAACGAAGACAATTTTTCTTTAAATTAAAGAAAATATTTCTGTTAATCACATTACAATTATTATAAAATTAATTTTTTCATTAAAATCTAAATCCCTACGAAAATTATTATTAAAGTATAATTTATGGTATAAAGAATATTAATTTTTTAAATGAAATGAATAAATTTTATTATTTTGATTAATTACAAATCAAAATTAAATCTATCAATAATAGTATTAACTTAATTAAAAAATCAATCTTAAATCTAGCAACACCCTTAAATATTAATATTATATGAAATTTTGGTTGGTTGAATATGAATCAGTGTAATTATAGGATTAAAGACATTAAAATTTTCTGAATCTCCTAAAATGTAAGGAAATAAATAACACGCTATTATTAATATAAAAATTATAATTAATTAGGTGAATTTGAAATTTTTGTCACTGCCTACATTATCGGAGGTTCACTAGTCGCGTATCAAATAGGATACGTTGTCGACAGGTGTCCTCATAGACAATTACAAACTCTTATATCCCAAATAATGCAATGGAATTCAAATATTTAAAGAATTTGAAAACCTTTCTGTGGAAAAAAAGACGCTTTCGACTGCGCTGGGATTCGAGCCCAGGTCTTTCGATCGGACGCCTGTGTAGCTCAGTGGTTAGAGCAGTCGACCGGCAATCGAAAGACCTAGGTTCGAATCCCAGCGCAGTCGAAAGCGTCTTTTTCCCCACAGAAAGATTTTCAAATTCTTTAAATACAAAAATTATAATTACAAATCCTATAATATCTCTAATTGTAAAATAAATATGGAATGGAATTTTATAATAATTTCTATTTAATCCAATCGGATTGTTTGAACCAGTTTTATGTAATGTTACTAAATGAATTAATACAATTAATGTATACATTCACTCTAAAAACGGAATATTGACTGTCGAACAATTCCGTTCACTATGAATGGATTTTCCACTCAAAATTGGCATAAGAGGAAATCCTCTAATAGTTTAAGTATTTTCGTTTCAAGTGCTATCATTTTATTGCCAAAGTTTTTCCTTTGGTATGGAAATAAAATCCTTTGTCATGTGAAGGAAGTATAATTTCGATGTTAAAATAAAACAAATTCTATGATATAACCTATAAGAAATATACACAAGCCAAACTTTGACAAATCCCAATATTCAATCGATCATTTTCAGTAATATAATAACGACCCGTCTTAGATTTCAGCTTAAAGAAATTTTAAGATATAACTTTGCTTACATTACAAATTTTCCAATACGTGTAAAATTGAAAGTCCATAATCTATTAAATATATAATGTTGGAAAAGTGTTACAAAATTATTTTTAAACTTTGTTGCATTTTAAATTTCACAATAAATTCTATAGTAAACATTTTACTAATAATTTCGAATCAAAATATTTTTTTACAAATAAAAAAAATATATTCTTCGTAGTTGGCACCGTACTGACAAAATATCTGTGAACAGATTAGCATCAGACGATGTACACTCACTAATGCGCAGGCGCACTTCGTCTCCTAGTCTAGAAATGCAATCCTTACATAATTAGAGGATTTCTTTTCAGAGTAAAAAAAAATCGTTCATTGCTAAAAATATTTTCTTTTTGCATCTCACAGATGAGTTTTGTAACAGGAAAAAGATTCTGTTGGTAGACAAAAGGAATATGCTTAATTTCAATGGATGCATTCTGAAAAGAACGTAATTTCACTATCGATAGACTTTTTTTTAGAGTGTGTACTTATGCGACTGCACAGACACTCATTTCTTGAATTTAAAGAAAAAAAAACAATCAAGAAATTTCTTTAAAACAAAGAAACTTTTCTTTGATCGTATAGCAATGCACAAATTTGTTTGATTCAAAGAAATTTTTTTTGAATCAAAGAAACTTTTTTCTGAGACTAATAGTAATATTCCCAATGAAAGTTTTCCCAAAGGAGAAAATATTTCTAATGACATAAAAGATAATGATTATGAGAATGATTACATTTGATTAGAGATGAAAGAATCGCCTTGTTCCCATGATGAAAGATTTTAGAGTTTACATGGTGGGGCATTATTTACCTCTAGAAAGGAAATAATGGAGGAGGATTGGGGCTCTGGAGCTTTAGGTGTATATCTTTGGAAATACCCGGCAGGCCCATATCCGTGGTGACAATACAAACCGAAACAAACACTTACCGGCACGTGACGTTCACGTGCCCGCCGGGATATATTACATTCCGAATGCACACACACTCGACGGCGATTAAAGGGTGTATACGCATGAAATACGACAAGAGACGTTCACGCTTAACGATCTAGTCGAGGACCAAAGTCGACTATTGTGAACTCCCGCGCCTAATTTGCAACACTGCACAATATAACTACAGCCAAAATAGTTTCTCAGTTGCGGTTAATTTCACGCCAATTGCCGTCTGGTATACTTTTTCTAGTCCCTTTGTAACAGAATTTAAAAGACGTATTATTCATCCTTTTGCAATAGACTCGAAGTTAGCTGAGTCGGTGTCGTTTTTCGTGCGGAAAGCTGATTTTTTCCGCACTAGTGTGGGAAAATCAATTTTTCTGCACTAGTGCGGTAAAATTTTGCGGTGAAATAGTGCGGGAAAATCAACTTGCCGCACGCAAAACGACACTAACCAGGCTGACTTTCGATGTACGGCGGACAAAAAATATCGTTCGTATCACGTGCGGAACGTATTTTAACGCGTGAGCGAGTCGCGACGAGGTTCTTCGTGTCATCTCGGCCCGAGTTGCGACTCGCTCACGTGTTAAAATACACCTTTCCATACGAAATATACTAGTTTGTCTGCCGTACACCGAAAGTTAGCCTTGTCGGTATCGTTTTGCGTCCGGAAAGTTGATTTTTCCGCACTAATGCAATCAAATTTTAAATGTGCGGAAAATTAAAACACAATTAAAATTTTACTACACTAGTGCGGGAAAATCAACTTTCCCCATGCAAAACGACACCGATGCGGCTAACTTTCGGTATACAGAGAACAAAAAATATCGTTCCTATCACGCGCGAAACGTATTTAACCGCGCTAGCGAGTCGTGACTCGCTCTTGCGTTAAAATACGCCTTTCTGCACTTGATACGAAATATACTATTAAAGTTTTTGGGCACATCTTATGGTGAAGATTTTGTTGATTAATCGTGTAGAAAGTTTTCCTTGGCCCACATTAGGTCTAGACACGCAAAAATCCCACGAATATTTTGGGCCAGGTCTGGCGGACTAATAATTGGAACGAGCTTTGCTGGAATTTGAATTTCCTAAACTGGGCCCAAATCAGGCGTGGCGTTTCATTTCGATTAATTTAATTTAATAATTAATTTTGAAACTCACTATACCCACGTATTTTGAGGCGCTGATTACGAATATGATGATGACTTAAAAAAAATTCTAATTGGTGATCCCACCATTGATCCCACAACTGAGATTTTAATAGAAACATTTACTTTATAATCTAGACAGCTTTCAGGTTATTTATATTTGTCTAGAAAGTTTAGACAGTATCTGTATAGCCGATCTGTCTAGAGGTAAAGTGATCAGTTCGCAACAGAAATTTCTAGTGTCAGGACAGTTCTACACTGAGAAAACAGTTTTGTCAAATCAACAAAAATATTTTGTTGATATTTATGCAACAAAATTCTTTTGTTGTGCTAACAAAAAATTTTGCCAAATCAATCTAATTTTGGTTATTTAAACAAAATGTTTTGTTAGAACAACAAACCATTTTTGTTGCATACATTTTTTTCTCAATGTAGATAGATCGGGACTGAAACCGAATTGCAAAGGACAAGATTTCATTTGGGAGGGCCTAACTAGGCTCTAGAGTGGGACTAGTAAGGCTAAAAATTTGCCATCAAGATACTTACTTCTATTTGTTGATAAAAATACTCTACGGCCCATCATATGAATTGTTGGTTAGTATTTTATTATTACACTGAGAAAACAGTTTTGTCAAATCAACAAAAATATTTTGTTCGTATTTAGCTAACAAAATTCTTTTGTTGTGCCAGCAAAATATTTTTCTATATCAATCAAATTTTGTTACTCAAACAAAATGTTTTGTTGTGACAACAAAATATTTTGTCAGGACAACAAAAAAAGTTTTGTTGGATAAATTTTTTTCTCAGTGTATAAGGACAAACAATGTTTGGTTGGTCTAACAAAATTCTTTGGTTCGTAAGTATTGTGAGAATTACTATTTGCAATGTACATTACAATACATATGGTAACCTCTTTCTAAATTTTTTCAACTACGTTTGTATTTAGGGGAAAAACTTGTTGCAGTGAGGGTTTTGCGCAATAAAATACCAAACTTTGGAAAAAATTATAAGGCTTTACCATAAGTTACAGTAAATTTTAATATCATCTATAGTAAAAGTTTACATCATTTTTGTAATTTTTAATATTTTTAGTCCACCAGGAACAATGATAAGTAATTCGAGTTAACCTTTTATTGACCTTAAATTATTCTCATAATCATTTGAATATATACGTAATTTGTCCTCGAATCACTTTAAATCCACAATAAATATAAAAATTTGGCCAGATTTGTTCTCTCAATTAGGAATAATCTTCCAAAGTTTTGTCAAAAATGCAATTTATTCACATTTTTACATAATATGAATCTTAAGATTTCTTGCCTTTTTTAATTATTGATATTGATATTGATTTTTTTGATATTGACTAAAAAAGAACTCTTGTTAAACCGGGTTCACAATAATTACATTTCATTGATTGAAAACGGATAATGTAATTTTTCTTTAATTTTATTCTAACAACTTTCCTTTCCTGTGCTCAAATAGTTGTAGAAATATTTACCTCGTTACAATAAGACAGGATGAAACTTTTACATTATTATAACTTGAAACTTCTTTTACTAATTCTCCTAAGTTTTTACAATACAAATATGAAAATCATGAAAATTTTCTTAAAGACGCTTTCAAAAATAAAAACTAATTAGAGCCTGAATAGTTATCCTAATTTCAGGATGATCAAATTGAAATTTGATTTCACACACTCAATCAGGGCTCAAACAGAAAGGACAAGCTTTAATTGGAATTTATTGATAATTATATATATATATATAATTCTTGATAAGTATTTAATATAATACAATATTATTATGGGCCAAATTATGCAATGTACGGAAAAAAATTATAAAATTAAATTATTCCCTTATAAAATCTACGAAGATCCAGATTTTTTGAAATAATACGCTTAGTTTTAAATTCAATTGTAAAAATGCTATTAAAAAATGAAAAATCGCATATTTGATCTAAAATTAGAAGATAGAAAAAATCTTAACAGAAAAATTTTCCGTCTAAAAAAATTCTATAAATTTCCTTTGAAACATTTTTTCATAGAAATAATTTCAAAGTAGACGTAACTTTGAAAAATTTAAATTCATTTTTACAGTTTTATATAATTGACTAGAGTCATAGGATTAAATCACAAAAAATAAACTTGAATATCTGCAAAATTATTATAAGAGAGCGCAAAGCGCAAAGTCTGAATATACCAGATCACAAATCGCCCGAATGAGGTTAGGCAGATTTTGAAAATAAGTTTTTGCTGTTAAATGATCTATAATGTATCAAGTATAATAAGGTGTGAATTTCTAAGACAAAGTCATGATACAAATTCGATTTATCTGCAGTGCTATCGTACATATGATAGCATAAGAAAACGGCTTTGTTGATATAACAGGATTTTTTAAATCGTATGATAAGAGAGCATAAACGAGAGCTCTTGAGCCTCAGATTGTCAAGTTTTCTGTTAAGAAAATCATATTTAGTAACAATGATTTGTTATCGAAATTTTATCAATTTATATACACAAGAGGGTCTTTTTCACAAGTTCATCCTTACATTTTCTTATCTTCTGTGCATATCTGGTTGGATTAAGAGAAGTATACCATCCTAGTCAATGCCAAGGCTTAATAAGTCAACAATAAGTTCTCCAATCAACAAGATTATATTTGATACGTCTCTTATTAAACTGAAACTTACTGAAGGTTAATGGCAATAAATTTACAATTCAAAAATCAAATAAAAAAATTTCAATTAAATTTTACATAAATATGTAACATTTATAGATCTAACCACTAAATGCAAATTTAATTTATTTCAATAATAATTTCAAATGTGAAATGGTATCATTGAAAAAATAAAAATATGCATCTTATGAAAAAATGTTATAATTCAAATTTGTAGGTCTTTATGTATTCAATAATATTGTATCATAACGTTTTTTCGTATCTCGTATAATTTAACTGGAAAATGGAATTTTGATATTGACTTTTTTCGAATTTGAATATGCTGTAACATTTCTAATTTTGATTTAATCAAAAAAAGTTATTAGGATAATTTGTAGAGATTTATGAGCACTATCAAAAACCAGGATTGGAATTTTTGATTTTTTCAAAAAATTATTTTCAAAAACACAAAAGTAGTGCTCCATCCCTCAATTTTGATTGGATGTGGCTGGTTAACGAACTTGTCCTTACTTTTTCGGCTCCGATAAAGTGTACCAAAGCTCAATTCAATCTGATAATTCTATCGAGAGTTATGCCGCACACGACCTACTACAGACAGACAGACAGACAGACACTTTCGTAAAAACCATTTTTTCTGACTCAGGGGTCTCAAAACGTAAAGATTTGATGAAAATTTCGAAAGTCATTTTTCACATAAAACCAATACCTTCTCATCCATGATGAGAATGTAAAAATAGTGTTATTTTTCAAATTTGCAATGTAACATAAACGCAAAAGCTTTTCAATTTTTCAAATAATCAAATTTCCTTAGGAAATAATTGTACAATTTAGAAAATTAAGTTTTTGCTAAATTAACTTTTTAACTACTCAATTATTTCTAGCGATTTAGTCCCTTATAAATTCCCGAACAAATGTTGCATTTGAGTTCACCATAAGAAAAATTAAATACTGAAATATGTTCGCTCGAAAAATTAAACACATTTACTCAACTAATTTTCCGAACAAAAATTCTGCAGTTGTAAACATATGTTTGTTTATGGTCAACAAAGGATTAGAATTTTATCAATTAAAACTAATTTATAGTAAAAAATAAGCACAATAAGGAGTTCAGGGTTTGAAAATCCAAATTGTGAAGAATAAAATAATAACTAAACTTAAAAATAAAAATATCAATAATTTTCACGAAAAATACGATTTTTTAATCCAAATATGCGAGACATGGAGAAAAAGTTGCTTAAATAAGTTCTGCAAATTTGAATGCACTCAATTTTAAAAAAGATAAATATTTTTTGTTTTCCGTTTGGAAAAAACACTTCTAAAAATGAAAGAATCGATTTTTTCAGCAAAATATGCGAGATATGGATAAAACATAATGCAAAATTGTTCGCTTAAATAAGTTCTACAAATTTGAATTCACATATTTATTTGATAAGATGAATATTTTTATTTCCCATTTTCAAAAAACACGTTTAAAAATAAAAAATTCGATTTTTTCAACAAAATATGCGAGATATAGATAAAACATAATGCAAAAATGTTTGCTTAAATAAGTTCTACAAATTTGAATTAACTCAATTTTTGATAAGATGAATATTTTTATTTCCAATTTTCAAAAAACAAGTTTAAAAATAAAAAATTCGATTTTTTCAACAAAATATGCGAGATATAGATAAAACATAATGCAAAAATGTTTGCTTAAATAAGTTCTACAAATTTGAATTAACTCAATTTTTGATAAGATGAATATTTTTATTTCCCATTTTCAAAAAACACGTTTAAAAATAAAAAATTCGATTTTTTCAACAAAATATGCGAGATATAGATAAAACATAATGCAAAAATGTTTGCTTAAATAAGTTCTACAAATTTGAATTAACTCAATTTTTGATAAGATGAATATTTTTATTTCCCATTTTCAAAAAACACGTTTAAAAATAAAAAATTCGATTTTTTCAACAAAATATTCGAGATATGGATAAAACATAATGGAGGATTGTTTGCTTGAATAAGGTATAGAAATTTTCATCAAGCAATTTTTTCATAAAATGTATATGTTTATTTTTTATTTAAAAAAACGCTGTTTTAATCTAGAATATGCGAGATATTAAAAACAGGTAAAATGCAAAATTGTTTGCTTAAACAAGTTCTACAAATTTCCATTCACAAAATTTTTTGATAAGATGTATATTTTTTGTTTTGATTTTTAAAAAACGCTATTGAAAATAAAAAATTCGATTTTTTCAGCAAAATATGCGGATATGGATAAAAATTAATGCAAAATTGTTTGCTTAAATAAGTTCTACAAATTTGAATTAACTCAATTTTTGATAAGATGAATATTTTTATTTCCCATTTTCAAAAAACACTTTAAAAAATAAAAAATTCGATTTTTTCAACAAAATATGCGAGATATAGATAAAACATAATGCAAAATGGTGTGCTTAAATAAGTTCTACAAATTTCCATTCACACAATTTTTTGATAAGATGAATATTTTTTGTTTTGATTTGAAAAAAAAACGCTATTACGAATAAAAAATTTGTTTGCGAAAGATGGAGAAAACGTCAGAATGCAAAAATGTTTGCTTAAATAAGTTCTACAAATTTGAATTAACTCAATTTTTGATAAGATGAATATTTTTATTTCCCATTTTCAAAAAACACGTTTAAAAATAAAAAATTCGATTTTTTCAACAAAATATTCGAGATATGGATAAAACATAATGGAGGATTGTTTGCTTGAATAAGGTATAGAAATTTTCATCAAGCAATTTTTTCATAAAATGTATATGTTTATTTTTTATTTAAAAAAACGCTGTTTTAATCTAGAATATGCGAGATATTAAAAACAGGTAAAATGCAAAATTGTTTGCTTAAACAAGTTCTACAAATTTCCATTCACAAAATTTTTTGATAAGATGTATATTTTTTGTTTTGATTTTTAAAAAACGCTATTGAAAATAAAAAATTCGATTTTTTCAGCAAAATATGCGGATATGGATAAAAAGTAATGCAAAATTGTTTGCTTTAATAAGTTCTACAAATTTGAATTAACTCAATTTTTGATAAGATGAATATTTTTATTTCCCATTTTCAAAAAATACTTTTAAAAATAAAAAATTAGAGTTTTTCAACAAAATATTCGAGATATGGATAAAAAATAATGCAGGGTTGTTTGCTCGAATAAGGAATACAAATTTTCATTAAGCCATTTTTTTGATAGAATGTATATTTTTCTTTCTTATTATCAAAAACACTTTTTCAAACTAGAATTTTCAAGATATTAAAAAAAAGTTTTAATGCAAAATGGTGTGCTTAAATAAGTTCTACAAATTTCCATTCACACAATTTTTTGATAAGATGAATATTTTTTGTTTTGATTTGAAAAAAAAACGCTATTACGAATAAAAAATTTGTTTGCGAAAGATGGAGAAAACGTCAGAATGCGAAATTCTTTGCTTAAATAAGCTCTACAAATTTGAATTCCCAAAATGTTTGATAAGGTGAATATTTTTTGTTTCCGTTTTAAAAAAACACGTTTGAAAATAAAAAATTCGATTTTTTCACCAAAATATATTTTTATAATTAAATAATTAATAATTAAATAAAAATATATTTATATCATATATTTCTGCCATTTGTTAAAAAATCAGGTCCTAAACCACCTGAAACCGCAAAAAACCAAATTTCCTAAAAAATCGTCCTTACCGATTTGTTATTCTCACGTCTTCATCTCTTTTCCGCATCTTACATAAATAATGAAAATGATAAAATTTGCCTTTTTCTACAAAAATTAAATTTTTGCCGAACCCCTCTTTTTCCCAATAAGTAAAAGTTCTCCTCGAAATTCTGTTCTAGATCCCGGGATCATAGGAGCCGCACTCCATGCGGGATAAAAGGCGCGAAATAACATGGCGCCCGCTATTACAGGCTCTCGTATGCGAATGAGAAAATCAATGCCATCCCGGACACGGACTGAAATGCCGGGCGTCCTCGACGAATGATTGTCTAACTATAGAGCAAGCGACGAGAGAAGGACGTCTCCCAAGACTTTGATCATGCGAAAACTTTGTCCAAGAATCTAATATCACCTCTCGTACACACACATTCTAGAGATTCCTGATGCTGCGAGTCAGGGTCCCAAGACTCTTCTGCTCCTCTGCTCGTCCTAGCCACGACAAACGTGTACTCCAGCTCATAAGTGTGACTCCATACTATCACCCCCTGAGGTACACAGAAGCAAGAGCTTCCTCGTCGACAGAGACAGGCCGGGAATTGCTATCTTAGCCACCACAAAGCCGTGATAACATTTTCCCTCCCGGATAGAAGCCTAGCAACCCTTCGCCGCACCAGGTCGATATTCGGATAACGCCGACGGTCGTCCAGGCAACTGGAAAACCACGCCTCCACAAACATGGCGGCCCCCGGGGGCGGACGGGTGAAATTCACTATATCGAAGGCTTGAATTATGATAATATTGGTCATTGCCTCGGTGGATGAGGTGAAGTAGCTACCTCCACTCTAAGAATCCGTGCATTGGGATTGAGATGCTTCCCTCAGTTACCCGATCTTTTTATCTTCCCCTAAAGCCCCTCATACTACGATTCTATCCCTTCTTTTCACACTGTCTATTCTGTCTTTAACTAGACTGTGGGGGGAAGAAATCACCTTAGTGTCTTTCTAGATCTGATTTTCAGACAAAGAGAGGCGGAATGAATATAAAACTTAGGGAACATAGAGTCCTGAGGTTGTTATTGGTTAGTGGCAAGTCTAACTCTTGCTAATTGCATTGATTGACAGGATTTTATTTTCACGATATGACCTCAAATGGTCGAATAAATTTAACTTGCGCAATTGCTCGGATTGTCACCGACGCGAGGCGGTTGTTTTCTGTTTGAATGATAAAAAGGGTGGGTTTTGATGGGTTGGTGAAAAAGGGGAGCTTGAATATTGATGGAGAAGAAATTAGTTGAGGAAAAAAGAAAAGTGAGTGAAAAAAGGTTGAGATATTTTAGTAAACTTGAAGTAGATCGAGATTGTCTTCTTGAGGCAGTACACTCGCGAAAATTAGACCTCAGCCTGCTGGAAGTAGAGAGATAAAAATCCTATCACTTTTAATCGATTTCTATCTCTTAGAAAGAAATAAAGAAAATTTATTCATTGTTTATTCACTTGTATCTTTTGCTATCCCTTTTTCGTTCACCTCTATCACTTTCTGTCTCTTCGTCAATCCAAATTCATGTCTATCTCTCTCAATCGCGTTTTCTTTGTCTCAATCTATTCTTTGTATAGCCATCTATATTTGTTTCTATCTCATGTCTATCCACCTATATTTTTTAATATATATTTGTGAATCTAGATTGATGCCTATCTCTTTCAACCCCATTTTCTTTATCTGAGTCCAACCCTCATCTATCCACCTGTATCTATTTTCATCTCTTGTCTATCCAATACTATCTCTTTCTATCTCTTGTCTATCCGCCTCTATCTCTTTCTATCACTTGTTTATACAGATTTACACTTATCATTTTCAATCCCCTTCTCCTAATATCAGCCTATCTATCGTATATTAACCTATACAATTTTATATCTTTCTGCTAATAGAAATAAAAAATTTTGTTGCTTTAAAGTTCCACGGTTGAATCTATCAAATTATTAGTTTTGCAATAAAATTTGATTCTGACAAATAAAGATTTAGTTCATTCACCTCTATCTCCTTCTATCTCTTCATCAATCTAAATTCACGCCTATCTTTCTCAATCCCGTTTTCTTTAACTCAATCTATTCTTTGAATATCCGCTTATAATTGTGTATATCCTGTCTATCCACCTCTATTTCTTAATATCTCTTTGTCAATACAGATCGACGCCTATCCCTTTCAATTCCATTTTTCTACCTCAGTATAACCCTCGTTTATTCACCAGTATCTCTTTCTATCCCTTTTCCGTTCACCTCTATCTCTTTCTTTCTCTTCGTCAATACAAATTCACGTCTATCTCTCTCAATCCCGTTTTCTTTATATCAATCTTATCTTTGTATATGCACCTATATTTGTTTCTATCTCTTGTCTATCTATCTCTATTTTTTAATATCTCTTTGTCTATACAGATTGACGCCTATCTCTTTCAACCAAATTTTATTAACTTCAGCCTAATCCTCATCTATCCACCTATATCTATTTTTATCTATTTTCTATCCACTACTATTCCTTTCTATCTCTAGTCTATCCAAATTTGCATATATATCTTTTAATTCCCTTCACTTAATCTCAACCTATCTCTCGTATATTGACCTAAATCATTTTCTATCTTTTTGCCAATTCAACTTCACGGTTATATCTATGAATGTTCTCTTTATTTCAATATATACCTCATTAATTTCTCTCTGTCACTTTCTATCTCTTCACACCTTTTTGTCTAAGTATTCTTCGTATATCTACCTATATTTGTTTCGATCTCTTGTCTATCCACCTCTATTTCTTCACACCTCTTTATCAATCCAGATTTATGCCTATCTCTTTCTATCTCTTTGTCAATCAAAATCCACGACTATATTTTTCAAACCCGCATTCTTTATCTCACTCTATTCTATGTATAATCACCTATATTTGTTTCTATCTCTTGTCTATCCACTTATATTTGTTTATATCTCTTTGTCAATCCAGATTGATACCTATCTCTTTCTATCTCTTTTTCTATCCAAATTCACGGCTATATCTTTCCATGCCGTTTTCTTTATCTCTAAGTATTCTTTGTATATCCACCCAAAATTGTTTCTATCTCTTGTCTATCCGCCTCTATTTCTTTACACCTCTTTGTCAATCCAGCTTAATGTATATCACTTTCTATCTCGTTGTCAATATAGAGTTATGCCTATCTCTTTCTATCTCTTTGTCAATCTAAATCCACGACTATATTTTTCAAATCCGTTTTCTTTATCTCACTCTATTCTTTGTATATCCACCCAAAATTGTTTCTATCTCTTGTCTATCCACCTCAAATTCTTTTTAACTCTGTCAATCCAGATTGATTCCTAACTCTTTCTATCTCTTTGTCTATCCAAATTCACGGCTATATCTTTCTATGCCGTTTTCTTTATCTCTAAGTATTCTTTGTATATCCACCCAAAATTGTTTCTATCTCTTGTCTATCCGCCTCTATTTCTTTACACCTCTTTGTCAATCCAGCTTAATGTATATCACTTTCTATCTCGTTGTCAATATAGAGTTATGCCTATCTCTTTCTATCTCTTTGTCAATCTAAATCCACGACTATATTTTTCAAATCCGTTTTCTTTATCTCACTCTATTCTTTGTATATCCACCCAAAATTGTTTCTATCTCTTGTCTATCCACCTCAAATTCTTTTTAACTCTGTCAATCCAGATTGATTCCTAACTCTTTCTATCTCTTTGTCTATCCAAATTCACGGCTATATCTTTCTATGCCGTTTTCTTTATCTCTAAGTATTCTTCGTATATCCACCTATATTTGTTTCGATCTCTTGTCTATCCACCTCTATTTCTTTACACCTCTTTGTCAATCCACTTGTATGCCCATCTCTTTCTATCTCTTTGTCAATCCAAATCCACGACTATATTTTTCAAACCCGTTTTCTTTATCTCACTCTATTCTTTGTATATCCACCCAAAATTGTTTCTATCTCTTATCTATCCACCTCAAATTCTTTTTAACTCTGTCAATCCAGATTGATACCTGTCTCTTTCTATCTCTTTGTCTATCCAAATTCACGACTGTATCTTTCCATGCCGTTTTCTTTATCTCTAAGCATTCTTCGTATATCCACCTATATTTGTTTCGATCTCTTGTCTATCTACCTCTATTTCTTTACACCTCTTTGTCAATCCAGATTAATGTATATCACTTTCTATCTCTTTGTCTATCCAGAGTTATGCCTATCTCTTTCTATCCCTTTGTCAATCCAATTTCACGGCTATCTCTTTCAATCCCGTTTTCTTTCTCTCTGTCTATTCTTCGTATATCCACCTAAATTTGTTTCTATCTCTTGTCTATTCACATCTATTTATCGCTGTCCCTCCTCGTAGTTAGATCTTTTAATGTAGTACATACTGTATCATTAATTACAAAAAATTACTTTTATTTATCGAATAGAAAGATGATGGAAAATGGCACTGATAATACAGAAGGTATAGACCGAAATAGAGAAAAGAGCATTCAAAGATTGGATTGATTCTGGATTGATGAAGATATAGAAATAGTTGGATGAGGATAGTCGAGGGGTAGCGATAATATCGAAAATATCTCATGAGAAACATTGGTTTTGGTCCGCATTTTCGTACTTGCTGATTTTTGAATGTTATACACGATAGCGATAGATTTAGAATATTGGTTGTGTACAAAATGATTTATTTATAAAATTTTTAAGTATATGTTAAAGGTATGGAAATTAACAAGTTTGGAAAGAAACATCGATAATGGAATAGGTTAAAATTGATCCATATTTTTTTTACAGGGCAGGCAAAAATAGATAATTTTGCTTTTATGAATAAAGATATTATTATTGAAGGGATTATTCGAAAGAAAAATGATTATTTTCGCGGAAAAAATTTGAAGCATCGATAAATGATTTATTAAACAAATTTTATCTTTGCCCTAACTTTTTTCTTAGCGCTTCGAGCCAAATTTTTAAAAATAAAGTGATTCTGAAAAACCACGGATCATGTTTTTAGGGAAAAGATCCTCTATAATTTGACTGTTTTTAGTTTAGAAAAATAAATTTTTTAATTGCTAATCAAAACAAAATTTTTATAAACAAATTGCTGAATTTAATAATGATTTATCCATTTTCAAAAATTAGAAACGGTCAGTTTGTAAAGAATCTTTTCCCTGAAAAAATTATTTGTGATTAACTAGAATCTGATCATTTTTTATAACTTAGCTTGAAGCGATAATAAAAAAAGTTTGGATAGATATAAAGTTTATTAATAAATTTATTTTCCTGCGTTTCAAATTTTTTTCTAGATGAATAATCTTTTTTCTTTTGTATGATCTCTTCAATAATAATATTACTATTCTTGAAAGTAAAATTATCTATTTTTACCTGAAGCTTAATTTTCGCGAGTGTAGTACCTTAAGTAGGGAAGGTTTGTCAAATACAGCCATTCCAAGGCTGACCAAGTAGTTAAGGTATCTTATAATCAGCCCCTCTATAAATTTTTCTCTGAACAATAAACGCCTACTTAACTAACATCAATTTAATAGTAAGATTTAATTTCAAGTCGAAAAGCTACATTAAAGTTAATCGTTTTCAATGAATTCCTAAAATAAATGAAAAATATATATGTAAGGGAATATTGAATAGAAAAGGTGTACGTACAAAGTGTCCCTCTTAAGTAGATAAAGTAGTCTACCGTCAGACCTCCTTACGAAATAACAGTATAATTTTAATATTCAAATACGTTTTCTAAATTGTAAAATGAATGTATTTTTCAAAAGAAAAATCGTATCCGTTGAAGGGTTTCTTTTCATTTATTAATATAAATAGAAAAAAAAATAATAAAAGTACATTCAGAAAGAGATCTTTATTTGCAACATTAGATAAAGTTCTACTCTTAAAATATTTCTCTGGAATTTAATAAAAAAATTTTATTGAAATAAACGGTGATGCTTTTGTAAAAAGCTTTCTCTGAACAAATTCTCCCCTTATCACTCAAGTTGATGATAAAATTATTTTCAAATTGATAATAAATATACTGACTTTGAATTCGATTTTGATATTAGAAAAATATAACTTTTCCTTATCATTTATATTTAATAAAATAAATAAATTTCGTAATTTTAAATAATCAATTATTTGAATTAGAATTAGTCACAATTTCACTGATTTCAAATCAGTGATGAACTTTTCACTATGCAGCCAATCATTTTGACTTAAAAATTTGATATTTAATTGAATTAATTTTCTAATAATATAGATTCAGATTGAATTTTTAAGTTCTAAGATAAATTGAATTCGATTCTATTTCCTTTCAAGCGTGAAAGGAAACAGGTCTCAAAAAAAAGGAAAGACATCTATAATGCACAGGTTTCTTGGGAAGGTTCAGATATGTGTCTCAAAACTTTTTCCAATTCTTGTATTAGAACGGAGTGGTTTCTTGGAATGGAATACGAGTACATATACGTGTATCGGTATACATTTCATGAAAAAGAAATGCAACTTTCTACCAACTTGTTTCTGTATTTACTTTTTATCAAGAATAATATGTAAATAGGTCATTTCATTAGTCAAATTTAAAAATCCTGATAGATCTTGCTATAAAATACTTAAAATGCTTTTGTTTCAAATATTTCAAAAATACATTCAATTATAGCATTGAAATTTCTAAGTTTCACGGAATTTTAAAAATTGTTCTGGCTCAAGTAAGTTTTTCTTAAAAATATTCGTTTCTTTAAAATAATTTGACAATTGCAAACAATTTATTGACTCATTAAAAAAATATTTCTCAATTCTTGATTTTTCTCCGTGAAATAAAATATTTTATTGAAAATTATCAAAATTAAATTCTTTTCCTAAAAATACCAGAAAAAATCTTAAAACTAATTTGCATCAAATTATAAAGAAGCGAAAAATTATAAAAATGCCTATTTTTCTCGTAAATTGAAAAAAGTAATACCGCTTTATAACTTTTACAAATCCGATAGTAACTTCAACCAAAAAAAATGTATCAACTGACAATTTAGTAATAATATATTCTAAAAGTTGAATTACTTGAGCCAGGCAAGTATTTTTCAGTTTATATCAAGACCCAGAAAAGTGTATGGGAAAATGAAATAAGTGAAAAAAATATTTTGGAACACATTGCTGGATGCTTTTTGCGTATATCATGGAAAACTTGAAAGAGATTTATCGGAGATAGAGAGTAAGTGCAATAATACCAGATTATTTGCATCGCGAAGCCGTGTGTACGGGTAAACATAATATTCGCTCTCTGCCGGCTTTGTGAACCGATACGAACCAGAAAGGTATGTATCCAACTGTCAGTCTGTCTGGTTGTCCGCCTGTCTGTCTATATCTGGTTGGCTGGTTGGCTGCCTGCCTATCTCACTGTGTACAACTGCCGCGTAATGCAGATTCTATTTGAGCTGCCTCAGGGATGTTAATTTGTCATATGTGAAACTCTCTCTAATTTCATAGGAGACAATTCTGCGCGTCAAGGGAAAATAATTTTTCGAAGGCGAATATTTACACCTTGTGCTCCCTAAATATAAAATATTTAAAAGTAACTCATAACAAAAAGGAAAATTAGAATTTTTATCAATACATTATCTTTCTAAACAATTATCAGTCAAAAATTACTGAGTTTTTTCAATTTCACAAAACTGAACCACTGAAAAAAACACTTACTAACATTTGTGGAATTTGGCCATTAATTGGTAAATTATACTATTTAAAATTGCTAACTCTGAACATCCAAGAGATTTTTGTCAAGTTCATTCCAGTAAAGTATTTTTATTTATAACATTTCATTAAAAATGTGAGATTGGAAAAATTTAGCAAATTAAAGTTAACATACGAAAGTTCGAGAATAATAAAGTATTGTAAAAAGCCAATTTTTCCATGATTAAATCGACTTTATCATTTTTGGACCCTAAAGCCAATTTTTTCAACAACGTACCATTTTATTAAGGTAGTACGATCACGAAAATTAGACCTCAGGCAAAAATAGATAATTTTGCTTTCAAGAATAGCAATATTATTATTGAAGAGAAAAGATTAATTTCCATGAAAAAAAATTTGAAATACAGAAAAATAATTTTATTAATAAATTTTATTTTTGCCCCAACTTTTTTTCTTATCGCTTCTTACCAAATTTTAAAAAATTATGCGATTTTAATAAATCACAAATCACTTTTTGAAGAAAAAGATCCCCTACAACTTAACCATTTCCAATTTTCGAAAATAAATAAATTATTATCAAATCCAGCAATTTGTTTATAAAAATTTCGTTTCAGAAAATGTTTTTTTAATGGTTTCAGCCATTAAAGAATTTATTTTTAAAAATCAGAAACGATGAAGTTGTGGGAAATCTTTTTTATGAAAATACGATTTATGATTTATTAGTATCGCATAATTTTTTTAAATTTGGTAAGAAGCGATAAGAAAAAAAGTTGGGTCAAAAATAAAATTTATTAATAACATTATTTTTCCGTGTTTCAAATTTTTTTCTTGTAAACTAATCTTTTCTCTTTCAAAAAAGCCCTTCAATAATAATATTGCTATTCTTGAAAGCAAAATTATCTATTTTTGCCTGAGGTCTAATTTTCGTGGATACATTTTTTAGATTTCCATTTTATTTTACTACAAAAGGTGCATAATCTTTGCTAATATTTGAAACTTTGAGATAAAATTGTATGGGACTATTAAATACGTTGTTTCGAAAATGAATGAATGAAGGACAATTCAGGCCTGGTCTCAACCTGGCGAACAGACTATTACAACTTTGTCTTCCGAATTTTCAATCTGACTAGGCTCAGGTCTAATTCGCGTTTTATTCCAAGATAGGATCAGGTCAGGAAATCTCTACACGGGAAAAGCAATATATACAAAGTTTTCTAATTTTTTAAAATTTTAAAAAACTGAAATATAAATTAATGCCTTTATATTAAATTTAAAAAAAGGAAATATAATTTATTTGCTGATATTTTTTATATGTGTTTTATTACTTGAATTACTACCTATTTTTAATATTATTATTGAATAGTATATTTTTGAAAAATGATAAATAAATTAAATATCTGACTAATGTATTTTGTGCTCAGAAAACAAAATTATTTTAATTTATTTTGAAACACAGGAAAAATTCAAGCGATTTTTTACTGGTAATAAAAAAATTATGATTTTATTCCACATATTATATATATATATATTTTTTTTTTAATATTGAAAACATAATATTTGAATATCAATAACTCAATATACTAAAACACGATTTAATACATTTCTTAAATTTTAATTATGTAAATTTCATGGTCTTAGAAAATACTTTAAAAAATGAATTTTCTTGTAAATATTCCAGAAACAGCAGAATCTAAATTTTTTTTTCAATAAAAGAACTAAAAATTTCATTTTTTTAACGTATCATTTTACATTTTAATTTTCCGGTTTCATAATTTTTTGATTAAAAATATAGGTATTTGAAACGTCAACGATTAAAAACAAATTAAGAAATTTCATACAAATTATATTTACTGACGTTTAATTATCAACTTTACCTCGGAACCTCCAAACACACCTTCAAGATTCCAAATCTTTAATCAAAGTTTTTTTAAATTCTCATTCTTAATACTTGAATATTGATTCGTCGATTCTTAACATCATTTTAACATATTTAAAAGTTACTTGATTCAAAATCAAAAGATAATTAACTTTATAAAAAAACACAAAGAAAAAATAAGTAAATAAAATAAACGAATTTTTGCATGAATTTTCCGAAATTACTTATCATTATACATTGCTTCATTGAGTTCATTTTATTAAATTAGCTCAGAAGATGTTGATTTTTTAATTTGTAGGTACCTATAACTTATAGTTATTATGTCAGAAGAGTGTATTAATTTTAGAAATTAATTATATATAATTTAAATTTATATTAATAATTCATCATTAAAAGTAAATTAATATACCATATATGATACATACAATGATACACATAAATGTATTTACACTAAATTTTCGATATTGATATTGATACTACCTTTAATTATTACATAAAACTGGTTCAAACAACCCAATTGTATTAAATAGAAATTATTATAAAATCCCATTCCATACTCAAAAAAAAGTCCAGTTAAAACAACCGGAATTCCGGTTAGGCCATATTTAATATTATTTTCAAGTTAAAATAACTAGAAATTCAGGTTATTTATACCAGATTTTCTAGGAATTACTGGAAAATCTGTTTAAAATAACCAGAAAATAATGTTAAATATGGCCTAACCGGAGTTCCGGTTATTTTAACTGGACTTTTCTTATGTGCATATTTAATTAACAATTAAAGATATTATATGATTTTTAATTGTAATTTCTACATATGTAAATATTCATAGTCTAATTAAATTAGCAGCAGTTTACTATCACAAATTCAAAGATAACTCAATTTTTGTAAGTTTTATGCATTTTTAAAACTAACTTAAAATGAAATGTTAAATTGGTATATTTAAAAAAATCAATTAATCTGATAAAAGCATTTTAAAAACTCCGCTTTAGTAAAAAGTTCACTAAAAAAATATAGAATTTGAATAAGAGAAAGTCTTCTTTGCTGAATTTCTTTTAAGAAAGTCAGCGTCTATGGCAAATACTCGACCCGTTCTTTTGCAGGCGACGCCTTCAGATTACATTCAAAGGAAGTAAGGAAGGAGCTCGAAGCAAAGACGTTGGAGACGAGTGACTCCTCGACTTTTGTGGGAGCTTGGCAGATTATGCAGCCATCTTGGATGTTGGTAAATATCCCGCCCTCAAAGAGAAGCTTGTAAAACCGAGAGAAAGAGCACGCGCGCAAGCGAGAAAAACCGATAATGTCCCTAGTATACATATAAGACAAGAGTAAAGAAAGGGGTGTGAAGAGGTCTTGAGTCGAGGCAGTTTTATGTCCATTACAAAGAATACTGTCGGCTTTGCATCTTTCCAAGATGCCACTTTAACGTTCTAACGCCTAGTTTTTCTTTTTTCATCATTCCAAAATATCTCTCACGTCACAACTTTTTCTCTCTATGTACTTGTCTCGCAATTTCTTTTCATCTTCAATTTTCCTTTTTTCAAGTGATTCAATATTTTCTTTGGTTGAGACAAAACAAGAGAGAAATTGAATGTTTTCAATTTACGAAGGATGTGTTTAGAGCTTAAATTATGACAAAAACGAGGAAGAAAAATTCTAGAGATTTACTTCCCGTGCAGAGATACCCTGACCTGGTCAGCTTGAACCTTGATTGAGAATTCGGAAGAAATTTGCCAAGCCTGAGCCTGCACTACTCTCTAAATCTGAATCAGTCAAATTTTCACTGATTGAATCAGTGATTTGCCTTTTCACTGAATCATCAGTGGAAACAATATTTTTCACTGTTAAATCAGTTAATTTCCACTGTTTAATTAGTGAAAACAATATTTTCCACCGTTAAATCAGTTACTTTTCACTGAACTAATCAGTGAAATTTGACTGATTCGCAGTAACCTCTTTTTAGCTATTTGAATCAGTCAAATTTCACTGATATTCAGTAGATTTTGACTGATTCAGATTCAGAGAGTAGGCCAGGGTTAAATTTTTACATGGGTAAGAAGATCTTTAATCCAAAACTAAAATATTGCACTAGTTACTATTTGTATTTTGATTCGTACGACACAGATAGTAATCATTGAGTAAATATTGCAAGGATTACCGCTTGTATTGCACAAATTATAATACAGATAGTAACCCATAAAATATATAATTCTTCGAGCAATTTGTGAAAATTTGTGCTCTATTTTTTCTCAGTTTTCAAATTAAAAAACACTGAGAAAATAGTTTTGTCAAATCAACAAAAATATTTTGTTGCTATTTATGCAACAAAATTCTTTCGTTATATAATTTTAAGTCTTCAATTACTGGGGGATGGTTTACCACTATAATTTTGAATGACCTTATCTTAAACCCTAAATTGCGCAGTAAAAAAAGAAAAACAGGTGGATGAAGGGATTCAATTAATTAAGACAGAAGGGGACCATCGGAATTAATGAATATAAGAGCAGTCCTGAAGAAATCCACATTATGCAAGAGAGATCGTACATATTTTTTCCCCTTCTATTCAACCCCTACATTCTCGGTTTGTGAATTCCCCGTTCCTTAGTTTGCCAGCACACAATGCACAATAAAAGAGCATTAGATCGCTGGCTTTGTTGAACCACTGCCACGACTTCTAGACACAATGGTACAGTCCCCACTCATCTAGAGTACTCGAAACACCTGGCAAACAAGAAAACAATGCACGCGCCCCCGATACTTCGACGGATTTCGCGCATTTTGGCCACACGCTTGTTAACAAATTATATCACTACTGTTTTTCCATTTTTTTTCATTTTATGGCGCAATTATAAATTACTAAGATTTGCAAATAAATATCCGATTATACACACGTAGAGACTGATAAACAGGGGTTTCGGTTCTTTCGATCCCTCGTCACGTCAATAGAGTAAAGCCCCCTATTTGTAAATACTTTTCTGAATGGGGGTTTATTTTAATAGAGAATTTGAAGTTCAACTTTGTAACAATCAGCAGTGAAAAACCGATAGGATTATTTTTGTTAGAGATTATTTCGAACTAATGTGAATTATATAAGAGTGTCTTATTTATTTGGGGATCTTTTTTGTTGCAGATCATTCTATATGAAAATTGCGATCATTTTGATCTTTTGGATTTTTTTCAGAGACCTGAAAAATGTTTATTCACGTCAAATAAATTACATTAACGTATTAACCAAGTACGAATGTAGTTTATCGAATAGAATTTTATTTGTTCCTATATTTTATCTACATTCGCAAAATTATTAGAACAAAGCGACAATTGATCCAGAAACAAAAAATCGTCAATCCATTATTCTGTTGCTTTGCATTTAATTAGAAAAGAATTTCAAGAAATTCACACAGGATAATCAAATTTCCATGAAAATATATAAATTATGGGACAACTAGGAAAGAAATTTAGGGAGTTTTATAATTAATGATTGAAATTTCATGAGTGTTGAGTACAATTTCCATTAAAATTTCAACAATCGTTAATGTTGATAGAAATAATTGAAAAATAAAACACTAATGTAAGAATTTTTCATGTCTTGATAAATGTTGGATTTTCTACTTGCGATTTCGAATTATCAGTAGAAAAAGTATTTTTGGTAAGGCGAAGCGATTTTTAAATTGGAGAAAAAAATTAATTCTTGTCATGATAAGCATGTATTATGACAATTTAGAAAGAATTATCAAAATAAGAGTTAAGTGCACATTTTTTTGGTTTTTATAAACATTGAGTTGTTTGATGATGAAAAGAGAATATTTCACAATAAAATAGGTTGTTTTTGGGGATAATGAACAATTTTTAAATACTTTTAATTAGAATGCATCTAAAATTTTATCACAAATTTGAATTTGTTAATTTAAAATTCTCACGAAACACTACTCTTGGAGTAGAAAAGGCGGATTTAGTATCAAAACACCTACTTTTATGATAAGTTTTAATAAAGCATAAGTAAAAATTTCTACTAAGTGGTTATAAAAGCTGTGAGATTACTTTTTGTCTCTAAAAATGAAGAGGGAAAGATTTAGTCAATTTTGCAAAAAATCATTGTAAAAATGGGACAATTATTAATACGCATTCCTAAATTTATGATTTTTATAATTTATTAAAATCTTGAAATAATTTTTTTTAATATACTTTAATTTCTACCAAACATGAATTTTCATATTTTTAGTAAAATATCAAAAAAAGTGTGTCACTTTCTCTTTTGAATTTAAAGTTTCCAACCCTTGAAAAACGCTTTCTATCGTAAAAAATGCACTCATTAAATCAAACTTCTAATTTTGAAACATTGATATTTTCGAAGTATTATTATTATTAAAATTTATAATTCGTGAATTAGTAAGCATTCAAACTTTTGAATTTTACACTAAACTACAAATTTAGAGAAAACACAAATTTTAAAACCTTTAAAATTAGAAACCATCGAATTTAATCTCAAAAATATTCAAATATTGATAGTAGAAGTATGAGATAATAAAATTAAATTTTGTATTTTGCTCAATTTGTGTAAAATTTATTTTAATCATAATTTTTCATTTTGAAATATCAGATAAATTTATTATATTAGCTGATAATTCCCAGATTGGTGAATTTCCCAAGTGAATAGAAACATTTCAAATCAATTTCAGAAAAAACTGAGAAGATATGGACAAATTACATGATTAAATATAAATTAGAGAAATTTGATAAAAATAACCTCTTGAAAACTGTTTCATAATTTATTTGTTCTTTAAAGAGGCGTTAAAAATATTTGGAAAACTAAGCAAGTGAAAAGCGATTTTGGAGGCTGTCTTTTTCCTTTCCCTTTCTTTATGAATATTCCATTTTTTTACCAAAATATGTAAAATACGAAAAAATCGTTAAAATGGAAAATTATTCGCCTGAATGAGGTCTACAAATTCCCATTAGAATATTTTTCGAACGGATGTATACTTCATGTTTTGATTTCAAAAAATACTATTGGAAATAAAAAATTCCATTTTTTACCAAAATATGTAAAATACGAAAAAATCGTTAAAATGTAAAATCGTTTGCTTGAATAAAATTTACGAATTTTTTTCCTTTCTGAAAAATTTGGAAGAAAGTAAGTTATTTTAATCACGTACACTGTAAAAAAAATCGTGATTTTCCAATGCATAGGTGATGAAATTTTTCAATAATAATTGAAAAAATAGTCTTCTATTGAATTATTTCAATAATTTACAAGAAATATTCGAATCCCTATTGGATTTTTTTTACAGTATTGAAATTTTTTAAGTGTAGCCTTAGAATTTTTCAAAGTCAGACACGCAATATTCGGCACGTGATTGAGTATTTTCAACATAATTTTATACAAAAATTTCAAAACATATATTGGTTAATTACTTCCAATACTTTATTGGGAGTTTTCCAAACAAATTTCTAGAGTGTAGCTTATTAGAAAGTTTTAAGGGAGTTTTCCACGTATGAGTCAAAATTTAGATGAAGTGGAGAGAGATATTTTCTGTAAGGCTTTTTTTTAAATTAAAAGGGAAAAGTGGAAAGATAAAGACTGAGCAACAAGGCCACGACATTCAACGGAAGATCGTAAACCGTTTCCGGAGTCATAATTGTACAGCAGATTTTGTGAATGATTTAGTTAAGGCCATATGTATATTTTATATGAAACCCAAAAAACACAAATAAATAAAAGCACTGAAAAAATGTTTTTTTTACATTCTCATCATGGATGAGAAGGTATTGGTTTTATGTGAAAAATGACTTTCGAAATTTTCATCAAATCTTTACGTTTTGAGACCCCCTGAGTCAGAAAAAATGGTTTTTACGAAAGTGTCTGTCTGTCTGTCTGTCTGTCTGTAGTAGGTCGTGTGCGGCATAACTCTCGATAGAATTATCAGATTGAATTGAGCTTTGGTACACTTTATCGGAGCCGAAAAAGTAAGGACAAGTTCTTTAACCAGCCACATCCAATCAAAATTGAGGGATGGAGCACTACTTTTGTGTTTTTGAAAATAATTTTTTGAAAAAATAAAAAATTCCAATCCTGGTTTTTGATAGTGCTCATAAATCTCTACAAATTATCCTGATAACATTTTTTGATTAAATCAAAATTAGAAATGTTACAGCATATTCAAATTCGAAAAAAGTCAATATCAAAATTCCATTTTCCAGTTAAATTATACGAGATACAAAAAAACGTTATGATACAATATTATTGAACACATAAAGACCTACAAATTTGAATTATAACATTTTTTCATAAGATGCATATTTTTCGTTTAAATTAAAAAAAAAACTATTGAAAATCCAAAATTCAATTTTTTAACAATAATATTGGAAATACCAAAAAAACGTAAGAATACAAAGTTGTTCGTTTCAAAAAGATCTACAAATTTTGTCTGACACAGTTTCTGATAAAAGATATATTTTTCGTTTCAATTCCAAAAAATACGATAAAAATGAAAAAATTCCATTTTTTAGACAAAATATGTGAGATACAAAAAAAACATTTAGATGGAAAATTGTTTGCCTAAATGAGGTCTACAAATTCTGATAAAGAAATTTCGGGACAGGATGTATATTTTATGTTTTGATTTTTAATATTGAAAAAATTCGATTTTTTTCACCAAAATATGTGAGATACGAAATAAGCGTTGTTCTGCAAAATCGTTTCCTTAAATAAAGACTACGATTGTTTTTCCTTTTTAGATATGTGGAAGAAAGTAAATTCTTTTAATCATGTAATTTATTAAAAAGTTATACTGAAATGTATACAGAAAATCGAGCGCGAGTGTCATGATGAGAATGTGTTCCTTATGGCCGATAGAGCCTTAAGTAAATTGAATTTCCTGTTTCACATTAAATTCAAAAAGAAATTCAGTGACTTTGAGAAAATGTGTAATTCACATCATCTGTAATATTATTATAAAACTGGTTTGAGCTTCAGTATCAAAATATAAGAAATAAACTTAAGTGTATGCGAAGAGCACAAGACCGAGCGCGAAGCGCGAGGTCCAGAAAGAACGGAGCGCGAAGCGCGACGATCGAATCGCGCGCCCTAGGCGCGCTCAAACTTGCGAGCGAAGCGAGCTGCGCGCGAAACGCGCGATGAGAATGTGCCCGCGAAGCGGGCAGATTTTTTAATTTAAGTTTTGTTGTTTTTATTAACTTTTAAATATTTATCAAATTGAAAAGTTAATTCAATGATAAAAAAATATCTTTTGAACTTCAATTATTTCAAAACCACCAAGATCACAATTTATTCATTTTCCCAACTTCTTCATGTCCCAATTCACAAAATCCCTCTCATACTTTTGAACCCCTCCTTTCCAGTACTTTGGATGAGTTAACTCGTGTGTACTTGCAATGGTGGTGCATATACGCACTCAAAGACTAAAAGTACTTTTGTCCTAAAAGAGTGTTGTGGGAGGTACACAGGGGCATTGAAAAATGAACCGCGCTCTCGTCAAATGCAATTCTAAAAGGGCACGAGAAATGTTTATAATTGGGATTGTTGCCCTGTTGTTCCACAGTTTCATATTTCAGGGGAATTGCGCTGAAGCGGAAGTCACATTGCGCTTGCGTGAGTATGTCAGTGTGGATGATTTTTTTCATGTTGGTGCATCATCTTTACATGAACAGGTTTACGCGTGTGCGATAAAACTCGAAACCTTTGTCGAAACACTTCAAGTCGAGTGCCTTTGAGGACTCGACCTCCGTGTAATTCTCGCTTTGTTCGAACCCGAAAATCTCTACCGCTCTCAGAGGGTTTCCTGCAATCGGGGGATCAAATGTATTAGACTCGATTAGTGGGTACGGATATTGAGAAAGAAATATTAAAAAAGTAGAATCAAGGCTTTTAGCATTTTCAGGATCAGAATTTACGGCAATAACGAGTTTGTGGATGGGGGGGGGGGGATTAATGTTAATGGAAGTTTTTTAAATAACAAAGTTTTCACTGTTCATATTTTTCACTGTTAAATCAGTTAATTTTCACTTTTTAATTAGTGAAAACAATATTTTCCACTGTTAAATCAGTTACTTTTCACTGAAGTAATCAGTGAAATTTGACTGATTCGCATTAACCTCTTTTTAGCTATTTGAATCGGTCAAATTTCACTGATAATCACTAGATTTTGATTGATTCAAATTTAGAGAGAAGGTAAATTTATATTATCAGACTTTAGATGAACAAATCAGATAAGAAATAATTGAAAATTTTTTAAGTTTTGATAAACGTTGAGCTATCAAATAATATAGGGATGAAAAGAAAGTATTAAATTTCTTTAATACTGAGGAGTGATTATTAAAATATTAAATCTATAATGTTAAAAAATAATAGCACATATTTTTTCACTGATGAATCACTGAAAAGGCAAATTACTAATTCAATCAGTGAAAATTTGACTGATTCAGATTTAGAGAGTAGGAATGACAAACAAAAATTAGTATCAAATCACCCAATTCCCTATTTGACATAAAACTTGAGACTGACGATTAAATTTCAATTTGTATAAATCCAGTATTTTATGCTTTTGATTCAGTTCAATTATTCTTATTTATGTAAACTTGTACGAGAATCCAAGAAACTTGAAATCCTTTGAATAAATGAATTCTATTCTAAAACCAGCTCTTTTTGCAGAATTAATAAAAATTAAAATAAAATATAAATACAAGAAATGAATAATACATTTTTGAAAATATTAAAAAACAATTTGATATCTTAATTAAAATTCGCAAGTTTCCAATAAAAATATCCTAATAGTGCAAAAATTATAATTTTTCCCAGTTATTATATTGTTCTTCAAAATAGTTCAAGAAATAATATTATTAAACCTTACAAAAATGTAAATAACATTTTTAAAATTATTTCTGTATTCTATATCCATAAACGAAAGCTATTTACGAATTTTATTCTACTTTGGCTCAACTCACTTTTAAATTCTTTTTATAAAGAAAAATTATTTTCCACCATTCAGCAATTATGAGCATCAGAGGAAGAAGCGGATATTTTCAGTGTCCACATCGGCAATTCGAGGGTTGTAGATTTATCAATATTTCATAGACTGGATAAAAACGTCAAGTGTTTACCAACTGCCGCAATGAAGCTTCGATCTGGTTCTCTCAGTTCAGCAGGATAGACCACTTCGGATCCTTTCCGGCTGATTTGCATCTTATTGACTTTCAAATAGGCGAACTCTTGCTTCAAGTGTTACTCAGGAGGAAATGAAATTATTAATATAGTATCGCGCAAAGAATATTTTAATATACATGATTCTCGCAACGCAGACTTCTTTTTGACCCAAAATTTCAAACAACTTGCAACCTCGAGAAAAGAGGCTTTCAAAAAATGTTAACTATCCTCTTTCGCAAGTATTCTGTCAGCGATAAATATCAATTGTGTGTCCACAGTTTACACACGCATTTTTCCCCCTTTAAATCATATCATTAAATATGTCAATAAACCCTAAACCGATTTTTAAATTGGATTAGGGAGCATATCCTTACATGGAAAATGATTTTTTGTCCGCCTTGCACCGAAAGTTAGCCTTGTCAGTGTCATTTTGCATGCGGAAAGTTCATTTTCCCGCACTAGTGCGGTAAAATTTTAAGTATGCGGAAAATCAACTTTCCGCACGCAAAACGACACCGACAAGGCTAACTTTCGGTGTGTGGCGGACAAAAAATCATTTTCCATATAAGGATGCATGTAAGAATTAATAGCCTTTCTACACTTGATACGAAATATATACTATTAATTTTTAAAATACCTTTAACAATTTTATCAAGAATATCTTCATAAGTTTCTAAATGGGGGGTGAAAGGGTAAAATTTTGAAAATCATCCAAAAATAATAATGGACTAAAAAAATGATTAATTAAAAATTTCATAGGTGATTTTTTAATAGTTAAATAAACGTATAGTTAACAAAATCAGACTTCTAATTTTAATAAAAATCTTGAAAATTCGAAACTTTTTCTGTTGAAAAAATTGCAAGGATTTGATTGAGTTTCTGTGCATCAAACGTTGAAAATTCACTTAAGGTATATTCAGTTGAGAAAATCTTATAAAAAACTATCAAAATGGAATATTTTAATTGAATTTTATACAAAAAATTCCTCAAATTAATTTTAACTGAGTGTTTCGATAGCAATTTTACTATTACATTTTATCAAGATGAATTCCGGAAGAAGATTAAGTCATGCACTGGATAGAAATTTGATTAACCTTCAATATTCGACGCGAGAATTTCTATCAAATTCTATCGACATTTCCGCATTGAAATTTGATCATGTATACTACCGGTCAGAATTGTGGGACCACCTGTTTTTCGATGATTGCTTAAATTATCTTAATTTAAATTCTGTGAGTGATGAAATTTGCACTCTTAACAATGCGAAAACCATCAAAATTATCTTCAATATCAGTCTAGAATGAAGTCGTTTCGTTCAATTTTGAAGAAGTTATTGCAAAAAAAGTCCAAATTTCAATATTTTCTTAAATTTTAAATAACTTTCGAAACAATCAACATTTTTTAATGTTCTTAGGCTCATTTTAAAGCTAAGATTCTACAGAATCGCATTGAATTGTGATTATAAATCTATAATTTTTTTCTCGCGTAATGCAAAGAGTTGAAATTGTAACAAAAAAGTAGGGAAATTTCGAAAAAATTTCATCTGTAGGTAAATCATAATAAAGATCATATGAATATATATTTTAAGGGGATTCGATGCAAAATTGATGATTATATGTTTTATATATCTTATAAAAATGTTTTTCTCAGCAAAAGCAATATTGAAATTTTTCAAACTTTTTTATTTGAACTTTAACCTTGAGCAGTATGTAAGAAAAAGATTACACATCAGTTCCAAGAATTTTGTTCGATTTTGTAGAAATATAGCTTTAAAATTAGTCCAAGAACATTAAAAAATGTTGATTATTTCGAAAGTTATTTAAAACTTAAGAAAGCATTGAAATTTTGACTTTTTTTGCAATAACTTCTTCAAAACTTAACAAAACGAATTCATGCTGGGCTCATTTTATGAAGAATTTTGATAGCTTTGAATATAATTAAGAAAACAAATTTTTTCACTCACATAATTCAAATTAGGATAATTTAAGCAACTATCGAAGAACAGGTGGTCCCATAATTCTGACCGGTACTGTATGATAATAGGATATAAATCGTAAATATAAAAAGCAGGATAGAAATTTTGATAAACAGGTTCTTTCGAAAGGTTGCATAGAAAATTAAAACAATTAACAAGATACTATTTATTTTATTTTGTTACAATTTTATAGAATTTCCATCCAAAATTTTTGTGAAATTTGACTGAGATTTATCAGTTTAGTCATGAAAAAAATGAATTTGAATTTGATACAATTCGTATGCACATTTAATGTTTCCAACGGGGTTTTATCCTCCGATACTTCAAGTATACATTGATTTTATGAAAGTTTAATTAAAGTAAAAGCATTCTGCAAAATAAATTTAAAAAATAAGTTATCGATTTCTTTAAAATTCTCAAAATTCAAAGCTCAAAAGTTAACAACTTTCTAAAGTTTTAAAGTTTATACACCGTAAAAATCAAAAACTTCCTGTTATAAAGTTTTTCAACTTTCGAAATCATACAATTTTGGAACTCACATTTCAATTAAAAAAAAAAGATTAATAAAATGTTGCTATCAGTTTTGAATTTTAGCCTCTGTATCTACTCGAAAAATAATTATTCAACAGGCATCTGAAACTCAATTATGAGTATCTAGAAGTATAATATTGTCTACTCAAGAGTTAAAAAGAAGAACAGTTGTAATCTTTAATTCAAGCATGTAAACTCGTCTTGTTTATTTAAGAAAAACTTTTATTTAGTCATTAGGAAAAACGTTTTGGTGCAAACTCAAGAGCATTTGTTGTTTTTCAGTTATTACTAATCAATCAGAGACAATAGTCATTCCAGTTTTATTAGATTAAATCCACTGGAAAAAATGTCTGGAACATTGAATTCTAAGCAGTTTGATTTATCAGTGTAAAATGGCATCGAACAATTCAATTACTTTTGCTCATCTTACACTGAAAACAAATTAGCCAGGCAATTAGTTGTCTCTGTCACTCACAGCACTGTGGGGCAAACATTGAATTATCTAAGGATATAACAATCATATTCATACAATTTCATGTTTTTACACGCCCTTCTATTTTTCCTAAAGTCCTTTATATTCAATCATCCTAAATTGCACGTATTATTTACGTTAAATACATTAATTTTCCTAGTACAGTACATACGCTCTAAGACTTCGCTTTTCAACTCATAAACTAATTCAAAAAAAGATATCAAGAACAAAATCTCATTAAATATTTATTCAAAAACGAGGAACAAATGTAAAAATAGTTGGAGAACAACTAGAGCGTATCTACTGCAAATGAAATTCAAAATAAGTACCCATCAGTCATAAAAGGAAGTTAGTTCTCCCTGGGCTTCTTACATTTCTCTACAACAACGATCAATATTCTCTGGGATACATCAGAAAACACAGGCCTACAAAAAACAATTTTTTCTGCGCAAAGAATGAAACTATGATATTCCCATGTATTTTTTCCCGCTGAAATCGAATTCGTAACCCGTTTGACCCCAGCACATTAGGATTTCGTCCTAACCTCAAAAACACTTCGATAAATCACTAAATTATATACATTCACTAAATTCAATCCCATAACCAAAAAAGCCCTAAACCATGTAATGCCTTAACCCCATTACCCCTTAACACTATGACCCCATAATCTCTCAATCCCATAACCCTGTACATCGAAAAGGTCATGTACTGCAAAACCGAAAATCTCGTGTATGTTTCTTTTGTGACATCCAGTGATAGATTAATTTCATACAATAAACTCAAACACCCATCAGCCTATTACCCATCTACTCCATTACCCCTTAACCCCATAATCCTGCATAATGTCGTGTATGTTTCTTTTATAACTTACAGTGAAGAGTGAATTTCATACAATAAACTCAAACACCCATCAACCTATTGCCCCTCAGCCCCTTTACCTTGTTTAATGTAGTATATGTTTCTTTTGTGACTTACAGTGATGGGTAAATTTCAGACAATAGACTCAAACAGCCATCAACCTATTACCCCTCAACCCCTTAACCTTGTATAATGTAGTGTATGTTTCTTTTGTGACTTACAGTGATGGGTAAATTTCAGACAATAGACTCAAACAGCCATCAACCTATTACCCCTCAACCCCTTAACCTTGTATAATGTAGTGTATGTTTCTTTTGTGACTTACAGTGATGGGTAAATTCCAGACAATAAACCCAAACATCCATCAACCTTTTACCCCTCTTTCCCTTAACCCCATAACCCTGCATAATGTCGTGTATGTTTCTTTTATGACTTACAGTGATCAGTAAATTTCATACAATAAACTCAAACACCCATCAACCTATTACCCATCTACTCCAATACCCCTTAACCCCATAACCCTGTACAATGTCGTATATGTTTCTTTTATAACTTACAGTGAAGAGTGAATTTCATACAATAAACTCAAACACCCATCAACCTATTGCCCCTCAGCCCCTTAACCTTGTTTAATGTAGTGTATGTTTCTTTTGTGACTTACAGTGATGGGTAAATTTCAGATAATAAACTCAAACACCCATCAACCTATTACCCCTCTGACCCTTAACCCCTTAACCTTGTATAATGTAGTGTATGTTTCTTTTGTGAATTACAGTGATGGGTAAATTACATACAATAAACTCAAGCACCCGTCAACCTATTACCCCTCTACCCCTTATCTCCTTTACCTTGTATAATGTAGTGTATGTTTCTTTTGTGACTTACAGTGATGGGTAAATTTCAGACAATAGACTCAAACAGCCATCAACCTATTACCCCTCAACCCCTTAACCTTGTATAATGTAGTGTATGTTTCTTTTGTGACTTACAGTGATGGGTAAATTCCAGACAATAAACCCAAACATCCATCAACCTTTTACCCCTCTTTCCCTTAACCTTGTATAATGTAGTGTATGTTTCTTTTATGAGTTACAGTGATGAGTAAATTTCATACAATAAACTCAAACACCCATCAACCTATTACCCATCTACTCCAATATATCTTAACCCCATAACCCTGCATAATGTCGTGTACATTTCTTTTGTGACTTCCAGTGATGGGTAAATTACAGATAATAAACTCAAACATCCATCAACCTTTTACCCCTCTATCCCTTAACCCCATAACCCTGTATAATGTCGTGTATGTATCTTTTGTCACTTACAGTGACGAGTGGCATTATATTCGGCTACAATTCTGCAGTCACTAATGTATGTGTGTTGCTCCATTAAACAAATCTGAATGGACTATAAAAAAAAAATATATACCCGAATAATAGCATTTAGTGCGCCATAAAAGTTGCTCGTATCAAAACTTGGATGATATCGCGTCAAACAGAATTATAAGCCTGTAAATGAAGATCACTTAACACTGTAAGTCACAAAAGAAACATACACGAGATTTTTCTATTTTGCAGTACATCACCTTTTTAATATATATCGTTATGGGGTTATGGGATTGAGAGATTATGGAATCATAGTGTTTAAGGGTTATGCGGTTAAGGCATTACATGTTTTAGGGCTTATTTCGTTATGGGATTGTAGGTATATTGAATTTAGTGACTTTTTGAGGTTAGGGCGAAATCCTGACGTGCTGGAGTAAAATGGGTAACGGATTCGGTTTCAGTGGCAAAAAATACGTGGGAATATCATACACGAAGAAAATGAAACGAGCGAACGCGCTGTTTCTCACGCGTGAATGAGAAAATTCGGCTCCGAAATCGGTTCACTATCGTGTCACACTTGAATCGCGCGGACCTCGATTTTTCGTCACGTCTCTCCCGGACGTGAATCATGGTTAGACTATTTATGAGGCTACGCGCTGTTTTTCACGCGTCGTAGAGCTGCGAATGCAACTTTCAGGCACAGCACTGATAAAGCGAAAAAATTATCAGCTGCTGTAATCGATATTCCGATTCCGTAAATATCGAATAATCGTCGTTTCAGTTTAAGGGATCTCAGCTCTACGACCCGTGAAAAACAGCGCGTACCTTCGTGAATGACTTAACAGCGATTCACGTCCCGGAGAGACGTGACGAAAAGTCGAGGCCCGCGCGATTCACGTGTGATACGAAAGTGAACAGATTTCAGAGCCACATTTTCTCATTCACGCGTCGTTAACGCATGAGAAACATCGCATTCGCTCGTTTCATTTTCTCCATGTAGTGGCATTCTTCGCGCAGAATTTTTTTTTGTGGGCCTGTGTAATCTATGAAACAGAAAAAAGGGTTCCTTTCTTCTCAACCGATATAAAAATATCATTCTTCACTCCGAAAGAAACGACAAGAAACAGTGACAACAGGAGTATTACAGTTTAATGATGTAATATCGAAATGAAAATAACTTCAAGCTCAAAGTATCGATATTGCATAAGTATTACGATCCTTGGGAGTGGCGTGAATAAGAAATGCAAGTGTTCTGATCCCATTTGAAGCGTGGAGAACCAGTTTTCTTCCTGGAACCCGAGGCGTTGGATCAGTTAAAGAACTCATCATCATCGAAGGGATCATTCTCCCGAGCAAAGATGTTGACTGATTCAGACTTTTTGATATACTGGTCACCCTTGATTTTATTGTTTCCATACTTATTCGATCTAGTGTTTTTTAAGGGTAAGGTCGTCGTATTCTCAGGCACTTGGTCCTCCATCTCGGACCGAAAGGTAAACGCATCATCATCGAAGCGCTGATCGCCATTAAAAAAGCTGTCCCTTCCACTCTCTTCACATACGAAACCATCAGGATCCTTGATTTCAGAAGGCAGTTCCTCAGGAGTGGCCTTGAGATCTGATCCAAGCCTGGGTCGATCAGAAGTATTGCTAGAAGCACTTGCTGTTGGTGTAAGGTCATCCTCGAAGTAGCTGGAGCCCTTGTAGGATCTAGGATCTCTTTTTACAAGTTCCTTGGTATTTCTAGGACTCAATGACTGTTTTACTTCAACTTCAACTCGTGTTCGAGATTCTGTACTTAGAGAATCTAAGGAGGCTTCACTGCGTTCTATTGACTGGGTGAAATCGTCTTCGAAAGGAGAGCTCTGGGACTTGGTTTGGGGTCGCGTTCTGTGCCTATTCATTCTCCTCTTGTGAAAAGATTCGTTCTTTACATCCGTCCCTTCAGACCAATAAGGTCTCTCGGCCCAGCTCTCGAATTCCTGATCACTGCCCCAGTAGCTATCTCGACTTCTAGATCTGTGAGGTCGATGGAAAGGGTCTGAATCGTTGTCACTACACTCTGATCTGGTTACTGCGTATTTTGGTCTTACATCAGAGTAAATCGGTTCTGGATTCCTTCCGTCGTTTGCACTGTTAGGTCTCTTGGGCCAGTGCCTCTTCCTGGAGACGTATCTAGCATTTGAGGAAAAGAGAAATTGCAGTTTATATTAAGAGGAAAAGACTTTATAATTGATCAAATTACACTGATCAACAAAAATGACCTACACAGTGTGATCTGAAAATACCTGAACTTTTAATTTAAATCATAGAACACGTAGCACTATCTATTAAAAGTTGGCAGCGTTAGAAAGGTACATTTTTCTTCTTTCAAGCGCAACCAAGTTCAAGCAAATCAGTTGGCAGGTCACAAAATTACGTACGTTTCAATGACAGCAGTTTTTGTGGTTATGTCGTAAAAATGTAATGGAACAAAGAGCAAATATTAAATTTTGTTTTAAACTCAGTAAAAAATTTATTGAGACTTACAAATTATTAAAAAAAGTTTATGGTGATGATTTTATGAGTCATACTCAAGTTTACACGTGGTTTACACGATTTAAAAATGGCCGTGACGATTTAAATGATGATCCAAGACCTGGACGACCAGAAGCATCAAATCGTGCTGAGTTAGTGGAAAAAGTACGTGAAATAATCGCTATCGATGCAAATTTGACTGTGAGAATGCTGGCAGAAGAATTAAATTGATTTTACTGTACAATCTACTCAATATTATCTGAAGATTTGGGTAATAGAAAGGCCTGTGCACGTTTTGTTCTACATCAGTTAAATGGAGACCAAAAAAGTCAACGAATTTTTTATGCAAAAACAGATTTGTGTCATCGACCACCTTCCAAATTCGCCTGATCTATCTCCGTGTGACTATTTTTTCTGTTCCCAAAACTGAAAACTGCAATGAAAGGACTTTTTACGATGACGTTCCAACCATTTAAGCAGCAGTGACACAGGTGCTAAAGAACATTCCAAAAACCGAGTTTAAAAAGTCTATGGATAAATTGGTTGATCGTTCCAAACGTTTTATTGAGTTAAATGGATCCTATTTTGAATAAATATTAGCTCTGAAACACAATACCATGCTTGTTTTATTCTATAACTAAAAAGTTCGGTTATTTTTAGATCACACTGTGTATGTCCTCGCTGAATGCGACATATCATTGCCGAAGTACTTTTCAATTCTGAACACGAATCTGGCTTCCGTTTGTTGCTATCATGCCTAATTTCATAGACATTTGCAATTAAAATTGTTAATAAATGAAGATCTGATGCCCATTTAGTAAAAGTTTTCGGAAATTTAAAAGAAGGGTACGCATTTTTCAAGATATTTCAGAAACGGATAATCAGAATTTAAATTTGTTTCCTGATAATTATTCTTCATGAAGAAACAAACATATCGACCTATTGTTTATTAAAAAAAGTAAATATGTCCTGAATTACAGAGCACTGAAATTTCAGTACATTTTTAGCATTTTTTCCAGTTTTTTTAAGAATATCTCAAAAATTGTTATAGATATCGCTAAAGTAAGAAAATATTCGCAAACTGCGTCATTTATGTTGATCAGTGTTATTAATTTACTTACCTAAGAGATTCTTCCGAACGTTCAGGTCCATATTCTTCTTCCCAAGCAGGTGGATAATCATAATGCCTAGCATCTCTCGCATAATGTGGTTCATGCTTTCTGAAGATTTCCTTAGGAGGATAATCACCATCCGGACCTCTGCGATTCCAAAACGTCCCATCCTCTTCCCATCTTCTCCTCTCATATTCCCTTCTTGGCCATCTTTCCTCATCTTCATATCCCATACTTTCCTGGCTACTAAACCTATCTCTACTGTCTCTCTCTTCATTCCAGAGCATCAATCTTCTTTTACTTCGCTCCTCTTCATAGTAAGGATCATCATGTGGCCAAAATCCTTCTCTATCACCGTTCCAAGGCCTTGGCTTTGGTCTACATTTCCAATAAGCTTTATACTCCTCCTCATCTTTGTAAGGAATTTTCCTATGCATGTACCTCTTCCTTTCTTCCTCCCAACGACTGTCTTCGTGCCAAGGTGTTGGGTCACGTGTACTGTGAGCATGTTTTGTCCATGGAACCCCTCTTGTTTTTCTTCCCATTTTGTCCCTTAAACTTCTATCTTTGTCTCCAGGTTCCACACTCTCATCGTAGTAGGGTTTGTCTTCAACCCCCATTACAAATGGTGGTCTGCCATAAGGACCTCCTTCTCCTCTATATCTTCCATTACTTTCCTCGCTTTCCTCTTCGTCTTTCCATTCGTTATCGCTTTCACCTGAATGCCTTAGGATCCCTGATCGTACCTGAGGCTCTTTATTAAATTCTTTACCATCGGGGGACCAGGGTGATGTTCCACCCACTGAACAATGACTCTCTCCGTAAGATTTTTCGGATTGGAAGACATTTGCTTCAAACTTGGCCCAATTTTCCTCATCTTTGGTCTCTTCCTTTTCTGTTTTAGATTCTGAAAGTGGACAAAAGACGTCTTCGAAACCAGTGATAGGTTTATTGATTGTCGATGGGGTTTCCACGTTCAGCATCTTGATCTCCTCGAATATGTCCATTACTGCCGTTGTGTCTTCTTTCTTTGCAGTAGGTTTCTTCAAACTAACTGGTTGTGGAATATCAGAGAATAAGCTCATCAAATCCACTTCAACAGATGATTTATTCGCGGTTTTAACCGGTGAGGTCTTATGTGGTAAAGATTTGAGGGGTGAAGTTTCAAGAGGTAATGTTTTAAGGGGCGAGTTCAAGAACTTCGAGGTATCTTCAGTATCTAAGATGAGATCTCTGAAGGCTGCATATCTGTCGTTTGACGTTGAAGCAGACGGTTTAGATTTCACTTTCTCGGGCAAGTTTTCTGTTTCATTCGAAAGTGTTTCCTTCTTATCAGAAATCTCCGGCTTTGACTCCTTTTCAACTTCTTCACTCTCTTGCAATTGGTCTTCTTGTTCAGTACCTTCTTCACTATCCTTTGATGAATCACGCGAAAGCTTCTTCTCTTCAACCTCCTCATCATCCTCGTTTGTTATTATACTTTCTATTTTAGTATCAGGAAATTCGGAACGCACTTCTTCTTCGGGAGTCGATTCTCTTTTAATTAAATTCTCAGAGACAGGAGGCAATTTTACTGTAAGTTTCTTCAAGGATACAACATCCTCGACTTTGTTCTTCTCTTCTACCTCCTCTTCTTCGGAAAGTCTTGACTCTTCTTGTACTTCTGGTTCCGTCGAGTCACTGTCATTTTTCACTAAATTTCGTTTACTTTCATTATGCAAGTTCTCAGTTTCTAATAACTCTCTAAATACTGCGTATTTATCGTAAGTACTATCAGAAATCTTTGGTTTTTTATCGAAATTGACTTTGAACATAGGTTTATTGGAGACGAACGCTGTCTCTACCATTTTAGCAGAAGGTTGTGGTTTAGAAGTGACTTGTTCTGACACTGGAGACGAAGCCTTCTGACTTGCCTTCGCTTCCTTAGCAGACAATGCAGCCAAACATTCCGTCAACTGCTGGAGAGTTAAGCCAGTCAATTCAGCTACAGTCATGTTCAAACTCATCGCCAATTCACTAAGGTTCGACGAAGTCAACTGACTCAGGGTAATATCTAAAGAAGGTTTCGGCTTTTTGGAAGAACTTGTTTCAGCAGATGAAATTTTATTTGCACCAGAGTTTTGGAAAAGCGAAGATAAAGATGAAGGTATGATTGAGCTAAATGAATCCTCGAAACTTGAATCGGAAAAGACAGACTGCTCTGATCTCTTTGGTAGTTGTGGCATGGGAGGACTGAAGTTATCATCAAACCGACTTTTCGTGTCTCTAGCTGGACTCCTATTTCTGTTTTTTCTTGTTGGAGATGGGGATCCTTCTTCCCGTTCAAGGAAGTCATAGTGAAAGTGGCCTTCACTATAAGGTGGTCTGGGTGGTGGTTTGATGGCCCCTCTAGCATTTTGCTTCTTTGGTGGAAGTGGCGGAGGATTTATTAAGATACTTCCAGCTCCCCTTGGTGGTGGTTCGGGGACATTATCCGCTTCCACACTCGAGCTAGAGAGTCTAGAATTCGCATCTGAAGAACAAGACTTCATTGGCGAAGCTGGAGAATCGCTCGTTCCGGAAAAATCTATTGGAAAAGGTCTGTCCAGAGACTGGGTTCTACTTCCTGGCGAATCAATCCCATAATCTCCTTTCCTAGAATACTGCAAATGTTTCCTAGGACTTGGTAGTTTAATCAATCCTTGTGTAGATTCTGTGGATTCTCTGTCCATTTTTGACAATACTGATGATTTCGAGGTAGATGAACTACCTTTCTGTCCCATGCCTTCTTCAGGTGGAAGGGAAACAGACAGAGGCTGGTAATTGTTTCTGGAAGAAGGTTCTTTTTTCATAAGAGGTGAACTTGTATTCGGACTAGTTTCGCTATCATTGAATTTTTCGAAGTTGGCAAAGCTGCTATCTTCCAAGTTCTCAGAATTGGAGGCATTGCTTTGAACCTTCATGGGCTCCATTGGCTCAGAGCCTGAAATCTTAAAGTCTGCAGGAAAGGTATCGATGGAACTTGTAGTTGCCAGATCTTTTAACACTTTCTTTGGAGGGTTCTTCAAATGTTGGAAAAAATCCTTTTTGTCCACGTAAGGCTTTATCAATCCCGTTCCTAGAGGATCTAGTTCTGTGAAGACGTCCACCTGCTGACTCTTGTAATAGCTTCGAGACATGCTAGAATCCTGAAACATAAAGATTTTCATTAAATATATTACTTCCTGGTGCAGGGAATATTTTCCTTTGGAAAACACTCACGGTTTCTTTGTCATTTTCGCCTGCGAGATTCTTGGAAAGATTAGAAAGTTCTCCGTCGTTGAAGAGATCCTCTGTTTCCTTATCGAACCAATGAACGGAACCACAAGGTGGAGGTGTTTTGCTAGTAACTGTGGTTACGGGACTGGATGAAGAGGAAGTAGAAGTGGGCTGAACAGTTTGCTGACGTTCAAAATGACCCCTTTTTGAAGATGGTGGAGGGGGTAGAATTGGTTGGACGCTTTCTTTGACCTGAAATACCAAAGGATAACAAATATCATTTTAGTTTGAGTTGAAGCTAGAAGCAAAGAAATCGAAATTCAGAATTTGATATCATATTAGGTCAGTACCTTCATGTTAGCAAACGAGTCGCCGAAGGGATCAGCATCAAAGGGGTCTTCAGTTGGTCTTGGATTGTCCGGTGTGATCTTGTCCATTTGATGAATGCCCTGCTGTAACGAGTTCAGTTCAAACTGTAGGTCCAAAAGATCAGCTACCACTCCACTCTGTGACTCGTGCTTTCTCCCGATAGATTTCTCGACTTCGGAATTTGTCCGATGGTGAGAAGTCTCGCTACCTGCCGCACCCTACACAAGAAGTAGCAGACACTTTTTGCGTCTTTCACCACACAGATTTAAGTCTTACAGATTTAATTATGACTGCTCTTAATTGCTTTCCGAATTTTATCTTCGTTATGAGATATCAAATTTTATATCAAATCAAAATAAAAAATCAGTGGTGTTTGCTTCCTTCTTGAATTTCTAGCCCGAGGCCGTTTAACGATCACGTCACCACTATATATAAGATGATACAATAAGATAATCTAGATAGTAGATTAGCAAAATCATTAAATGAATGGATAGTACATACAGCAACAATTAAATAAAACCAGAATTAGAGTCACGCTTGTAATATAAAATTCAGTTTTGATGATCAAAAAATTTAGGGATTTATTCCTGTGATTCATGAAAAGAGATGCAAAATAAATCAACAAACTAACTTGAAATCGGTGACGTACTTTTTGAACGACCTCCTACGATTCAGATATTTTCATTCTCTCTTATCAGTTTCAATTCTACATTTGCAAGTCAAGATAATAATTTTCAAGACTATTTTTCAAACTAAACTAAGTCAGGAAATAAAAAATGTAAGGAAAATAATCCACGTACCTTTGTGTCAGGCGCTGGCTCTACGAAAATTCCACTTGGATGGAATTTTGTATTATGTTCTATATGTTGCTTTGCAAGCTCGATTTCTTTTTTCTTAAGTTCAAAAACCACTTGAAAAAGGTCTCTCATCGCTATTACAACCTGTGTAGAAATTTATTAGTTGAAAATACCAGTTCAATTAATTTTATATACAATAAAAAGTGGAAAATAATAAATTGACATTTTTATTCATAGTATATACAAATTAAAAATTATATTATGGCGCCTAAATTAAAGAAATAGGAACGAGTATTAAATTATAAAAATAAAAATCTAAATAATAAAAAGCATAGACATTTTTGTGACGCATAGAAGTGTGAAATTGAGGCGGTTGGATTTTTTCAAATCGAGGTTTATTTGAATGTTAAGAAGGACATCATGGTGCGATATATATAGTTAGCTAGTCCTTTTTCATAGGGAGTCAAGTCAACCGTGAATAATTCGAAACTTGCACCGGTAATCGAAGGGAGTCAATTGCGATAAACCGACAAAGTAACGTAATTATTTACATATGACCATAGTAGCAGTCTAGGCCGTCGTCCAATGTTGTTAGTTTCATTCTCAGGCTGTTGTTGGTTCTTCACTACTGCAAATATAATTTTGCGCCTTGCACAAAGGAAGTGTGATTGCGAATTTATACAGATTAATAGTATTTAAAAAGCTCAACCCCATGATTCTATTTCGTCACTAATATCTACATGCAAGAACTCAGAAATGAATTTTTCAAATAATATTAGAAACATAAATAAAATGGTAGGTTGTGATATTTATTAAAATCTAGAAAACACAAAAAAAGGTGGCGCTAATTTCACATTTTTAGGAATAACTCCCTTTTTGTATTTTCTAGATTTTAATCAATATCACTGATGAGGGCTTCGATCTGAGCCGAAGTGTTAATTAAATCGACTTGACAATTTTTAGACCCTAAAGCTAATTTTTCCAAGAAAGTACCATTTTATTTAAATTGAGGGTCAATACAACCTATACGACTTTTAATTATCAAAAAACATAATTGATAAAAAAATTATGTGAAATTGCTGCAGGCAGAGTTGCTACAGAAATTTAATTTTAACATTTTCTTAGTTTGATTCTTTTTCTTATTATTGTATATTATTTTATTCCGTAAATTCAGAGAGTCTACTCAAATTCTGGAAAAAAATTGGTGATGAATGCAGATTTTAAAGCTATAGTTCTATTACAATTGGAATTGTTAAATAATTTGTTATTAGATCTAATTTAAATTTTCAACCACACCGAATTAAAATTTTTTTAAATTGAGTACCTTCGAGTTTAAAAATCATTCATATTCTTGATCTTTGAAAACTAAAGGACCTAAATAGGATTTCACAAAATTAGAATCAATTTAAAATACAGTAAATTTTCAAGTGCTCACTTTTGAATATCTTATCTTATCTCATCTAATCTCTTTTATTTTGAAAATTTGTTAATTGATTAAAATATCAGTTAAAATGTTCAAAATTTACTGACTTCAGGACCTTTCCCACAAAGCTGTAGCAACCCTGATAGCGATGACACTCTGAAAAATTCACCTGACTTGCTGCCTTATCGGTTTTAATTCCAAAAAATCTGTGACCCATATCAGGTGACCCAAAAATATATCCAAAAGCCCTGGAATCACTCATGTCTTGAGCAATAAAGGATATTTTATGCACTGGATGGTGATACTGACAATCCTGAAATTAGTAATAATTCATTTAAAACGAGATTAAAAAGACACTTTGAAGTAAAATGCAATTTTGTAAAAGCATTTATTAAAAAAGGAATAATTACTCCAGTTTTTTCGTCTCGTAATCGCAAGCCATCGATGCTGATTTGAACAGTAATTCGTTGTTTGTGCTCTCCAGCAGCTCGAATAGCCATTTTTAAATCAGCCAAAGCTGCCTGGCACATTCGATCCCCACGTGCTTCTGACACTTCCAAAATTCCTATCAGCTTTGCCTTGAATGATACACCTTCCCCCAAAAATCTAGTCGGTTCATTTTTGACTGCAACAGAATATTGAATGAATGAATTCTTCAAAAAATTCGAGGACTAATTTCAAGACGTACTCTCTAAATCTGAATCAGTCAAAATCTACTGATTGTCAATGAAATTTGACTGATTGAAATAGCTAAAAAGAGGCTACTTCGAATCAGTCAAATTTCACTGATTACTTCAGTGAAAAGTAACTGATTTAACAGTGGAAAATATTGTTTTCACTAATTAAACAGTGAAAATTAACTGATTTAACAGTGAAAAATATTGTTTCCACTGATGGTTCAGTGAAAAAGCAAATCACTGATTCAATTAATGAAAATTTGACTGATTCAGATTTAGAGAGTATCGACGTACCCTAAAATACATAATTATAATAAAAATAAAAAAGGAAGAAAATATAGTATAACAAATTATTCATCGCCTGGATAAAATGATTAGAAGTTTCGTTTCTAAAGTAGTTTACTGATTGGAAATTAGTTCTAAAGCCTTTTGATTAAACCAAGACAACAGCTGGTGTCACTTGAACTCACTTCTCCGTGGAAACCTGTTACTGAGTCTACAGATCCGTTTTTCTCCTGGTGAGCAGTATCGAGAGGAATCTTATTGTCCAGCCACGATACGTCACTCTATGTGGTCCATGGGATATCATGGGCAAGTTGATGTGAAATGCAATCACGCAACACATGAGGATCAAATCAAATTTGTGCTGTGAGGGGCTCGAACGATATAACAGCGATAGTTCCAAACGAATTAAGTCGTCCACAGGGTAGATCGATTTACATCTGCTCGAATAAACGTGAATAGTTGCATCGAATTCATGATCAATTACATTTCGACAATTGAACCTACCAAAGGGAACCTTGTTTCTTGTACAAGTTTTATTAAGCTTCCAATTTATAAGGAAATGTTTAGCAAACTTGGATATTTGTTTGTAATATAATTCAATGGTGATCATTTACTCATTTTTATAATTTCACCCAGAAGAAGGTTTCGCTACTTTTTTAGAAAAATTAATGATTAAGATAAATCAGACGCGGACACCCATCCAAGTATTAACTGCGTATGAACTCAAATTAAAGAAAGGGTTTCTTCAACTTGAGTTTATTTAATAATTAAAAGAAACAACTTTTACCTTGTATTATTAAATTCATTTTAAATTAATTAAATAACTGTTTGATTAATTAAAGTTAAACAACAGATTAATTGAACAAATTACAGTTAAAATTATTTCTCTGAATAGAAACAATCCATTCATTTAATTAAATGTTCTTCAGTTTGAACATTTTTTTATATTTAATTAAAAAACTGAAATTAAAGATGGAGTTTCTTTAACTTGAATTTATTTAATAATTAAAAGAAACAACTTTTACCTTCTATTATTAAATTCATTTTAGATTAAGTAAATAACTGTTTGATTAATTAAAGTAAAACAATCCATTCATTTAATTAAATGTTCTTCAGTTCGAACATTTTTTTATATTAAAAAGGGTTTCTTAACGTTCACTTTATTTGATTATTGACAGAAACAAACTTTTACGTTATAATTTTTAATTTATTTCATATTAATTAAAAAAATTATTTAAATGAATGTTAAAGTAGTTAAATTAACTAAATAGATAAATTAAATAAATCATAATAAAAAAAAATTTCTTTGAATAGAAAAAATCTACACATTATATTAAATATTCTTCAGTTTGAAAATTTTTCTATTTTTAATTTAAAGACTGATATTAAAGAAATGGTTTCTTTAACTTGAGTTAATTTGATTATTGACAGAAACAAAGTCTTACGTTATATTATTACATTTATTTTAGATTAATCAAACAAATTACAGTAAAAATGATTTCTTAGAATGAATAAAAATACACAGATTTTATTAAATGTTTTTCAGATTGAACATTTTTCTATTTTGAATTTAAAAATTCAAATTAAAGAAAGTGTTTCTTAAATTTAAATTTATATAATGATTGACAGAAAAAACTCTCACGTTATCTTATTAAATTTATTTTCGATTAATTAAGAATATAAATTAAATTAGTGTGAAATTAAATAAATAGATTAATTGAACAAATTAAAGTAAGAAATTAATTCTTGTAATAGAAATAAATCCATTAAGTTTATTAAATGTTCTTCAGTATTAACATTTTTTTACATAAAATTTTAAAACTGAAATTAAAGGAAGTATTTCTTCTAAGTTTATTTAATGATTGAGAGAAACAAACTTTTACGTTATATTAATAAATTTATTCTAGATAATTTAAATAAATATTTAATGGTCAATTGAATAAAATAAATTAATTATACAAATCGCAGAAAAAATTAATTCTTCAAACGGAAAAAATCTATTAATTTTATCAAATGTTCTTCAGTTTAAACTCAATTTTCTTCTTTGAATCAGAAAAATTCTAAATAAAAAAGGTTTTTTTTTAAATGACTTCATTTGATTATTGACAAAAGCAAACTATCACGTTATATCATTACATTTATTTTAGATTAATCAAATAAATGTTTAATCAATAAAATAAAATAAATAGATTAATTATACAAATCGCAGAAAAAATTAATTCTTCAATTTAAAAAAATCCATTAATTTTATTAAATTTTCTTCAGTTTGAACATTATTTTATTTTGAATTTAAAAACTGAAATTAAAAAAAGTTTTTTTTAATTTGAGTTCATTTGATTATTGACAGAAACAAAATTTTACGTTATATTACTAAAGTTTTTTTATTTAGAGATTATTTTCAGAGGTTTTAAATTTAAATTAAACTTTTTAAATCAGGGGAAAATTGCTTGATAGTGCTTTTTGAACAGTAATCGTGAAAGACGACTCTTTAAACACTTCTAGCATTAATAACCAACTCAAATTGCATTTGTGTGAATGTACCCATACCCGCTTGAATTGAGTACGCCAACTGTCGACACTTGAAAATCAACGGGGTAACTCTTCCATCCCTTTTTATAGTTCTTTGGTCTCTTTTACATACTTCATTCTCGGTTTGCACCAGCTGATCTAAATATCTAATATCACTTGCTATCTTTGTTATGGTTTTCAAATTATGAGTTCATTGTTTCTGACACCAAAACTTCCAATTTTAGACACGCTTTTATACCCTATTCAGTTCAAATTTCATTTTCTATACAAACTTATTTTTGTTAAACTATTTTATAAAAAATAATAAATAAATAAATTGAATATATGGAGATACTTTGGATGAGTCATTAAAATATTAAAGCTATATTTATTTTTCATAAATAATTATTACTATTAAGTAATGAAAATAAAATAAAATATAAAACAAATAAAAAATAAAATAAATTTTGATACTAAAGAATAAATCATAAAATTAATCAAGGTAGAAAATCGTTCCAAAGTTAACAACTAAAATAATAAGATTTTCTTTAAATGAGAAAAAATAACTTGGAAATAATGATTAATGTTATTATTTATGCTTTAAAAGCATATTAAACAAAATTTTTAATTTCAAGTTCTTATAATTTTGTATAAAGTAAAAATGTCTCAAATTCGAATAAAGGAATAGTAATAACAAACTTTTATGTAATTTATTCATGATACAGAAATTCAATTTAACAATGATAAAGTAAGATTTCAATTAGAAGGGGGAAAAATAAATAAATATTCTATTTACTCAAAAGTAATGTAAATATTATGCATAATCTATATTAAGGTGGCTTGAGCGTTTGGTGTCGTATGAAGTGAGGGGCACCGTGGGGGCACGTGTTACATGAATGCTCATTGCTACTTATTTTTTTAATAATCATATATATTATAGTAAAATCTGAGTAGAAAGAAATTAGAAATAAGAAATCGCGGAAATGTGCCCGGAAAAAAGCAATAGTAAAAAATTATTAGTTTCACCTCGAGGCGATTTCTATATTCTGTACCTTTTTCGCAATTTTCTCTTGATTTAAGTCGTTAACCCTTCGTTTTTATAATACTAATAGATTCCTCGAAATCGAAAGTACTAGTATATATTTGATTTATGGGGACTTGTGATTTTTTCCGGAGTTTCGCCGATTTTGACGAGGAATCCCATAAGACTACGTGTTAAACTGACATTTTTTCGGTAGCGATTTTTTCGGCAATGACATCGTCAACCACGGTATTTCTTTTTTCCAAATGAATCTAGCATATTTTATTAAGATAATCTCTAAGTCTCAGAGCAGTCTGTAATTTTTTTCAAAAACGATTAAACCACCTTAAATAAATATTATTTATTATTATTTTAATTATTATTATTCAAAATTGAAATTCCCTTCATTTTTATAAATAGATCAAAAACATTTTACATAACTTTTTAAATAAGAAAATGATCTGCTAAATTACCCTTAGTTCTTCATCAATTTCACTTAAAATTTATTGTAACCCTTCACGGAGAAAAATATAGAACTGACAAACTTTTTTTGCCGTCTTAACAAAATTTTAGTTTTCCTTACAAAAAGAGTTGTCAAGCAAAAAGCAATAACAAACTCTTTTGTTGATTCAACAAATAGGTTTCTTGGGAAAACTGAAAATTTATTGTGAAAGCAAAAAAGTTTTGTCAGTTGTATAACAACAATCTGGTTGGTTAATACAACCATTTTTTTTCTCCATGTTGTGTAAACGTGATTTTAAAGCAATAAAATACAAAAAACTACAAAAATGAAATTCATACAAGGAATCGAAAAACTTTAAAATGTCTTTTCTCACAAGTAAAACGAGTAAAAATTCCAATGGAATAATTATGCACCCCAAGTAAATTTTCATGTAAGTGGCGCACTCTTCCTGTAACCCCTAAAACCAAAATCACCAAGAGGGTAAAACAGGGCAAAACAACCCCTAAAGAATACAACTTTTTTCAACCCTTCTACTACGCATAAATGCTAATTAAACCACCGATCTAAAACTTTCAATAAATCACCAACAAACAATTTAACAAATTAATTAATAATCCCCAAAGAAATTACTCGCCCTTTAAAATATTCCCCCCACCAATTATAAATGACATTATCATCAGACGTGATTTTTTTCAGACTATGAATCATCCCTGGGACGATTATAAAATCAAGTCGCCCTTTAAGTTTCCAACAACATAGAGAAAAAAGAAAAAATACTAAAAACATTCAATAAATGTTTAAAGTACGTTATTCTATACTTACATTTGCAAGGGCTATTCCGTTTGCGTAACGTCTGCATCGGGAATCGCGCTTTTAGGCGCGTAATGGATAAGTTCTCCAAATTTACACAACACCCTTTGCAGGGCCTTTAAATTTAAATGCGAATACACAAGCACATCATTGAATGCACCCTCGTTAATACGTTAACCCACACAGCGATTAGAAAGGTTTTTAACTCCTAACACATTCTCACTTCTTTTTGTATGAAAGGTCGAACCCTCGTTTCGTTCGTGGAGCGTCGCGACGCCGCGCAAGAACTGGAAAACGTATTTCACGAGGTTGGAGAATACGAGTGATTGGCATGTGTAAATGGCGTTGATTTTCGTGCAAAAATGCAAAGGAAGTGACAGCTGCCTCTACCGGCACAGATCACCCCATGCTAACTTCCCTCATTGATCAATAATACACTCTTAGTACGCGGCGGCGGCGTCGCTTCGAGGCAACGTATCGTACGTTTACCTCAATGAATATAAAGTCAAAACTTCCTTCGTGCTCAATTCAATTCGATTTTATGACATTTTTGCATTCCTCTTGAGTGAGGATACTCGCAAAATTGATTATGATGGGTGTTGTTAGGGGCTTTTGGAAAACGTGAGGTGATGGGGTGAATGTGATGTCTGAAAGAAGATTTTTGCGCTCGTAGAAAGAGAATTGGACTTGAGTAAACTTTTCTTTTGGGCATGTGCGAATATAAATTAATTTGAAAATATTTTGGTTCATTCACTATCAAAATCTGAATTAGTAGATAAATACTAATTTAATTAGTGTGAAATCGTTCACCAACTGCTTCAGTGGGCATTTTTACTGATAATTAGTAGAACCATACGCGGGAAAATATTTTGGCTAATGGGACGAAGTCGTTTTATGAATAGTATTTGGTTGATTTCAAGAAATATTTTGATTCATTCTCTATTAAAATTTGAATCAGTCCATAAATAATAATTTAATTAGTGTGCAATTGTTCACCAACTGTTTAAATGAGCATTTTTACTAATGATTAGTAGACTCAGATGTGGAAAATATTTTAGTTAGTGGGACAATTGTTTTGTTGGCAGCATTTGGTTGATTTAAAAAAAAAAGTGGTTCATCTGCTTTCAAAATCTGAATTTGTAGAAAAATACTAATTTAAATAGTGTAAAATCGATCACTAATTGCTTAATATGGCACTTTTACAGATAAATTATTAGACTCAGATGCGGGAAAATATTTAGTTTAGATCAGAGTCGTTTTGTAAACAGAATTTGGTTGATTTAAAAAAATATTCTGTTTCATTCACTTTCTAAATCTGAATAAGTAGAAAAATACTAATTTAAATAGTGTAAAATCGTTCACCAACTGCTTGAGTGGGCATTTTTACTAATGATTAGTAGACTCAGATGCGGAAAATATTTTAGTTAATGGGACAATTGTTTTGTTGGCAGCATTTGGTTGATTTCAAAAAATATTTTGGTTCATTCACTTTCTAAATCTGAATTGGGTAGCAAAATACTAATTAAAATAGTGTTAAATCGTTCACCAAAATATTCAAAGCGTATTTTTACTGGTAATTATTAGCCTCAGATATGGAAAAAGATTTTAGTAGGACAGAATCGATTTGTTGACAGCATTTGGTTGATTTCAAAAATATTTTGATTCATTCACTTCGAAAAACTGAATTAGTAAAAAAATACTAATTTAAATAATGTAAAACCAATCACCAACTGCTTCAGTGGACATTTTCACTGATAATAAGTGGACTCAGACGCGAAAAAATAGTTTAGTTTGTGGGACAGAGTCATTTTGTTGATAGCATTTGGTTGATTTCAAAAAATATTTTGGTTCATTCACTTGCAAAATCTGAATCAGTAGAAAAATACTAGATTAAATAGTGGAAAATCATTCACTAACTGTCTCAATGGGCATTTTTACTGATAATTAATATTAAAATTAAAGAAAGTTTAATTTTTTTAATAATCTAAAAAATTTTAATCTAAAATAATAAATCTTAAATGAATAATAAATATTGGAAATAATTAAATCTTTTGATATTGTTCAGAAGAAAAAATAGAATATGTAAAAATAATTTTTAAAATTAAAACAATCTAAACTAAACATGTATGTAATTAATTTGTAATACATTGATTTTTTCTATCAAAGATCGAAAAATGATCAAATAAACCAAAATTAATAACTACTTTTTGATTATTGTTTATTTTGTGGAAAAATACCTTTCATGTCTGCAGAATTATTAATTTTAACACATGATTTTAAAAGAAATATTTAATGTTAATCTAATATTATTTTCTTATCCATTGTAAATTGTAAATACCATTTCATACATATCTATCGAAAAACAATTCGATATATATCGATATAATACTCGATTTGATATATCGATATAATATTCGATTTGATATATCGTTGAAACCATGTTGACGCCATATTTGTTATTGTTTATCACTGTCGTTAACGGTATAATGCAACAAATTGTTTAACTTGCATTGTTGCACATGAAGTTTTTATGTTTCAAGCGGATTATATGTTTATTATAACATAAAATAATCATTTCCAACATAAATTACAATAAGTAATGGACGAGAAAGATAACGCCTTATTTATAAGACAAAACAACACAGTATGTAAATACTTGTCAGATTTTTTTTATAGCTTATATCATTTAAAGATAAATTAATATTCAATTTATTGTAATAGACTAGGGCCTTTTTCCTTTCACTTATTCATTTTCAAGGCTTGATTTATTCTTATATCAATGCTATCAGAGAACATTCTTATTCGCACGTGTGAAAAACTAACCTAAAATGTACAGTGCAATAAGATTTTTTATACAATTTAAAAAACAATTTCATTATGACGAGAAGTAAAATAGTTAAATATAAATTAATTACTCAAAAGAGCAATAGATTTATACTTGAAGAAAAAAATAGAAACCGATACAATTCATAAATGTGTAGTTTTAGTTTTTAAGGTTAGACAACATTATACAATAATGCAGAATAAAAAAGATCATTATTCATAATCAGGCAATCAGGTTTAATTTCTTGAATTTATAATGAGATTTTTTATCAAAATTTGATTAGCTTTGATTTGATAATTTAATTGAATAAATGAACAAAAAAACCATTCTACATACATTTTCAGACCATGAACGACGCAGAAGAGGAGGATGTCTGGGACGATTCTGTCTTAATAAAAGCTTACGATAAAGCTATTAATCTGGCCAAAGAGGAAGTTACAAAGCGTCTTGAAATGCAGGAAAGCCATCAAGAGAAACACAATAAGCCATCAACTTCAAAAGAACATCGGAAACCCCGCAAAACACAAAGGGTCTAAATTCTCTTTCTAATTGATTTAAGATCCCAATTACTCAATTTAGAACGATTCTAAAATAATAACTTGAATCCGTTTATTTTATATTTTACAGAAATGGTGTATTGGTTCTCCATGTAGAGCTGTTTATTCTGAGGATGAAGAGCTTTATGAAGCTATTATTACAAAAATATTTGATAATACTGGAACTTGTATTGTTAAATTTATAGGTAATCATCATAATTCCAATACTTGTTTTAATTTACTTGGCTAAAACGCTTAAAATTTTCTTTACATCAAAATATTTTTTAAACCTATATTGCTTTTTTCTTTAGGTTACGGAAACACAGAAAAGGTGGAGCTAAATTCACTCTTAGAATCTGAAGGGCTTCAAAGCCAAATCGCACAATCGAAAGCTGCTGCACTGCAAGAAAAAGAAGAAGCTGAGGATAGTTCGAGTCCCTCTCAAGCTTCCAAGCGTTTTTCAGGCTCTACAAAAATAGATGCGACTTGTGGGGAAAAAATGGACTATGATTTTACTGAAACTAAAGCGTCCAAAAACTTGTTTGGTCCAGGACCAACGACTTTTTCTTTTGACCCCACAATGGAAGATGTGATGCCTCCTGCCCCTCCATTGCCACCTCATCTCATGAGCAGGTTAGTGAAATCACCTACATAAAAATATACGTATATAAATATAATATACTGAAGTTAGATTTAAAAATCTGGTTTTCTGAATTTGTTAATTTTAATTTTAGACTGCCTGAAAATGATGCTGACGCCCTTTCCAGCATGTTAATGTCCTGGTATATTAGTGGATTCCATACTGGTAATCAAAGTAAAACCTACTACTTTTAATTCTTTACAATTTGTATTAAAATAATTTATATAATTTTTTAGGTTATTATCATGGCATGAAACAAGCCAGGAATTCCCAAGACAAACGAAAAAAATAATTATTTTACTACTTAGCTCTGTAAAAAGTACAAAAAATCTGCTAGTTGCAAAATAAATTTTATTTCTAGTAAAAAATTCAATTTTAGAAAATATCAAAGATCATTTTGATGTTAGCGATTATCCTAATGTTAGCGGTGCAGACGATTTTTTCTTTCTGAACCACTCTTTATATTTCTTTTCTAAATCACTAGACATTGGTTTAACAAGTTCCATTGCTTCATTGAGATAAAGTATTTTGTTTATGAAACCATCGCAATCCACGTCGTTTATAACGACATTATTACTTTCAAGATACTTCCAAATTGGACGCAATTGCTTCATCCAAGCTTCTTTACACAGTAACTTTATGTCGGCGCATGAAAATCCGATAGTTTGTTTGGCTAGTGCAGAGAATTCTGTGGAATCAAATACTTCTTGAGAAACGTATGTCTTCATAATTTGCAATCGCGTTTTTTCATCTGGAAGTCCTACGTAAATGTGTTTCTCCAATCTGCGTAGCAAAGCTGCGTCCAAATCCCTGAAGATCATTACATTATCGTTTTAAAATATGAAAGCTTTTCAATTTTTTAAAAAATTTTTAAAATGTACCAAGGTATGTTTGTAGCTGCTAATAATAATATATTAGCATTTTCCATGGTCAATAACCCGTCCAATCTTGCAAGCAATTCAGCTCTGAATCTTCTACTTGGCTCTGATTTGAAACCCGTAGATTCGTCATTACTAACAGCTGTCCAATCGACTTCATCAATAAATATTATTGAAGGAGCATAATGCTTCGCAAGATCCAGAAGGACCTAAATTAACATAATAGACAAAAAAATATTAAAATATTGAAATATTGGTTCACTCGCTACGAAAATCATAGTTTATTTTATTGCTTTCCAAAACTTACTCTAATGTACTTTTCAGTTTCTCCTCTCCATTTGCTAACAATTGAGCTTGATGTTACATTAAAAAATGTTGCTTCACATTCAGTTGCAACTGCCTTCGCAAGCATAGTTTTACCTTCAGCATAAAATTTATGAACATTTTAAATATTTTCATATCTACTTTTTCTCGAAACATACCTGTTCCAGGAGGTCCATAAAGTAAAATTCCTTTCCAGGGTTGAATTTTTCCGCAGAAAAGGGAAGGATACTTTAAAGGATAGACGGATGCTTCTTTCAACTGAGTTTTGCATTCTTCTAAACCTTTTACATCATTCCAGTGAACATTCAAATCCGCCAAGACAATTTCCTGAAAATCCTCTTCTGACATAATTACAATTTATTATATATCTCTAATTTAGAGTGGAGAATTTTATATTTATGAAATTTAAAAACATTTAAAGTTTATATATTTTTTGAATTTCAAGTTATTTTTATTAAATTATTTTAAAATACTTTTCAAAATTGTTTCAAACAAAGAAAGATAGAAGAAAATAAACAGGTTTTTGAAGTTGCTTTCTTTTTTCCTCCTTTAAATGATTGGTCCAAATTTTAGTTGTATCTATTTAGTATCTATAATGCTTATTCTCATCTAAAATTACTTTAGAAATAATTTCCGCGATTTCTCTCCAATCAGATCCAAGTGGATACAAATCTCCAATCGGTTTTATAAACCTTTCTTTCACATGATTATCCTCTGTAATTAGGTTTTTATAAAGATTTCGAGTATGATTGATTCCTTCATGTGGAACTGGAAAAATAGGAGTGACTGTCATTCCTAGATTTTGTTCGAATGTTGAAATATTAGTTTCCTTGTAACCTTTTCCTTTGACTAAATCACTTTCATCATCAGGTTTTCTAATATATTTGTTAATTATTCTCTCCTTCTTTCCCCTATAAAGTTAATTGAGTTTTGTACTATTAATGGAAACTTTAGGATATAGAGTTTCAATTAAAGAATTGTTAAATATAATTTTTCATACGAAGTTTGCACAGCACAGTTTAATGTAGGTTCGCATTTTTTGCAAAGTTTCGGGTATTTATTGAATTTGGCGTAGTAATACTCGCAAAATTCTAGCATTATTGTGTCAAGGTCGACATTGTCGCAAACTTGAACATCCCCAGATAATCGAGCTTCATTTGATAAAGTTTGTGCAGCATTTGTATAACTGAAATTAAATAGCAAATCTCATAATTATAGATTCATTCTTCCTTTTTGGTAAATATTTCGTAATCTCTCTATATTAAGTGATAATTATTTTACAATTAAAACTATCTCACCCTTCTTGACGTAAATATTCTGCTACGATATACAGCAAATTTCTTCTTCGCTCTTGGGCACGTTTCTCCTCCTGATTAAAAATTAATAAATTCCTTACTTGATTTAAGAATTTAATACATTGCGTACAATAGAAAAAAGAAGTTCTGATGAACTTAATAATTCAAGGCATAGTCGAAAGCAATTCTTAGCCACACACAGCCGTAAAATTTATTCAAAATAGTAATGGGTATTCCCCTCAAAAATAAGTAAGTAGTGCTGAATGAATTCTGGGTACTAAACATTTATAAAACTTATAACAGATTGATTTTAGAAATAAAAACCCTCATAAATTATTTATCTGTAGTTTATTTCAAATTTTAATGGGGTTGAAGTGGACATCAAAAGAATTAAAGGCAGGAAGTAAAAAATATAATTATTCTACTCTAAATACTAATTTTGACAATGAATAAAAAAATTAAGAATTAAAATCGATTTAATATTCAGTTTTACTTGTAAGTCACATTCATGAATATTTTCAAATAAATTACGTAAAGTAATAACAAAAGGGCAGCAATTTCAGAACGACAAAAAATATTAAAAATTATATTTTTTCCAATAACCAGAAAAAATTAAATAATTATAAATTATTTTTTATAATTTTATAATTATTTTAATTCTACAAAAGTATTCATTTTAGAATGATTTTAGGTAACATTGAAGTCTTAAGTCTCTTGGAAAAATAATAATACTTTTTGAACACATTTTCAGTGACTTTTTTTATTATATAAAAAATTAATTAAATACAGTTTATATTTATAATTTATTGAATAAATGGAAAAATCTGAATGCCCTTGTGCATTGATATTATAGTTTACCCAAAATATCAAATAAAATTAGTAAAGTTTGTAGTAAAATTTTACTTTGAATTTTTTGCAGGAAGACTGGACAGGATTTTATTTATCATAAAAAAGTTCAGGCGAGATACGAGTAAATTGTACTTACCTTTTCACGAGCATGATGAGACATTTTGTTAATTATCAACGAACTGTCTATCATTATAGTAATTACTTTATGACTTTTTATATAAAAATTCAGCTATAAAATGGATGACTGAATTCTTCTTTACAGAATTTACACTAACGACTGCCTTAGAATTAGTCTGTATTCGAAACTGCAAGATATACTCATTTAAATAAAATCAAACGTCACTAGCGTGGTTGCTATGGAAGTGACGCATCTTTCTTAAGTATTTCTGTATACTGCATTGAATAAAGGCAAACAAGTGAACCTTTTTGATTTAAGATCAGTTTTATATTGCTAATAATTATAATATTCGTAAATAGGGTCAAAATCAAAATTCAAAATCATTTTTAGTTTTTTTTTGTTATTAATGGTTTTCATGAATATAAAATGAATTTTCGTTATAGATATTTGAAATTATGAAATTTTTTAGTGATTGGGAACATTTTCATAGCTTCTCTTACTTTCTGGAATATTCCAACTTTGGCATGTTATTGGCATCTTGTTGGCATTTTTTTGGTATTCTTTTTCTAAGTGATAATTACGTCGGAATTATCACTTTTCATTGATTTTTTTCAATAAAAACTCAAAAATTTATTATTATTGATTATTATTGAATAGTTATTTTTACAAGTGCGCATATGATCGCATTATTTTTAAATTTAAACATTATAATGCAAAATCATACTTACACCATAACACCAAAATAATCAATTTTTAAGTTTTTATAGAAAAAAATTAACGAAAAGCGATAATTCCGACGTAATTATCACTTGGAAAAAGCATACCAAAAAGATGCTAACAAGATGCCAATAACATGCCAAAGTTGGCATATTCCAAAAAGTAAAGGTTGGAATGAAAAATCTGCTCAGTTATTTTCAAGACAATTTGTAATTGAATGTAATTAATTAATAATCATTTTTACAAGTTTTTAAATGTTACAAAAAATATTGAACGCAGAAAAGAATATTTCTTATCACTATAGAAGGAATAAATATTATTTATTTTTCAACTTTAATTTCTTGGTTTCTCGTAGGAATAGAAATTCAAATTAAAAAGCTTTCAATTTTTTTTAAATTTTTGAAAAAAATTGAATTAAAAAAGCCTTGTTATCAATATTCAGAAATACAATTGTTAAATCGTATTTTATACACAAATTTTCTAAAATTTTGAATGATTATAGAGCAATTCAAAATATCAGGAATCATTCAACAATTTATTTTCATGCTTACTTTGACATTATGAAATATTTTACTTTTCAAATTTTCTACTTTTCTTCCAATCTTATAAATTATCATTTATAATTTCCTAATTTTCCAAAGACAAACTTCCACGATTGTCTAGCAAGTTAAGGTAATTTGCAAATTTGAACTTTGAAATATCAACTTTCTAAAAATGTTTTTAGACAAATTAATTTCCATTTCATAATTTTACCAATTGACACAATTAATAATTATTTATTAATATCTAAAGATATCAAGAGTAGAAACATTATTGACATAAAAGTTTAAAAATTAGCAATATGGGATTTTTTTAAATTGAAAATGAGATTGTTCTTAAATCAAATACTAAAAAAGTGAACAATTTCAAATGGTATTTTTTTCTTGAAATCCACATTCTTAATAAGGTATTTATGTACATACGTCACGGGTATGCAGAGGTGCGCTTTTTATTTCGGCCAAGGGGTGCGTTGAGCTTCACCAGGGGGTGGTTTATAGGGGTAAGGGGTGTGCAGAAACGTGTTCGATCGACCCGCGAAACGTTAGCCCGTTTTCTCACTGCGACAGTCGTACGATAGACCTTCTAGGAATCAGAACTTGACTCTCGATGAATCAAGACACAAAAGCACACATCTTAATCTACCGGCTCTTTTAATTAATTATTTTTATAAATCAAACAAATTGAATGTGTGGCATAATAATAACTAGGTCAGTGTGCTCTAGTTTCTCAGTAATAGCCCCGTTTTTTTTGTTTATTTTTTTATTTTTTTATTGACAACGATTATCATTGCGATGGTGAACGGAATCACGTGCGGAAAAATGTAGAAGTAGACATCGAGATGCTGTACAAAGGTATTTTTTTAATTTGGAATATAAACCATTTTATAAGGGAACAGTTTAGAGATGTTTTGGTGACATATTGAAAACTTTTTCATTATTTTGCATAAAAAATATTCAAATTTTTTTATGGTATCTTGTAGGTAAATGATAATTTATCAATTATATTTATAATTTATGAATATTATTAAATCGAATTGACAATTAGATACGAATAAAAATATTTGAAACTTTAAAAGGTCAAATCTCTGAGATATGAATTAGCTCTGAGAATTTTTAAATAATAGGAAAAAAGATTTTGAAACAGATTAAAGTAATTGAAAGTGATTATTCTTTACTTGGATAATTTTTTCTAAATTTTCAAAAAAAAATCCAAATTAAAAAGATGTTTTTTTAGAAGTGTAAGGGACAGAATGAGAATATAGAATTAGAAATTTTACAATGATTGCGTTAATAATAGAAGACTTTTGACAAAGGATCCCACGTGTCCTGACATTTCAGTTGATAGACGAGAGTCTGCAATTATTCTTCACACGTTTTAACAATACCAGACAGAGTGCATATATCAAACGAACTACAGAACATACATTTAAATGATTAATTCTAAAATACATAAATGTAAAAGAATTTCTTCTCTGATAAGCTTGAAACAAAATCAGTTCTGATAAATTTGAGTTTCTGTTTAAATGATGAATGATAATAGGTATATACTGATCAATACAAGTATTCTAAACAATAAATAATTCAACATTTACATAAAAAATATAAAATTTCTAAAAGTGCATACAATTGCATATTGTCATGATTTAGGCATTTAAGAGTTAATTTTTAAAAATTGTATGTGGCCAAGCTATCAGAAATGGTTTAATGAAAAATTAAGCTTTCATTTATTGAAGTTACATTATTTTTAAAACTTGGTGTTAAGGTAGTTTTCATCCACGAAAATTAGACCTCAGGCAAAAATAGATAATTTTGCTTTCAAGAATAGAAATATTATTACTGAAGGGCTATTTTGAAAGAGAAAAGATTATTTTACAAGATAAAAATTTGAAACAGAAAAATAATTTTATTAATAAATTTTATTTTTGACCCAAATTTTTTTTTATCGCTTCTTACCAAATTTTAAAAAATTATGCGATTCTAATAAATCATGAATCATTTTTTCTGAGGAAAGATTTCCGACAACTTCACCATTTCTGATTTTTAAAAATAAATTCTTTAATGGCTGAAACCATTAAAAAAACATTTTTCAGAACATTTTTATAAACAAATTGCTGAATTTGATAATAATTTATTTATTTTCGAAAATTGGAAATGGTTAAGTTGTAGGGAATCTATTTCTTGAAAAAGTGGTTTGTAATTTATTAAAATCGCATAATTTTTTAAAATTTGGTATGAAGCGATAAGAAAATCTATCTATTTTTGCCTGAGGTCTAATTTTCGTGAACCTTAAGCAATAAGAGAAAAAACTTCTATCAAAAATAAAAGTTTTAAAATGAATAATTTTTGTTCTATTAAAATTTTTTTATGAAAATAATGTTTTCTTTGATACGAACAATAATATTTTAACTCATGAATGTATAATTGAATCTGTTTTCCCAAGATTTGTTTTTCTGTGACATCAATTAAATTTGAATATCTATAAATAACAAATACAAAAAAATTTATTTTCTCAACTTATTCTCATTGTAGAAAAATAAAATAAAAATCAATATGCCACTCCATGAAGAATGTATGTAACTATCATATCCAATAAAATTTGGCGAAATCTGATTCACAACAATAATTTTATAAAACATCTTATACATTTTGTACTGCAACTAAAAATAAATAATAATAAAAAATTGTATATAAAATAAAATCAAAACTGCCATATGAAATTTAAATCGAGTATTTAAAAATAAAAGTCAATAACAAATTTCAAAATGCAATTAAGAAAAATTTACCTGTTTGTGATAAATAATAATAATTCTTAAATACGCAATTATCGCGTGCTAATTTATTATTATACAATGACTTTATCAAGATCAGAAAATCAAAATTAGTTTCCACATTACAAACTTGAATTCAAATAAAATATTTGTTGGATATTTGTCATCTACAGATGGTGTTGATAAACTCAAAATAATTTACAAGTGGTAAATGCTAAAAATGTCCATGTTTCTGAACCAAAGAAAAGACGTGGAGATGGGTAGAAATAACCGTGGGAAAAATGAAAAAAAAAATCTAAACTGAGTAATCAGTAGGAAAATTTATAATTCATAGCTGTTGTTCATTTATGGAACATATTTTTCATTTAATAGGGAATATGTTCCTACCGCCAGTACGTGCGAGAAGATTGTTGGAGAAATAAGTTTTGTTTGCTGCTTCAGTCCTCCGTAACAACAAAAATCCGATATATTGAAATCTCAGATATTGGATTAAAGCGAGACCATGAAAACATTCTCAGATATAACAAGTGTCACTGCGGCAGGGAAATTCTGCTTAACAACTCTCTTTTTGCTTCTGGCCAAAACAGGTAATTTAATAATAACCAAAAACAATAAGTTTATTTTATTATAGAGAAAAATGTACCCTGTAGCAACAAAAAATAAAAATTAAAAAGTCAATGTCAGTATTCAAAGTATTCTTTTTACCTACTGCATTGACCTATTTAATAAAGTATTATATTTATTATAATATTATTAAATTATATTATAATATTCATATATTTATTTTATAGAAGAATTTGCTCGTTTAATATTTTACCTGTGAAGTAAATAATTTGATTGATAAATTTAACAGAATTTTAAGAATATTAAGGAAAAATAAAACCATTTTCCACTTCAGTTTTTAACAGCAGGTCTGTTAGTTCAAAGTGGAATCAATCTTTCCGAAGTACGTAGATAAATAAGGAGCTTCTTATCTTATATCCTGATTTATAAAGGATATATAAAATTGCATCTCTAAGCTAATTTTCTGACGAGTTTTTTTTTTTAATTTTATCTAAAAATTACCCTTTAAATCTAAGTCAGTTAGAATTTTTAATAATTTCAATTAGTCGAAAGTGATTGATTTTCCGTTAACAATGATTGACTTTCAGTCAGAAATGACTGATTAAAATTATTAAGAATTCTTATTCAGATAATATGTTACGAAAATGTCAATTTTGAATCCCTCACTCCTATAATGAAAAAAATAGTATGGACTGCCTCGCCTCCAATTTTCAATATTTTCAAAAATATTTTTATCATTTGATCTTCAATTTTAAAACACCAAATAGCGAGCTAAATAATTATATAAATACAACACGAAAATTACATTTAGAGATTTAAAAAAATATTTTTTCATTTGCTTAAATAAATTTTTATTCATATATTTTCATTTTTATTATCATTTTCTGTAAAAACGAGTTTTTTAAAAAATCTTATCTAAAAATTACCCTTTAAATCTAAGTCAGTTAGAATTTTTAATAATTTCAATTAGTCGAAAGTGATTGATTTTCCGTTAACAATGATTGACTTTCAGTCAGAAATGACTGATTGTAAAGTAAGAAGTCAGCCACTGATTAAAATTATCAAGAATTCAGATTCAGATAATATGTTACAAAATTGCCAATTTTGGATCCCTCCCTCCGATAATGAAAAAAATATTATGGACTGCCTCGCCTCCAATTTTCAATATTTTCAAAAATATTTTTATCATTTGATTTTCAATTTTAAAACACCAAATAGCGAGCTAAATAATTATATAAATACGACACGATAATGTTAAGCTATAAGTTGCATTTTGAGATTTAAAAAAATACTTGTTCATTTGTTCAAATAAATTACGTAGCAGTGTCGAACCCTCTTCCAAAAAACTTTGAAATTATTTTTACAAGAAGTTCATTTTGATTTTTTAGACGCATTGGAAGAAAATTGTACGGACTTTCAGGGTGGAACTGTGAAACATGGATTGCTGTATGTTCCTGGACCTGCAGTCTGCAGCCTTTGTGTATGTTATCATTCGGAACCCATGTGGTGCCAAGCCATTTACTGCACACCACCTTACGTAAGTAATTTTTCATTAACTTCGTTTTATAAGCCAAAAAAGAGAATGAAGCAAGAATAGAAATAAAAGAGAAATGATTTACTTCATTTTTCTGAGATGGCAAAGTTCCAGAGTAATTTTCAGTTAATCATAAAATTGTGACATTCTTGTTACTAACTGCAATGAAGAAAATTAAAAATGAATATTTTAATTAATTAGAATTGCATTTTATATTTGATGTCAATTAATATTTACTTTTTTCAAGGTGACATTTTTTACCTGAGCTGCTATTTATAACGAGTAAATACTCTCTGAAGGGAAAATGATTTTTCAATTTATTCAAATTTAGTCAAAAAATTTAATGCTATTTCGGAAGAGATTAAATAAAAAATTATGGTCAATAATTCTTACTCAATTTTATCATGGGGAAAGAATTTGGAAAGGTGAGGAATATATTTGGTAGCATGGAAAAAATAGTAGATAAAGAATTTTTAAAGAAATAATTGTAAAGTTCAAATTTATAAAGTGAATTAATTTATTTATGGCTCTACGGACTTTAAGGAACTTTAAGGATTCATACTTACTGTTTGATTTTCTGTATCTGTTTTTACAATTATCAAATAAATTCCTAAAGATCATTGGAATGATTTACGCTTTTGCAAAAAATTTCAATTTTCAAAGGGAAAAGAAAAATTTGCCTGTTTTATTCAAATGTTTTGATCCAACTTATCGTAAGTGGCACTCAAAAATTGAAAAATACATTTTACGTCCAGGAAATGCAAGAATGGGATGAGAATGTATTCGTCTTGTAGATTTTTTCATTTTCTGAATAAAATTGTTTATTGATTTTTTTCAAGTTTTAAAATACCGTAACTTTGTATGAAATAAAATTGCACTTGAATCGGATCTTCTTTTCGAAACATATTGAGTTAATATACCCTATTCTATTCGTAAAACTACGTATCTGCCTAACGAAATAATTTGTTTATATTAATAAGATCATAGAATAAATTTGGATAAAAGCAGGTGACTGACATAAATGAAAAAGTGTTTTAAAAAGGAAAATTATTTCAGATGAAAAAGTAAATTGCAAAGAAAAAGTGAAGACTAAAGAGAAGATAGAAAATGATTCATATGCATAGGTATTGGATAGAAATTGATAGGAAAAGATTAGATAATTTTCGATTTAAAAAGATAGAAAATTATTGCCATGTGGGAAACAAACAATAATAAATAGAAGGATAAGATGATGTCACATTAATGAAAAAATAAAAAAGGATTGGTCTAAATACGAGTAAAAAGAAACAGATAAACCTACTTTTAACCTGAAAAAAATAATAGTACTTTCACTTTATTGGCTGCCATAATTATTTTTCTGGTTGATGTTACTATCTGCATTTTTATTTCAAAAACTCAGGTAGGAATATCAACCAGAAAAGTATTTATACTAAGTGATAAGGTGTGACATAATTTGCAAGTCAAAGTATTAGGTTCAACTATTTTTTTCAGTGTATCTATTTCAATTTTACGTATTTAAAATGATTAAAATGGATAATAATTAAATTATAATTTACTTCTAGCAGATATGGTAAAGAAACTCTGTATAACTATTCTTATTAAAAGTTTGGTTTCAAAGTTGTACAATAATTATTTTTATAATAGAAAAATAAATATGAACATTCACCCCATTAGGGAATATAATTATTTTTATATAATAGCAGAACATTTTTGAAAAACATCAAACTATTTTTAAGAATTTACAAAAATGTTACTATTAAACATTAATGGGTTTTTACTCAGTGATTTAAAAAAATTTTAACTTTTTATATCAATGAAATATCAGTTTTGATGCATAAGTGAGAGTTTGAATCGGATATCCTAATTTACAACTTCGTTCCCCAAGGCTTGGAAACGAAGTTTTCATTCGTTAGAGATTTTCACAAGTTATTCGATCGTTCCAATTAGATTTTTCTGATAAATATCCACGGTTCGTGTAAAAATAAAGCTATGAAAAATGACTGGAGCTCGCTCATGCAAAATGAAACGATAAAGCTTTTAATTTTTGTTGAGCATGTTTTAATTACAAAAATTCACATAATCTCAGTTTATGTGACTGTCAGAAATAATGAAATTTTGTCATAAAATAATTTTACTAATTAGCTAACTGAAATTTGTGCATGTAAATTATGAATCCGAAGAGTTCACAAAACACCTGAAACATAAAAAAATAAGTTGGAGTTTGGATAATTTGATTCCATTTAATAAGAAAATTGAATTGAGATTTTAATGATAAATATATAAATTACTTTGATTTAATCAGGATTAAAATTTCTGCAAATTACAATATTTCAGAAAGTATAAAATATTTTGTTCTGTAAAATGTTCTACTTTTATTTTTTCACTCGGTAATCAAGAGAGTGGGTTTTTTTAATATTTTTTTAAGGTATTTTCTTCAGAAAAAGGCAGTTCTTTGAGATAAGTGTTCATTAGGGAAAATAGGAATACGTTACCCGAAAAAGGTTGCTTCAATTTTTATTTGAGGGAAATTTTTAATTGCAAAAAAATATCATCACTAAAGTGGTAATGCAATTTAAGTTTTTTTGAAAACTCTACCATTAACAAGTATTTTTATTTATTCAAAATTCAATTTTTGAAATTTTCAGGTACGAAAAGACAGAAAAATTAAAAAGTATTTTAATGGAAAGTTTGCACTCTTGACAGAATTGGCTTGAGGCTTATTTGTCTTTCTGAAAATAGTTTTCTGAATCTTGCATCACTCCATTCTTGCCCCTTCAAACTTTACTAAAGCTTCAATTTACTTATGAAATATACTTTGAAACTTTGAAATTTGTAAATTTTCATTTCTACTTGGATATTTAAAGTTAATTCACTTCGTTAAGCAAATTTTATACGATGCATGAAACGTAATTTATAATCACTCACGACGTTATTTTGAATTTATGAGAGGGTAATCATATTTTTATTCAAAGCTTTTTCGCCCTGGGCTTAGTGAACATTTTGATCTTGAAAGTAGACGTTTTATAATTGGATGTCAGATATTAACATGAATAGCAATCGATCCAAAAAATTTAATTTAAATTAAATTCATGAATAATATTCAAGAAGATCTAAAATAATAAGACTTTACCATCTTTCTAAAGAATTTATATAATTTATATAATTTTGACATTCTTATTATAGTTTTTTATTCATATCAGAAAAGCCATTAAAAGCAACTATATTTCTCCAATTTCTCTGAGAGTAATTTTCTATCAAGCTCGCAAACTTTCGGGTCAAATAATTATTGCGATTGCATTGTTGGGAATTCGTTATTCCTACTGTTTTACTCTAAAGTTGATGCTAAATTGTTACGGTTAGGATATTTTAATTAAGTTTCAATTCCGCATATAAATAGAATACAAAGAAACTCTGAATGACAATAGTAAACTTGATTTACAGGTATTCATCACTAAATTATATTACAGTATATTTAATTAAACCATTTGAAATTTTTTATTACAGATCATAAATGATATTGAAAATCAAATAAATGTATATTTTCACATCAATACAGACGCGTCGCAGGCACTCGAATTGCAACAAAACTAAAACGATATTTGAAACTTCATTTTCTGATAAAATCGGAGTTCGATATAATAGCAAAAGTTACTTTATATATACAGATATACTTTAAAGGCTCAACAAAGTAACTTTTGTCTTTTATTAAAATATAGAAGTACGTCGAAGAAATCCTTTAGATTTATTTGATTTACATACTAAGTTTTATCATTAAATTTAACTTTATATATTTTACTCTTTACAAGTTTAAAAAGCTTTTAAAAATAATTTTACTTTGTAATAAATAGTATTTTAATCACAAATATCATCTTTATTATAGTGTAAATGTCTTCTTAGAATAATATAACAACTCTGGTTTTTTTCACGTAGAAATGGGTAAAGCTATAACAATTTTTAACGAAAGATATGTATCTTTTTGTAGGAAAGTGTTATTCCTACTTAAAATTACAATTACCACATTATTGTGATTAAAATCTTAATTCAGTTTAATTAGATTAAAATCAAAATGTGCTGGTCTGTGAATCTGATAAGCTCACTCTACTATCCTCTTGAATCCTTTTCTGATTATATTTTTCAAAGTCTATGCTGATGATCAAAGGTTTGTGCCAACAATGGTTATATACAGATAATTAGGTCACGACGGACACTCGATTTATGTGTTTATACAGTTATAGCTGTAAGTCTAGTTAAGATATAACAGAGGTTTATCAATCCGGAAATGTCAATTAACCGCTGTTTGATTTTTTCCCACAGAAATGTAAGAGGTTTCGAGTCGGGGAGAGATGCTGTGAATTTGAGTGCCTTGATGGAACTGATACGGATTGGACTGGTCCAGATCTCATCATAGCTACTGGATCATCATCCAGCCTTCATGATCGAGGGTTTTTAAGACTTGTGCTGATATTTTCAATTTTAATAGCGTCCAATCATATCAGAACTAAATGATAATACTTCAATTCCAAAAGCACTAAATTCAAGCAAAAGAAATTTTAATAAATCAGGACTGAGCAGCTTCATAATTTCAAAAAATATATTCAATTTTATATTTTATAGTCTAGAAAATAAGTTTTCTATTTGCGCATATTTTATAACTGAATAAAAAGTTAACTTAATTTTTCAAATTTATCATAAAAATTTGACACACTTCTGGTTGAAGATTCAAATATATATCAGATATAAGGCTATTGCAATCATAATTAAAAGAACACTATTCTTTTAATTAATTTCAAATCCTTTCTTTAAATACAAAAATATTCTGAAAACAAAGAATACTTCAAGCCCAAGCACAATAATATTTTTTCTTATTTTACACAAATTGAAGTACGAAAATAATTATAAATTTTAGTGTTACAAACGCCTAAGATAAATTGATTGAACTGAGAAGTTTTCAGCAAAGCAAAAATTGAATTTTAAGACCTTTTTAATCAAGATAGGTTGACTCTGTAAGGCCATTATCTCTGCAGTCTTTCACTTCTACTTCTTCTCTAAATCTAGCTTTTACGGCTAAAGCTTCTACAGTATTTTTGATTGTTTTAACCCTTTTATGTAGTAGCATCAGCATTAAGGCAAGAATTTAGTATGATAGAAACACGTTAAAGAATGTTTCACGGATCTAACTTTGAAAACTGGAACGATAAAATCGTAAAAGTGTATACTATGTAAAAACGCTTGAAAGGAAATGTCCATGAGAATAGATGTTATCACTTGAGGGCATATGATACTTAGGAAATTAGTAAATTTGATTGATTTTAGGTTTCTACATATTTGTGCCTAAATTACATGGAATTTTGTTTAGAAAATTGAAAAAATGTTGGAGAAAATAAAAACGGACGTAAATAGACTACTTTTGGTTTAGAAAATGTAAAAAAGTTAAATTTTAGAAAAATTCATCGGAAACATTTTTTTTTATCTACGTCCGTTTTCATTTTCTCTACAATTTCCCGAATCTTGAAGGCTACATTAATTAATTAATGCTACTTTTCTCAAGTATAACATGTTCTTAAAGAAGGACTACAGTACTTCATTAGAATAGGAATCGTAGATTGGAAACAAAGAATTTGAAATTTATATTATAATAAGTTAGAAAATCTTTAGGGACAACCAAGAATAAACTAAAGAGAACAGGAAATTCCGGGATTTTCAATCATTTTTTATTCATAGCAATTTATCATTTTAAATAGCGGATCAAATAAGAACCGAGAAAAAATTGAGCGTGAATCTCAAATAAAAATTATGAAAATTCGAAAACGTTTTTTTGCCAGAACTTTGTTCATTCGCTATTAGGATTCCAGTTAATCAAGTACCAATGCTTTCAAGAGGCTTGACATTTTTCAGATTGCACGGCCTTATTGTTGGAACTTTGTAATTTTATCAATGAAGAATTTTCTATTTTTAAAAACTCATATAGCCATCTTTCTCTAGGATCTTATTAAAATTCATCAGTATCATGTGTTAAGTGTCAATAATAAATACAACAGAATTACAAATTTTTATTTTCACATCATTAATTCAAATAAAGAAATTATTTAAGAAATATTTTAAAGTCTTCTCATTTTTAAAGCAACATAAAATAAGCAAAGTAGTATAAAAAATATATCATTGGATTTTACAATGGGACCTACTTCAGCGCTTTAAAAAGACGCGCCGATGTGATTATATTATGGTGCAGACTAAACTGAATTTATCAATTTTTTTCATTTTTAGGATAAAAGACATAAATCTATACCTGATATTTTTCTTCAGAGATGTATGTAGATATAAAAAATTAATCATCAATAGAAATAAATGTTACAAATTCAATATTATCCAAATCGATATATCAATAGATTTTTAAATCTCCAGATAATGTCTCTGTCCTCATTTTCTGAATGTATTAATGTTACTAATAGATTTAATTTAATTTTGCAATACCCTATTCTTATCATTCAGCGCTTTTTCGAGGCTTCATATAAAGTTACTAAGTTATTACAAAAACAATTTTTCAAACGATTGAATCATTTGGAACTGTGAACATCGATGCGAAGCAAAAAACGTAATGTGTGATTATTGAGACTGGGTGATCGATGATTGCTGCCAATATTTTTTATAAGCACAATGAGCAATGTAATCGACCAAGCTAGTTAAATTTCCGTCGTAAAATAAAGTTTGTACTTCCAAGTAGGTATGCATAAGAGTATCGGAAATTCCGTTATTGTAGAGCAATACAATGCATTTTTAAACTGAAGATATATCTGTATGTAATCCAATGATACGTATTATTATAATAAATATGAAACAATGTTTTATCATCGAGGGGCCTTTTATGTATAAAATCATGCTGAGTTCAATGTACATTATCAAAATCTATACCGACATTAAAAAAATGTATCGTTATGATTATTGAAAACTTTTTTATGTTCATTGACACCCTATTTGATTTTAGTAGTGAGACTTTTATTTTCCATCGATATGAAAATTGTAAAATTACTGGATTAACATTTTCATTTAATTTTTTCCAAGTATAATCTTTAAAAATGATCAATAATTTAAATGAATATGGACTTATTTTGTTTATTAAGCAATTAAATTTAGAAATTGGTTTTATGTTCTGGAAATGTAGCCATTTTTATACAAAATAGTTAAAAAAATTAATTTTAAAGTTTATGATGGCAAAGCTTAAAGAAATCATTAAAGTGAGCTCTTATTAATTAAAATTCAATCACTTTCAGAGTAAAATTAGAAAATTTAAAAAAATATTACACTACAGTAACTGTATTTACAAAAACCTTCTCATATGATGAAAATGTAAAAAGACATTATTTATATTCTATAATTCTTTCCAAATGAAGTAAACATTTCACGCTCAGAATATGTGTTGAGTGATAGTAGTAACATTTTTTAAAGTGCCTATCATTCTTAAATCAATAATAAATTATCTATAATCTATAACGATTTTTTAACAATAATAAGTGATTTAAGACCCGCATAAAAATAGTTGATTTCGAAACAATTTAAACTGCCTCTAAGACGTTTTCCAAATGGTATCGTACAAATCAGTGCGTCGTTGACGAAAAACGGGGATCTGAGATCTTACTTCATCAACAACTTTCAAATCTGCAATGAAATAAAAATATTCAGTTCCATTTGATGAATTATTTTGAAGTGTCAATAGGAAATTCTATTCATGACATGAGAAACATATATAATTACTATAATAAAAAAATCCCATTAGGTCTAATAAATCGATTTCTTATGCCTTTCTAATTTTACCTATATCTTCGACGATCATGTCTTCCTTTTCTTCCAATTCTCGTACAACAGTTGCCCATGGATCGGTAAGTTGAGTATGTCCCCATGCAATATAACCAGAGCCAGAGCCTCTTGCAGGTGAGACACAAGCTACGTAAAGTTGATTATCATTTGCTCTCGAGCGTTGAAGAAGAGACCAATGCAGAGGACCAGTTGTTAAATTGAAAGCAGCCGGATAAATCAGCACTTGACAACCTGTAATATTAATGTAGTTAAGATAATATATGTATAATGCAATACAATGCATTTTTAAACTGAAGATATATCTGTATGTAATCCAATGATACGTATTATTATAATAAATATGAAACAATGTTTTATCATCGAGGGGCCTTTTATGTATAAAATCATGCTGAGTTCAATGTACATTATCAAAATCTATACCGACATTAAAAAAATGTATTGTTATGATTATTGAAAACTTTTTTATGTTCATTGACGCCCTATTTGATTTTAGTAGTGAAACTTTTATTTTCCATCGATATGAAAATTGTAAAATTACTGGATTAACATTTTTATTTAATTTTTTTCAAGTATAATCTTTAAAAATGATCAATAATTTAAATGAATATGGACTTATTTTGTTTATCAAGCAATTTTCATTCAGCAATTAAATTTAGAAATTGGTTTTATGTTCTTGAAATGTAGTCATTTTTATACAAAATAATTCATTTGTGCCTCAAACTATGATATATATAATCAACAAATTGCACCAAAAGATTAAAAAACCTTATTTGTTATGGTAATTTAAAATAATCTTAACATTTCACAGAGGAGGGGTTTTGTAACTTTGATGCAGCAGAGCAAATAGTATTTTTTTATTCTTCACCGTTTAACATGCTCTTTATTTAAAAAAAAAAAAAATTCAGCAAGATCACGCAGTCTAAAAACCAATGAGGTTTTTGACTACAATGTGCGCAATATCTCGTGACCAATATTTTTTAAAATAGGAATATATAAATATAAGAATATTTTCCTAATTTTTCCTCACCTTGATTTCTATAAAGGCGAGCTTGTTCTTCAAATCTGATATCGTAGCAAATTCCGATTCCAAATTTGAAACCTTTCGCTTCAAAAGTAGTTAGCGAATCACCTGAACTCAGAGTATCACTTTCTCGGAATTGTATTTTTCCTTTGATGTCAATATCAAAAAGATGCATCTAAGATTTATTATTTTTGTTGATTTCTTTCATCGATTGAACTTATTAAATATGTACTTTAAAAATTCTAATATTCAAGTTTCAATACCTTTCTATATTTTGCAACTAATTTTCCTTGAGGATCCCAAACTGTAGCAGTATTATACAATTTTTCTCCATCTCTTTCAGGAATTGTGCCGCCAATTACATAAATTTCATTCTTTTTAGCAGCTTCTGATAATGCATTGCATGTTTCGCCATTCGGAATAGCTTCCGCAAATTTTGGAAAATGTGCTAAGTATTTATAAACAGATAAACAAATTTTAGAACAAGATGCTATATATATAAATGAATAACTTAAGAATCATCAAGAAATAGCAGAATCAAATAAAAGATTTTAATAAACATTTTAAATTGATAATAACACTGCGTTTCCTAGAATTGCAACAATATTATTAAATGATTTCTTACATGTTCCGTATGGCGAATTGAAACATTCCGGTAAAGTAACAATATCAGCTCCTTTTTTCTTAGCACTTTCAATAAAAGAAATAGCTCGTGCTATATTTGAAGCCTTTTCTTCACCTACGGCAAGTTGGATTAATGCTATTCGAAGACCTATGACAAATTATGATTATAAGAAATATAATTAATTTCTAAAAAATAACTTTATAAAGAAAATAACGATCTTAAGAAATTTGTTAAATCATCGCGAATTTGCAAGTATAATGGATAACTTCACTTCGACAAAAATGCATCTTTTTTGTAAAACTGCAATTAGTGAAAATCTGGTAGAAATATAGTCACTCTAAGAAAAATGATGTTCATTGTTTAAAATAATAAAGAAGTTATACAATGCTTTTCACTTACGTGACATGATTTGCCTTCCGATGTTACTTTCTAGCATATCACTTAGGTTATGTTTATTTTTTCCGGGGTATTGTAATATCTCTGATAAGTTTTGGTCTGCGGTACGTGTTAGCAACTTGTGACGTGAAGATAACGATTATCATACTAATTAAAATACAATAATATTTTCGTTAATAAATTCGTAAATTAAATAGTTTGATAATAAAAAATTCTGGTAGTTTATTTATTTATTTATTTAGTGAAATCGTTTATTAGTGAAATAGTGAATTATTTATTAGTGAATCGCTGCAAAAATGCAAATAGAAGAACGGAAAATTTAACTAATTTTAATTGATAGATTAAATATTCAGGTAATTTAATAATAAATATAATAAATTTAAATTATTTGAATCAAGTAATAGCTTTCAAGAGAAAGCAAAAATCCAGTGTAAAAATACTTCATTAGCTCACTTTTTATTTGTTGCTTGAAATTGGATTTGGTCATCTATGTAAGAATCAGTAATATACGAAAACATTATTTATTATAAAAATGCATGAACAAAATTTCAATATACATTAAAATAGGTCTCAAGTACACTATATAATTAATATATACAGTTATCGTCTTCTAGGAGAACGCGATCGAGATTTTTTATGTCTGCCCCTGTCCTTTTTTGGCGAATCTCTCTTTATTTCTCTATCTTTTTCTTTATGTTTTCTCTTGCTCTTATGAGCAAATCGTTCTGAAGAATTATCTCGTCTTTTATTTTTCTTTGTTTTCTTTGACTTTTTCTGTTTGTAATCTAAATCACTATTACTGGAGTTTCTCCGCTTTCTGGATTTTCTGTCTGAATCAAAATCGTCATCACTCGAGTAATGTTTATGTTTTTTCGACTTTTTTCTGTCTCTGGATTTTTCAGTTTTGTCGTCTTTTTCTTGTTTTAAATTTTCTTCTTCGTCGACTAGAATTTCTTCTCGGGCGGAAGATCCCTTTTTCTCAGGTTTATTTTTGTATTCCTCATATTTCTTAGAATCTGAAATCAATTAAGGAGAATATTAAAAGCTATGCTTTCGGTATAAATCAGTTTCTTTTGCAACCTAAGGGGCCTTTAAATAGAGATTTATTTCCTTTATATAAATATTTTGATGCTTAAAAGGTTTTTTGAACTTAAGCTCAGTAATGTAATTTTCAAAATATTTTTTGAACTTGTGTATAAAGAAAATTATAGAGGAAAAAATGAAATGAAAATTGATTTATAGTCTATTTAAAAGTCCCTAGATGTTTTATTGCTGAGTTAAAATATCTCACTTAGCACTTTTGCGTTTTTGTCATACTCATTCCTCGAAACAGGATGAACCATCGACTCATTAACTGAGATTACGCTGCCTCCAATTGCTAATTTAATAATTAATCGCCCAGCATCATCGTCAAGTCCTTCAATTTGTCCATAGTTCCCAGAATGCTTTCCTATAATTATTTTAACATAGGCTCCTTTGACGAGTTTCAAGTTCTCCGCTTCTGCCGACTTAGAAGCTGCAATTTGTTTCTGTATCTGCGCTTTATCAGCACCTAATCCCATTCCTCGTGGTCTTAACTCTGGAATAACAGCAGCTACAATTCTGTAAAATTATGATTATTGTATGATATTTTATAGATAATTTATATGATCAAGATTAAACCTCTCTTCCTAAAAGCTTAATGAATTGTTCATACTTCTCATTTTTACCGATTCCTTTGCCTGGTTGCCATCCCATTCCTCGTAACATTGCCTCTCCATACTTCTCGATAGGAACTTGCTCATAATCTTCTAATGTAGACTGTAAGAAATATTCCATTAATATTAGAGATATCACAAATTCGGTTATAATGTAAAATTTTCAAAAATTGCGAATCCGAAAGGGTCTTACTTCTTTTTTTCCTACTAAGGACTCGTCTTCAGGTAAAGGAACAACAGAGACATTCGTTTCTTCACCTTTTTGGTTTTGTAAATTAAGGTCTTGTAGGATTTCTTGAGCTGCTTGCTCTTCTAAGCTTTTTGACGGTTCATTAGATACTTCTTGCTTGATGTTCTCTACACACATCGGTTGCGGTGTATCTTTCGATGTAACAACATTGACGCCAGAAGCATCTTCAGGTATTTCTCGCTTAATTTCAACATTATTTAAATCTCCATTTATAGCTGGCTCTGGTTTAGGTTCAAAAATATCTGCATTAACCTTATTTAATATTCTTTCGTGCCAAGTTTTGGAACCTAGCATGGGAATGACGAGAGGTTCATCCTTTTTTTCTTCTCCACTGTGAAATATAAATAAATCTATAATACGAGTTAATAATATTTTTAATTGTAATGCTGTCATGTTTATACATTAAATATTGTTAAAAAATTATCCAAGACCCTTATTTTTGTAGATTTTAGCACTATTATTTAAAACTGTTATGCCTGTTACATATATTAGAAAATGTTTGTGATGTGTATTTGATAATGTAAAATAAAAACATTATTATTGAAATCATTTCATATAAAGAAAAAGAAGGATTCGGTGAAAAATATTTTTATTATAATCATTTACCATAAAATATAATATATAAAACGTGTAATAAAAACATCAAACCAAAAGGTTAGCTAGTTTTAGGTTAGATTGAGGTTATGTCACTACATGTTTGAGATTATTTTTTTCACTTACCCCACAACTTTAATCGCTTTTTCGTCCAAACATTCTATAAAATCGACTTTTTTCTCTACTGGAGTATTATTTAAAAGCGGCTTCTTCAAGGATTTCGAAAAACCGAATGATATTTTCTTTTCTCCACTTGCCATTCTTGAGGCTTTCACTTAGAAGTTTTAATAAGAGTAAAGAGGAAAATAAATGTTGAAATAATTTTTTAATAGCAATATCATTGCTTTATCATATATAAACAATTAATTTTATCAGGAACTTTTAGGCAGATAATTATTTTCGCGAGAATAAACTAAATTTCTATCTTGCGCCTTTCACCAAAATATTTTATACTTTGCTGAAACTAATATCACTAGAGTGCGTGCTGAACTTCTATGGCGCCAAATTTAAAATACGATTACTAAAGTAGGTGAAATTCAAATTATTACCTTAAGATTAAATAGAAATTCGAACAAAATTGAATAAAAAATTGTTTCATGAATACACAGTATTCTATACAGTAATACCCTCCGAATAAATTTAAAATAAAGAATTATAACATATGAAATAGGTTCAAATTAAAATTGTTGATTTTTTAATTCATAAGAATACTTGAGTATTTTGCCAGAAATAAAATATTTGAAATTTTTGGTTAGTATAATCCATATTATATCTTTCAATTCATACCTGATATTTTTAGATATTCTCAATTTCACTAAATTGCAATATAAAAATTTTAGTATATGTAAATTACAACTTTAGAAATATAAAGACATGAAAATCCCTTTTTTAAATTGTTTGTGGATTAGAATTTAGGAAGAAACAATTAACTATTATTTTATAATATTTGAATACTAAAATGTTTTTTCTAAGTTTATATGCATTTTATTCACAGTCACAGAACAACGGTTCTTGTAATGAAAAGGTGAATGTGTTTTGTAGGCGAAATAAACCTAGAATGTAAATGTAATAGCATGAATGACTAAAGCATCAGTTGCCCCAAGTACCTCGAGCAGTGAAGATGGTGACGAGCCCATATAAATTCAGGTAAATAATATTTAAATATTAACAAATATTTAATAAAATTTAATTGAAATAGCTACTATATACTTATAGTTTTTAAAATATACTTCAAATTATTTTAAATTCCAAATATTCATTACTACTTACCCTCAATTTTATATTTCATATTTAAAAAACCTTATTATTATTAAATAAAAATAAAATATTAAATAAAAAAATAAAATAAGGAGTTTTGTACAATTAAAAAAAACAATAATAAAAATTATAGTTATATTTTAATTCAATTCACCATAATTTTAATTACAAGCAGATTGAACTTTTTCTGTTTATCTTTATTAATTATACTCGCTGTGCGTGTTAAAGAAATTAATTATTTTGACCAATTTTTGCCTTGTTGAAATTACGGAAAGCACATAAATTCCAATCATTCAGAATCCTGTAATTTAAAAATGCATTCAAGGGCTCTTTTTAAAATTATTTATAACATTTTAAAAATTAATCCTTACTTACAATTAAATTTTGATTATATATCTATTTTATGGAAACATGGAAATTTATTAAGAAGCAGTATCTAACTGTAAAGACGAGGATATAACTGTGAGCCCGATTCAAATAACGGCAGGACAGCGGCGATATCCTGCAAGGATTTGTTCCGCTATCGTGAAATCCAGACAAGCTACAGCCATGTTGTTCACATTTTATACTATGTGAGTAACCGTTTGATGACTTTGCGTTGTGACCGATCATTGAACCGCACACTGAAAAAAAATAGCTGACTTATCTATAATCTGGTTCATAAAACCGCATGATGCTTGTCACAATTAGATTTATATACTTGAATCAACCCTAAAATATGGTTCTTTTTTTAACGTAAAACTTGAATAAAAGTTGAATCAAATATATTTTGCAAATGCACATTGTATGAAATAATTAATTTCCTTATTTAGTTCTCTGCATTTATCTCTGCTCTCTAAATCTGAATCAGTGAGATTTTCACTGAATTAAAATCAGTAACCCACGTTTGACTGGGAAATCAGTTATTTTTCACAGAAAATCAGTGTAATATCACGGATTGTCCAATCAGAAGTGGGTTGCTGATTTCAATTCAGTGAAAATTTCACCGATTCAGATTTAAAGGGCGAAATTCATTTCGAGTCAATCAGTATTATTCAGATTCATTCCGATATCTGTATCCGAGCCAATGCGAATCATTCCGAACTAATCCAAAAAACATTTTGTATCTCGTTTGATGAAAAGCGGTAAAAAATCAATTCGACTTAATCCGATAATTTCCGAGAGATCAATCCGACTTAATCCGATTAATTCCGAGACATCAATCCGAGCTCGAATTTATCCAAACCGAATGAATCCGAACCAATCCCAAACCAAGTTTTCAATCCAGATCAATCCGAATCAATCCGAGCTCGGATTGATCCAAACCGAATTTTCATTCAGAATCAATCCGAATCATTCCGACCATGGATCATTCGGATTGATTCTGAATGGAAATTCGGTTTAGATCAATCCAAGCATCGGATTGACACGGATTGATCTGGATTGAAAACTTGGTTTCGGATTGTTTCGGATTCATTCGGATTGATCTCTCGGAAATTAGCGGATTAAGTCGAATTGATTTTTGAACGTTTTTCATCAAACAAGGTTCAAAATGATTTTCGGATTATTTCGGAATGATTCGCATTGGCCCGCATACAGATATCGGAATGAATTTCAATCCGATACTTTCGTCAGGGAAGTTGGAATGAACTGAAATATAGTTGGTTCAACCATAATTTTTTACAGTGTATATAAAAACATTTTCAGCTCGAATGATTTTTCCTATAAGTTACCTAAATAAATAATACGAATCATGCAAACATATAAGAAAGAGTTTTTAAATAATAGACACAATGCTTTGCAAACATGTTTTCCTTATCATCTCCAAGTCTTTTTGAATCTTTGGAAAGGCACTTCTTATAAACGTTCTCCATACTTTGTAACTCCTGAAAAATTGATTCACTTGAGTAAAAGAATTGTCTTGATATTTTAAAATCTATTATAAATGTTAATTGCTCTGCGTGCAATACATTTTAAGCAACTTCAAAATCGAAACATTTTTTCATTCAAAAATTAAAAAGACAGTTACTGAAAATAATAGCACTAGATAAAATCTCAGTAGTTTTTAGAATTTAAATAAGTAACTAAACATTTCTATAAAAAATTACAATTTTTGAATCATTATTGTTAATTGTAATCTATTGTGTTTTATTTCAAAGGTTCATTTCTACCCAGAAAACGAGTGAAAAGCAATATAATATAAATAAAATTCAATACTGCACTTGAAATATATTTTTACTAGATCAGCAAAATTACTTACCTTGCTGAGAAAGTACTTTTAGAATAAGATATAATAAATTTGAATAAACCATAATAAAGTGCCGATTATAATTTTTTCTATAATTTCATAGTTGGGAGAAATTATAGCCAAATTTATAAACGATTACAATTTTTGCTGAATTTTGGATAATTCTACAAAATTGATTAAATATGCACTGCTGTGGAAAAGTCGCCGTGCACTTGTTTTTAACCATTCATATAAAAGCTTAAAATTCATAAAATACCCAAAAATTAATTTTTTTTAAATAACATGGAAGGTAATTAAATTCTGCATTTAATGACCACAAAACAAAACATTTTAGTCCATTATTAACGAAGATATTGCAAAAAGAAGCAAAAATTCGAAGCTTTTTTAAATTTTGAATAACGCTTGAAATGGTGAAAATTTTAAAAATTTTCTTGACTCATTTCAAAATGAGATTTACGTAGAATTTTAGTAATGTAACAAGTAAATTGTAATCATTTTTTCTTGAATGCAGCCAAAATCTGAGCTCAGAACGAAAAAGTTGTAAAACTTAAAATTTATAAAAGAAATTTTGAAAATAATTTTTTGTCCGCCGTACACCGAAAGTTAGCTTTGTCGATGTCGTTTTGCGTCCGGAAAGTTGATTTTCCCGCACTAGTGCGGTAAAATTTTAAGTGTGCAGAAAATTGAAACACATTTAAAAATTTTACTGCACTAGCATATCATATTATATTATTATTATTATTATTAAGTATGATAAATATTTTGATAGATTTTTTCTTGATACTATTAAAGTTAAAATTTACAAAAACAAATTTGTAAAAATACAAAGGATTCACATACTTGAAAAATAAAATTTAAAAATTCTAAAAATTGATAATATGAAAAAATACGAAACATCATTAAAAAATACAATAAAATTATCTTCAAAATTTCTTTCATAAATAATTTCAAGAAAAAATTATTACAGTTTACTTGTTACATTACTGACATTCTACGTAAATCTCATTCTGAAATAAGTCAAGAAAAGTTAAAAAATATTTATTATTTCAAGAGTTATTCAAAATTTAAAAAAACGTTGAAGTTTGGTTTTTTTGGCAATATCTTCGTTAATAATGGACTAAATATTTCGTTTTGGGGTCATTAAATGCAGAATTTTGTTACCTTCCACTTTCCATATAAATTCATTGTTTGGTATTTTATAAATTAGAAAATGTATGATTTTAAAACCATTACCGTTTATTGTAACCTATTGTAATCTATCGTAAAAACACTTTTTTTTACCAGGGTGAGTTTCATAAAACGTAATTCCTGGATAATTTGGAGCATTTTTTCGTGATAGATGAAAATGACCGAACAATTGTTAAATGACCGGATCTCAGGTAGGCCGGAACAGAGTATAATAGTGCGGAAACGCATGGTAAATTATATTTGTAATGGTGAACTGGGCCCTTGTTCCATGGTAGGATATTCGTACGAGTACTTTACCCGACTCGATCAGATTTCACACCGGAAGGAACAGGTGGAATAATAATCCTTCCAACGATTTATAATCTATTGTATTTTTCGGTAAAAATACAACCTGACATTCACTGCCACATCATTCTCATTTATTTCGTCACCATGAAAACTCTGTCCGTTCTATTCCCTGCCATGTAATTACTGTATTAAGCAATAATAAATAAAAGAGAAAACTAGAAATTATTTATAAATTAAAATTTAATAAGTTAATTCTGAATTCAATTTTTTCTAATTATTCCTTAAAACGAATCCATATTTCAACATTTTTGAATTACAAGCAAGGAGATAGTTTTGAAAAAGTAATAGTAATAAAAGAAATAAATCACGAAAGTAAACTCTTGATTAATTAATTTTTTAATTATCATAATTTCCTGACAAATATTCGATGATAAATTTATAGTGTTCCTAGAGTGGAAAAATTTCATTGGTCATTTAGGGATTTTTCATGATAAAATCTAATGATGGACATTTTTTAAATTGAGTATTCCGCAAATTCTAAATTTTTAAAATTTACAATTAGTAACAATTAGTACGACTGGATACAGTGATTTTCAGATTAAATCAATCATTTAAAATATAAATATTATGAAATTCTCGATTAGAGTGCTTCTAGTTTGTAAAGGAAAAAAGAATTTTGAATGCAGTTTTTCTATAAATAATTAAATAGATATAAATGTTGCTATCGAAATTAAAAGTCTGAAATTTTTGTTACTTTTAATTAGGAATAAATTGGAGAATTCACAACCTCCGTAGAATTTATTGAATTTAATCTTTGATGGAAAACAAAAAAAAATGAAGATGGCACTCTTTTGAGAGTCGAATTCCTAAAACTATTTTAAAAAATAAAACTAAATTATGCTTATCAGTTCAATTTTTTAATTCCTTCACGAGAGATCATAGAAATATAAAAAAGAAAAATATAGAAAAAAAAATTAGTCATAAATTGATTACTACTTTTTTGAAAATCGTTAAATTTACGTAAATCTCTGACTTTAATTTACAAAATCGATACATAATTTCAATCTGTGAACCAACAGTAAATTAGATGGTATAAAAATTCAAAAACAAAAATGAAAATAATATTTTTCTACTTTTTTTAAGACTGAAAATATTTTATTAATGTTTTCATGTTCCGGCAGGTTGAGAATGAAGTTGTCATCAATGATGATAACCTTCACGTTAGTCATGGTAGCAAGTGGATCCGGTGTTGGTAAAGCATGGGACGTTTCTCCATCAATGAATTCTGATTCTCATCGACTGTCTTGGCCCCGTTTTGATGCCTCACCCTTGGAGGTTCGCACCATTAGTGGCGTAGGACGACTTCCTCAACAGTTCAAAGTCGATTTAGGAATGAAGCCAGAACCAGAAAATTTAGATTTGAGTAATCAAAGAAAAAGCAGGCGAAAGGAAGTTTTCGAGGACGACGAACTCGATTTCGAAAGAAGTTTAAGAGAATCAAAACCCATTGCGAACAGTTTAGATTTTTCAAAATTTGAGGAAATTTCTCCACTAGATGATAACTTTAAGTTTTATACAATTCCAAACACAGGTACAAAATAATTTTAACAAATTATGCCTTTTTATTTGTAGCTTAAGAAATATCGAAAATTTAAAACTAAAAAAGGTACTCTCTAAATATAAATCAGTCAAAATTGACTGCTTATCAGTGAAATTTGACTGATTCAAATAGCTAAAAAGAGGTTACTGTAAATCAGTCAAATTTAACTGATTACTTCAGTGGAAATCAACTGATTTAACAGTGAAAAATATTTTTGCACTGATGAATCAGTGAAAAGGCAAATTACTAATTCAATCAGTGAAAATTTGACTGATTCAGATTTAGAGAGTACGAGAAAATATCAACATTGTTGGATATTACAAAAAAAAATTTATAATACGGTATTATGAATGAAAAAATATTATTTTTTATCAAAAAAATTTTAATATTATGAAGTTTAATACTTATAATAATGATTTTTGTAATAGAACTTTTTCTTATTATCACTTATTATTATTATTTATTTTTTCAAGTGAAAATTCTCTACAACTTTACTGTTTCCAACTTTAAAAACAAGTAGAAAATCTTCAAATATACTTATTTTATAAAAAAAAATGTTTATTTAACAAAAATTCTTTCCAAGATTTCAGCCACTGAGAACTTTACTATTCATAATTGGAAACAGTAGAATTGTAAAGAATTTCCACTCGAAAAAAAAGCCATGGTTCATGAAAAAGTAATCTTTTTTAAAAAATTGATAAGAAGGAATAGTAAACTGTTTTTTCTTACAACTACATTATATTTTTGAGTCAAGACACAGAAATTCAGAAATTCATAAATAACAATGTATACACAAAAAAATTTTGTTTTGATTAAAAAAAAATTCTTTGAATCAAACAAATTTGTGCATTGCTATACGGCCAAAAAAAAGTTTCTTTGATTTAAAGAAATTTCTTGATTGTTTTTTTTTCTTTGAATTTAAGAAATGAATGAAAAATATTTTCATTAATTTAAAGAAAAAATTATCTTCGTTCAATGTAATAAAATTAAATAAATTATTTCTCAAGTTTTTGCCGGTATTTTATTTGAATCAAATAAATATTTTTTTTTAACAAATAAATAATGTTAAACAAATAATTTCTTTCATTTAAAAAAGTCCAAAAAGGTGATTTCTTAAAATTAAAAAATGTAAATTTGTTCTTAAGGTCTTTTTACTTCGAATTGAAGGAATAAAGTTGCAAAAACGATTTCTTAAATTTAAATAAAACTTTTTTCTGAGTGTAACGAATTGAAATTGCAAAAGAGAGAAATTAAATAAATTGTTTTTCTAGTTTCTGTCGGTATTGTACTTGAATCAAATATTTTTTTTAAACAAATAAATAAAATTCAAAAAATTATTTCTTTCATTTAAAAAAGGCTAAAAAGGTGATTTCTAAAAATCAAAAAAATGTATATTTGTTCAAAAGTTGTTTTTACTTCGAATTGAAAGAATGAAGTTCAAAAAACGATTTCTTGAATTTAAATAAAACTTTTTTCTAGGTGTAACGAATTGAAATTGCAAAAGAGATTAATTAAATAAATTGTTTCTTCAGTTTTTGCCGGTATTGTACTTGAATCAAATATTTTTTTTAAACAAATAAATAATGTGAAAAAAATAATGTCTTTCATTTAAAAAAGATTAAAAACACTATTTTTTAAAATCAAAAAAATGTATATTTGTTCAAAAAGGTGTTTTCACTTTAAATTGATGAAATGAAGTTAAAATAAGATTTTAAATGATATTCTATTTTACATTAACTACAACTACCTTAAAATAATCTTTTAGAGTCACGAGTTAGACGAGACACTGAGACAAAAATGGAAAAGATAGCAACAACGAAAAACGTTCGAGAGGCCCGACTAAATTCTCCAGAATCCTGGTCGACACAACCAATATCAATAGAATTTCGTCATCGAACTCCCTTGGATCAAATTACTCCAGACGAAGAAGACATTCCAATTTCTTCCAGAAGAAGTCACATTCCTCGGACTGATTTTATAACCAGCAATCGAAGAATTTTTGGCGAAAGTAGAGAATCCAGAGAAATGCCAGTTGCCAGGACTTACGATGATTACGATGTTCCCATCTACCACAGTCCAGGTCGGGAATACGATATACCAATTCCTCGAAATTATTACAACTCTAATCGATACAGAACTGAAAGAGATTATCGATACCGAGGTGCTTCCATGCCTTCATATCTTTATGATCAATATCCAGCAAACAATTACGAATATTACGAAAGAAGCAGACCTCTACCAAAAAAGAAAAGAATCATCTACTATGCAACTTTGCCAGAAATTGTGAGAAAACCAGACATGGCAATTTATCCTAGACCATATGATATGCCCACAGGAGTTCCACCAGTTCCAACAGTTCCACGTAATCCAGTTTCTGGTCGAAAGCATATTCAAGATCCTTTAGAATCTAACAGACGACCATATTACAGATATCCGTATGATAATTACGATTATGATGGTTACAAGAGACCTGGATTTTATGATCGTTCGGTTCCTTTCCGTAAGGAAAGTGGTCGTCGAAGTTCACAAGATAGAAATTTTGTTCCATCACACAAAGAAACTTTGAGGAGAACTGATGATTCTAATGGTAGGAATGATAATCAGGAGAGGAAAGAAAGGGATAATCAGGATAATCCTTGGCCAGTTCAGATTGAAACTGAAGTTAGTGTTAAAGAGAATGAAAGGATACCTGGGAGAAAAATTTTTGGAAAGTTACAGAATTATGATAGCTATGATAGTGCCAGAGTAAAGAAAACATCTGATGAATCTGATCTGTCTATTGCAGAGAAAAACGATTAGGGATCTTTAACAATATCGTAAAGGTTTATTCAGGATTTTTTAATCCCACTTAGCGCAATGTAATTTTTTTATCCCCTTTCCCACCCCAATAGCAGTTACGTGACTATTTTCTTTTTTAAGGGGATCCGCGACCTTCAATATTTTTACTATAATATTTTTAATATTTCAAGACTGGTAATTATATCAGCCGTGTCATATGTAAGGAAAGACACTCTTTTTAATAGAAAAAATTTAAAAATTATGAAAAATAATATTTTAATAATGTTTTTTGTAATAGGATATTTCCTTATTATCGCTCCATACCAAATTTTCAAAAATGGTGCGATTCTGATAAATCATAAATCATTTTTTTAGGAAAAGGATTCTCTACAACTTTACCGTTTCCGATTTTCGAAAATAAATTCTTTAAGGGTTGAAATCATTAAAAAACAATTTTTATAAACAAATTACTGAATTTGATAATAATTGATTCATTTTCAAAAATCGGAAACGGTAAAGTTGTAGAGAATCCTTTTCCTAAAAAAATGATTCATGATTTATCAGAATCGCACCATTTTTGAAAATTTGGTATGGAGCGATAATAAGGAAATATCCTATTACAAAAAACATTATTAAAATATTATTTTTCGTAATTTTAAAATTTTTTTTTTATTAAAAAGAGTGTCTTTCCTTATATATGACACGGATGATGATATAATTACCAGTCTTGAAATCATAGAAAAACTTCTTTTTCCAGAGACTGATTTTTGGCGCAACAACTACCTTAAGGGGATCCGCTACCTTTAATATTTTTATTTTTTGAGTTTAGACATTCCATATAATTTTTTTTATTTCTAGAAACTTTATTTAGAAAGGTTTTGGGTTTTTAAAAAAATTTAGTACTTTTATGTATTTTTGAACTAGAAATTTTGATTTTTTTGGGCATTTTTTTGCCATTTTTTGACTTTGAATAACTTTTTTGTTTTTTAACCAATTGTCATGATTCTTTTTTTATTTTGTTCCTTGCAACGTGTAGCAACTTTTCGGTTATGGAAAATATGGTAACATGACTGGAAAAAAAGTTACAAATAAAATAAAATAAAAAAATTAATAAAAATATTGCATAATGTGAATAAAAAAATTTTTGTAGTCATTTTTTTTAGCTAGAGTGCTTTCTATACCAAAAAGTTGCTACACATTGTAAGGAGCAAAATAAAAAAAAGCATCATAACAATTGGTTAAAAACAAAAAAGTTATTCAAAGTAACAAAATTTTTTAAAAAATGCCCAAAAGATTCAAAAAGTTTAGTTTAAAAATACATAAAGGAGCTAGAATTTAAAAAAATCCACAAAACCTTTCTAAATAAAGTTTCTAAACATAAAAAAAATGATATGGAAGGTCTAAACTTAAAAAATAAAAATATCAAAGGTGGCGGATCCACTTAAGTAAACAATTTCTGAAGCACTTCATATATTATTGATCTTTTTAACTGTCATAACATATTTTTCATTAAAATATCTTCATAAATATCAATCATTCCAATTGTTTATATTTTCACTTATTTTATATTTTGAAAACGATAGAGATCTGAGTGAATTTACATGATTAAGAAATTGAAAATAAAGAGTATTCAAAGATTATGAAGTAATAAATAGATGAAAAGTTCAAAATGAGGATATTTGAGAGATTTTAGTATTAAAAATTTGATTGATGAGTTATTTTTTTAAATTAAATTGACCAGATTATAATATTTTTGAAAGCTGTAATTTTTTGGAGAAATACATATTATCATATTTTGGTTTTAGAAAAATATGAGTGTCAAGAAAGCAACAAAAATCTTATAGATATAAATGGAAGTTGATTAAAATTGAATAAAACTTATAAATTTTGTGATATTTTTCGACAACTTATGGGAATTTTTTCTAGAGAATTGTTATCAATGTCGAAAATTACAACAAAATTCAACAATAAACTGAGATTTTTGTTGTAACATTTAGCCAATTTTAGAAAATTTAAAAAGTAATTCTAAAATTTCAAAATAAATTACAATAATTGTTGCACAAAGTAATGAAAATTTAAAAAATTTGAATTATTATATTTTGTAGTCGAGACTAGAAATTTAAAAATTTTAAAATCCAATGGAATGAATTGAAATTTAAAAAAAGATAAAGTTTAGAACGTAACATTTCGACTGACGCCCCCCCCCCCCATCCTTTACACACTTTTAATGTTAAATAATTTTAAAAAAAACTAATACTAATCAATTTGATATTCAATTTATTTTCAAACAATACTTTACATTTTTAAATTAATGAACCGAAGTTATGAAAAATTCTAATAATTGATAATCTAATTTTGACTTACTTGACTGATGCATAGTGATGTAGTTCTTAACGTGATTTTAGCACTTAGTAGAAACAATTAAAACATATAGTTCAATGATTGAAAAATAATAATCAAATTTATATAGAATTCTTATCAATGACACTTCTAAGGAAATCAGTATTTTTTTTAACAAGTTCTTTCTGCCTAACAATTTTATTCGTCGACGTAATTTAAAAATAAATAACAAAATACATTTTTTTATCTTACACGTCCTTTTGGATGACTTTTTCAAGTAAGAATTTACATAGGGCGCCTGAAAATTGCTTCTTGGAGGTGATTTTGGAAAAATCAGACAGCCAGGAATTGATCTGAAATATTATTTAATGTAATTTTTGCATTATAATTTAGATAAAAATGTAAAGTTAATTTATTCAAGTTTTTTCTAAGAAATTATAATAATATATTTCGTATCAAGTTTGTTTGTCATACACCGAAACTTAGCCTAGTGCGGTAAAATTTTAAGTGTGCGGAAAATCAATTTTCCGCACGTGAAACGACACCGACAAGGCTAACTTTCGGTGTACGGCGTACAAAAAAACATTTCACAATAAAAAATTTGATATTAAAATTACATATGTTATTTTAACTTAGTTTTAACTGTATTTAATATTAATATAATGTTTATATTAGATTAGTAAATAATCATTCCAAGATAAATTGTTACCGAATTGGATCCACCCTTCAGGAATTGCAATAATTGCCCAGGAGTGATATTCAAAATCGAGCATGCGGTTTCGTGAGCTTCTCGTTCACTTTCTTCGCTACAATTTAGATTAAGTTCAGCATCTTGTTCACAGTGATACTCGAAAATTTGTCTAAGAAATTCCTAGGCATTAAAAAACATATAATCAATAATATGAAGATAATCTGAAACAATACGGACAATATTAAATGAAATGAAAATATTTTTAAATAAAAATACTTTTATAGCAGCGCTGTATTCAGTTTTATAATTTTCTAAAGCATCCACTTTGGATTTCATGCAATCAAGCATTTCTGCATATTTCAATTTGAATACATCCATTTCATGTTGTATGGATTCCTCATGCTGTGAATTCCTTTGCTGCAAAATAAAATTTATTGTAAGTTAAATGCCTTATGTGAGAAATAATTCGCTGTTATCTTTAACTAAACCAAGACTATGTATCACTCATCGATTCCGAACGAATCCGAAAAATGTTTTGTATCTCGTTTGATGAAAAACGGTTAAAAATCATCCCGGCTTAATTCGATTCAATCCCAGGCATCAATCCGAGACAATCCGACTCGGTTTGATTCAAGCCGGATTTTCATTTTCATTCATTCAGGTTGTATCGGATTGACAATCCGGCTAAGATCAAACCGAGTTCGGATTGTCTCGGTTTGATGCCTGGGATTAAATCGGATTGATTTTCAACCGTTTTTCACCAAACGTGATACAAAACCTCTTTCGAATTGGTTCGGAATGACTTACAATGGTTCAGAAATAAATTCCGGAATGGTTCAGAATAGCTCCGATTCGCTTGGAATGAATTTAAATTTTATATCTTCGCCACGAAAGGAAAAGGAAATAGACACCATCTTATTTTGTATTAACAAAAGTTAACATTTAAAATAAATTCCGGTACCGTAGGGATCAACAAGTGATTTTTCTAAAAAAGAGTTAGTTTTTAAATTAGGCATCGATAAAATCATGTAATTTTTGGATTAGTCTAAATAATTGATAAATAAAAGTCTAAGGATTTTGAGGGAAAGCAATATTATTACTATTTTTGTTATTAATTTTAATATTATAAATTATGCCCTAGAATAAATCGCAATGGAAGAAAACATTTTTTTTTTCTTATTTTTTAATATACAAATTGTAATAATTAGCAAAATTAAAATAAATTTGAGTTATGAAATAATTATGTTTCTTTTCTTACTTCTTTATTCACATCCGTTTCCGACTTCTCTGACTCGGAAGCCAATTTTTCTTTCTCATTACTCAACAAGGAAATCTGTAATAAAGATTTCTCAGAGTAACGGATGCTTTCCATTTCAATTCAATCGGTCCATTCGGGACAATTTTATTTTGCAACGAAACTCAAATATGTTGCTTTTTCGTTGAAATAATGAGACACTTATTTTTCTTTTGGGCCAAAAAAATTGTTCTCTAAGATTTATTGGCAATTTTGTTGCTTGGGTGAAAATCGATTTTTTCAGTTATTAGCGAGAACTATTTTTTCAATTCTTAGAAAGATTTGTGTCGATCAGTCAGGGTATAAAATTAAGAAACGAAAGACAGAATTATATCGTGACATGTTTCCGTACATGTTCATTGTTATATTGACCCACAATAATAATTTTGTAATAGTTAATTTGGCATGGGGTCAGTTTTTATGCGGATTTTTTTTTTTTAAGTGATAGAACACATAAAAAATACAAAAGGCAAACGTTTCGGCCACAAATGGGGGCCCTCTTCAGTGCCAATTAGCTTAATAGTAACTTTAAATATTTATTAACTAAGACATGCAACTGATATAAATACAAAAATAGCCGCGCAATACGGGAGTTGAACGAAGTCTGACCAGAAAAGAGTGGCCAAGTAATGCGCGGATTCTTAGGAGTACAAGAATTTTTATAGAGTGGCCAAGTAATGCGCGAGTTCTATGGACGTCAGGACTGATATTTACAAAAATAGTCGCGTAATACGCGAGATCAAACGAAGTCTGACCTGAAAATAGTGGCCAAGTAATGCGCGAATTCTTAGGAGTACAGAATTTTTATATGAAGTGGCCTAAAAATGGGCGAGCTCTTCGGACTCTGACTTAAAGTTATGTGGCCAAGTAATGCGCGAGTTCAATGGACGTCAAAACTGATATAAATACAAAAATAGCCGCGTAACACGCGAGTTGAACGAAGTCTGACATGAAAAGAGTGGCCAAGTAATGCGCGAATTCTTAGGGTATAAGGATTTTTATAATGTGACCAGAAAATATTAATTAACACGTAGGCTCCTTAGACTCTGACCTGAATAAAGTGGCCAAGTAATGCGCGAGCTCTATGTCCGAGAAGTTGGCACCGCCATTTTATATTTTATTTTTATAATATTATATTTTTATAAAACTCGAGCCAAAATACCCAAAAAACTATTTTTTGACTAGCACCGCCATTTTGTTTTTTTGATATAAAAAAAGTTGTGCTAGGTAGCCCTTAATATATCAAAGAACGTGCCGTAAACTAAATTTCGATATCACAAACAGTTTTTGAGAAAAATAAAATTTTGAAAAAAATCTCAGCACCGCCATTTTGTTTTTTTTTTAAACGAAAACTTGTGCTAGGTTGCTCTAAGTATACACAGTATTGTGCTGCACATAAAAATAATGAAATTCAAATTTTAATCCAAAAAAAAAGGAATCCAAAAAAAACAAAAATTTTCAAAAAAGCGAATTTCGAAAAAAGAAAAGTTGTGCTGAGTTGTGCTAGGCGAGCACAACAAATCTCTTCCTCAACAATTTTCTCTCAGAGGCATCTTTTTCGAAATAAATACATTTCTGTCAATTTCAAAATTTGTGTAGACACGTAATTTTCAAAAAGGCGAATTTCGAAAAAAGAAAAGTTGTGCTGAATTGTGCTAGGCGAGCACAACAAATCTCTTTTCCAACAATTATCTCTCAGACGCATCCTTTTCAAAATAAATACACATTTGCCACTTTCAAAATTTGTTTAAACATATAGATTTTAAAAAAGCGAATTTAGAAAAAAGAAAAGTTGTGCTGAGTTGTGCTAGGCAAACACAATGAATCTGTTCCTTAACAATTTTCTCTCAGACGCATCCTTTTCAAAATAAATACACATTTGTCACTTTCAAAATTTGTTTAAACATACAATTTTCAAAAATGCGAATTTAGAAAAAAGAAAAGTTTTGCTGAGTTTTGCTAGGCGAGCACAACAAATCTCTTTTCCAACAATTTTCTCTCAGACGCATCTTTTTCGAAATAAATACATTTTTGTCAATTTCAAAATTTGTTTAAACATATTATTTTCAAAAAAGCGAATTTATAAAAAAGAAAAGTTGTGCTGAGTTGTGCTAGGCAAACACAATGAATCTGTTCCTTAACAATTTTCTCTCAGACGCATCCTTTTCAAAATAAATACACATTTGTCACTTTCAAAATTTGTTTAAACATACAATTTTCAAAAAAGCGAATTCCGAAAAAAAAAAAGTATGTTTAAACAAATTTTGAAAGTGACAAATGTGTATTTATTTTGAAAAGGATGCGTCTGAGAGATAATTGTTGTAAAAGAGATTTGTTATGCTCGCCTAGCACAACTTAGCACAACTTATGTTTTCTCGAAATTCGCATTTTTGAAAATTGTATGTTTAAACAAATTTTGAAAGTGGCAAATGTGTATTTATTTTGAAAAGGATGCGTCTGAGAAATAATTGTTGAGGAAGAGAATTGTTGTGCTCGCCTAGCACAACTCAGCACAACTTTTCTTTTTTCGAAATTCGCATTTTTGAAATCTACGTGTCTACACAAATTTTGAAATTGACAAATGTGTATTTATTTTGAAAAGGATGCGTCTGAGAAATAATTGTTGAGGAAGAGATTTGTTGTGCTCGCCTAGCACAACTTAGCACAACTTATGTTTTCTCGAAATTCGCATTTTTGAAAATTATATGTTTAAACAAATTTTGAAAGTGGCAAATGTGTATTTATTTTGAAAAGGATGCGTCTGAGAAATAATTGTTGAGGAAGAGAATTGTTGTGCTCGCCTAGCACAACTCAGCACAAAATTTCTTTTTTCGAAATTCGCATTTTTGAAAATTACGTGTCTACACAAATTTTGAAATTGACAAAAATGTATTTATTTCGAAAAAGATGCGTCTGAGAGAAAATTGTTGAGGAAGAGATTTGTTGTGCTCGCCTAGCACAACTCAGCACAACTTTTCTTTTTTCGAAATTCGCTTTTTTGAAAATTTTTGTTTTTTTTATTGGATTCCTTTTTTTTGGATTAAAATTTGAATTTCATTATTTTTATGTGCAGCACAATACTGTGTATACTTAGAGCAACCTAGCACAAGTTTTCGTTTAAAAAAAAAAACAAAATGGCGGTGCTGAGATTTTTTTCAAAATTTTATTTTTCTCAAAAACTGTTTGTGATATCGAAATTTAGTTTACGGCACGTTCTTTGATATATTAAGGGCTACCTAGCACAACTTTTTTTATATCAAAAAAACAAAATGGCGGTGCTAGTCAAAAAATAGTTTTTTGGGTATTTTGGCTCGAGTTTTAATTTTTTCAAAAAAATTTTTGCGGCACAATGCAGCACAAATTTAGCACAATTCAGCACAACTTTCATTTTTTTGAAAATATAAAATGGCGGTGCCAACTTCTCGGACATGCGAGCTCTTCGGACTCTGATTTTAAGTAAGGTGGTCAAGTAATGCGCGAGTTCAATGGACGTCAGGACTGATATCAATACATGAATATCCGTGTAATACGCGAGATCAAACGAAGTCTGCCCTAAATAAGGTGGCAAAGTAATGCGCGAATTCTTAGTACAGAATTTTTATATAAAATGGCCAAATAATGCGCGAGCTCTTCGGACTCTGACTTAAAGTTATGTGGCCAAGTAATGCGCGAGTTCCATGGACGTCAGGACTGATATAAATACAAAAATAGCCTGACCTAACTAATGTGGCCAAGTAATGCGAAAATTCTTAGGAGTACAGAATTTTTATATAAAGTGGCCAAGTAATGCGCGAGCTCTTCGGACTCTGACTTAAAGTTATGTGGCCAAGTAATGCGCAAGTTCAATGGACCTCAGGACTGATATAAATACACAAATAGCCGCGTAATACGCGAGTTGAACGAAGTCTGACCTGAAAAGAGTGGCCAAGTAATGTGCGAATTCTTAGGGTATAAGAATTTTTATTAACTATTAAAAAGAAAGACAGAATGTTGCGTTGTCAAGTGCGACGTTTCGTTGGCATGGGTACGCCAACCTCATCAGGCTTAAGCTTTATTGAAAAACACAAAAAACACTTGAAAAAAACACATCTTATGAAACCAATAACAAATAAATAATACGAAAACAGACAATAATTACCATAATAAATAAGTTAAAATAATTTATAAAAGTCACATAACGTTAATAATTAAAAGCTGAGTCCGTCATTATAATAGGTGTTAAACGAGCAAACAGAGTTTGTAAACTAAGGGAATACATCGACGAGAGTTTATAGTATAAGTTAACAACGAAGAAACTAACACAAATAAGAACCAATGTGTAAGAAATTCAAACCTAAATTCAATCACGAATCTAATAATTTTAATAATGGGAAGTAAATTCTATTTAAAGTAAATATGTCCTCCTTTTTGTTGATACTAAATTTGTTGCATTTTATATGAATCATCTCAGATGTTAATCTTCTTTTATAATCAGATTCGTAATCAATAATTTTAACATGTTCCCAATCAAACTCGTGATTAAATTCAGCCCGATGTTTAAATACGACAGATTCGCTATTTTTGTTGTTTTTATGTTCATTAATTCGAGTTTTTAGAGATCTTTTCGTTTCACCTATATATATGGCAGGACAGTTATGATACTTGAAGCTATAAACAATGTTAGTTTGTCAATAATTGTCTATAATTCCGTCAAAAATTGACCGATTTTAACAGTTTTCACTTTAAAATAAATTCTAATAATTTGCACTACCGAATACACTTGAAAACAATTGCTCGTTGATTGTTATTAATTTTTTATTCAGCAATAAATAAAAATTACAATTTTTTTTTAAATTCAATATCTCGAAAAAAGTATATTTTTTTTCTCTTAAACTTTGTTCGAATTAAAAAGACACCTTGAATTTCAATTCGACATTTTAAAGTAAAAATGGTTTCAATTGGTCAATTTTTGACGAAGTTATAGACAATTGAAAGAAAGTTCTCGCAAATAAATGAAAAAATTGATTTTCACCCAAAAAACGAAATTGCCGATAAATCTCAGAAAATTTTTTTTTCGGCCCAAAAAAAATAAGTATCTCATTATTTCGACTAAAGAGCAACATATTTGAATTTCGTTCCAAAATAAAATCGTGTCCTGAATGGACCAGTTGAATTGAGATGGAAAGCATCAACGTTAAAAAAATAGTCACTATTTTTATTTAATTTTACTTTATAAATATGATGAGCATTATTTTGTACCTTTGCTTTCAGTTTAACGTTTTTCGTTCGAAGAGAATTATTTTCGCTTTCTAACTCCTTTTTCTTATTTATATATTGATCACGCTCTTTCGTTACTTCAGTTAATTGGCTTTTATAGCTGTTTAACAAAAAGCCTTTATTGGCATTCACAGACTCAATACGGTGCAGCCTAAACAAATTTTTATTATGTTTAGAGTATGCAATTAAAAAAAAAAAAAATAAATCCAGATGTTTATTCAAATTTTTACTGGAACTTTATTTTGTAATTCTGATTTTCATAATTCACTTTTTACTTGTTTCTTAGCTCTGAAATAGTAATGCAATTTTCATCGTCTTTTCTCTTCAAATTTGTCAATTCTCGACTTTTGTGTAAATCATTAAAACGAGCATTATTATGTCTTTCATGCTGATCTTTAGTCATTTTGCTTTCCATCCATTCTTTCGTATCTTCGAATTTCTTTCGCAATAACATATTTTCACTAATGAGATTATTCAGATTCATGTCAGTTATTGCGAGTTCCTTCTTTAATCTTGAGAAACACTTTTCCAGAATTTCATGCTCGTGATTTTTTTCATTCAGTGCTTTTCGCGTTTCTAGGAATTCTTGCCTTACTTTGTTTAGTTTTAAAATTGTATTTCGTAACTAGAAAAAAATTTATTACAAATAAAACTGCAAAAAAATTTGTTTACTGTTTTTATTGTAATAATAAAGAATATAAACTACTTTTTTCTGTAGCTTCTTTGAAAATTTCCCAATAAATTTCATCCGTTTCGTGCCTTTTTTTTTATAATTCAGAGCACATGGACCAAATTTTTCGAGAACAGAAGCGCAGATTTGAATTATTTTCTCTTGTAGCATTTCATTTTTGTCGTTGGCTTCCTTCTTTATTTGTTCTAGGTTTCTTTAAAACCAATTTAAAACTTAATTATTAATTTTGATACATTTTTCGATTTTTTAATAAATCGTTGCGATAATAATTTTTTTTTATTTCTAGAAACTTTATTTAGAAAGGTTTTGGGGATTTTTAAAAGTTTCAGCACTTTAATGTATTTTTAAACTAGAAATTGTGAGTTTCTTGGGCATTTTTTGCCATTTTTCGACTTTGAATAATTTTTTTGTTTTTTAACCAATTATCATGATTCTTTTATTATTTTGTTTCTCACAATGTGTAGTAACTTTTTGGGCGTGGAAAGCACTCTAGCTAAAAAAATAACTACACAATTTTTTTTTTATATTTTGGGATATTTTTATTAATTTTTTTATTTTATTTGTAACTTTTTTTCAGGAATGTTAGCTTCTTATCCACAACCAAAAAGTTGCTACGCATTTTAAGGAACAAGATGAAAAAAGAATCATGACAATTGGTTGAAAAACAAAAAAGTTATTCAAAGTCAAAAAATGTAAAAGAAAATGCCCAAAAACTCAAAATTTTTAGTTTAAAAATACATAAAGGTGCTGGAATTTTTAAAAACCCTGAAAACCTTTCTAAATAAAGGTACTAGACATAAAAAAAAATTATATGAAAGGTCTAAACTCAACAAATAAAAATAAAAATATTTAAGGTGGCGGATTTCATTAAGTTCAAGTATTTGTAAAATATATGACACCTTTCGTATTTTTCTTTTTGATCATAATTTTCTTTCAAGATTTCTTCCACTTCTGCTTTAGTATTTCCTAGTTCTTCCTCAAGTTTGGAAATTATCATTTTGTATTTCAGTTCCAAAGAAATATTCTCTACAAATTTCGTTGTGGTGTCTAATCGATTAACCTTTGTGGACTACAAATTTATCAAATTGTTATTTATTACTGTAATATTAATAATGAAATATTTTTTAATCACACTAATGTTCTAATTATCAAGTTTAGAGATATTATTTAAAAATACTGAAATATTAAGGTAGTACGATCACGAAAATTAGACCTCAGTCAAAATTAGATAATTTTGCTTTCAAGAATAGCAATATTATTATTGAAGGGCTAATTTTAAAATGAAAAGATTATTTTTTATGAAAAAAATTTGAAGCACAAATAAATAATGTTATTAATAAATTTTATTATTTCCCAAACTTATTTTCTTATCGCTTCGAGCCAAATTTTTAAAAATGATGCGATTCTAATAAATCACGTTTCATTTTTTTAGGAAAAAGATTCTCTAAACAACTTGACCGTTTCCGATTTTTGAAAATGAATTCTTTAATGGCTGAAATTATAAAAAAACAATTTTTCACAACAAAATTTTCATAAACAAATTACTGTATTTGATAATAATTAATCCAATTTCAAAAATAGGAAATGGTTAATTTGTAGAGAATCTTTTTCCTAAAAAAATGAACCGTGATTTATTAGAATCGCATCATTTTTAAAAATTTCGCTCGAAGCGATAAGAAAATAAGTTTGGGCAAAAATAAAATTTATTAATAACATTATTTTTTGTGTTTCAAATTTTTTTTAATGAAAAATAATCTTTTCTCTTCCAAATTAGCCCTTCAATAATAATTTTGCTATTTTTGAAAGCAAAATTATCTATTTTTGCCTGAGGTCTAATTTTCGTGATCGTACTACCTTCATTTTTTTTTTATTCAGATAAATTTATGATGATTTTCACTGGAAATGGATTATTTATAAGCAAATATTACATCAATATCTTTTTTTAATGCCTCTTCTATTAGCCACTGTGGTACTGGGTCATCTTCAGTGCGCCAAGTTGTGAAAGCTTCTTTTTGTTCCAAAAACTTGAACGAAGAGTTTAAATTCTTTTTATCTTTCAATATATCTAATTTGCTCCCACTTTCGTCAATATTCAAATTTGTTGTTGAAGTTTGAATGTCTACGCTACATTTTTTTTCTGTTTCTTTTTTATCTGAAATTGTATTTTATACTATTTTTATAATAGAAAATTTAAAAAATATTTAGTTAAGGTAGTTCGTTCACGAAAATTAGACCTCAGGCAAAAATAGATAATTTTGCTTTCAAGAATAGCAATATTATTATTGAAGGCCTAATTTGAAAGAGAAATGATTATTTTTCATGAAAAAAATTTGAAACACAAAAAAATAATTTTATTAATAAATTTTATTTTTGCCCAAACTTATTTTCTTATTGCTTCGAGCCAAATTTTAAAAAATGATGCGATTCTAATAAATCATGAATCATTTTTTCAAAGAAAAGATTTCCCACAACTTCACCGTTTCTGATTTTTAAAAATAAATTCTTTAATGGCTGAAACCATTAAAAAAAAATTTTCCAAAACGAAATTTTTATAAAAATTATATATAAATATTTGATAATGATTTATTCATTTTCGAAAATTGGAAATGGTTAAGTTGTAGGGAATCTTTTTCTTGAAAAAGTGATTTGTAATTTATTAGAAGCGCATAATTTTTTTAAATTTGGTAAGAAGCGATAAGAAAAAAAGTTGGGTCAAAAATAAAATTTATTAATAAAATTATTTATTTGTGTTTTAAATTTTTTTCATGAAAAATAATCTTTTCACTTTCGAATTAGCCCTTCAATAATAATATTGCAATTATTGAAAGCAAAATTATCTATATTTGCCTGAGATCTAATTTTCGTGAACGAACTACCTTAACTAAACATTTTTTTAGCATTTGACATTTTGATAAAAAATGTTATGACCCATAAAATTCCAAAAATAATGCAGTTGGAAATATTAGTTTAGTTATCATGCGAGTTTGTACCATTCGTCGGTAACTGCACGTCTAGTTTTAATAGTTACCGTCAGATCCTAAGAAATGATACTCCGTCCTTTACTGACCTCTTTAGTCTCTTTTGAAGACTAATCAAGGAGACACATTGCCAAGATTTGGCCAGATATAAAAAACATAAAAAAACAAAAATATTTCAACACAAGTCTGTGAATTTTATAATCCTGCAATTCTAGTTTTTGAAAACCTTAAAATTCTATTTAAGGTCATGTATTACTTATCCGATTCCTAACTTACCGGCACTTTTTTTTCGTCCTTCGTATTTCCACATTAATTGAGATATTAAGTTAGAACTTTGAGTATTTAAGTGAAAAGCAGTAAAGAACGTTTATCTGGTCCTAAATTTTCATAATTATAAAAAAAAAATTTCAAAAATAAATTTCTTTATAATTATAAATATTTAGGAGCAGATAGACGTTCCTTAACTTATTTAAAGCCATTTATCGACAGTTTTGGTCATTCAGGCCATGCCCATACAGAGCAAAATATAAAAATGAAATTTATGAAATTGAATAAAAGGCACAATAAAATTCTGTCTACTCCTAATAAATCTCTCCCAAATATAAGTCGGTAAAGTAGGAAACGATAAGTGACACTCAGCCTTAAACAAGGTTATCAATTTTTGAATAAAAATAGCAAAAAAAGTATCCAAATTATAAAATCATTATAATATTTGCGTAATAAGCTTCTAATGATATCTTTAAAAAATACTCTACAGGTTTAAAAATAAAAGTACTTTATTATTTTAATTCAAAGAAAGGCAATAAATCCTTGGGTAAAAATATAAACCGGATATGGCAAGCCACCCGGGAGGCAAAAAAGAAAGACATTCGGAAACAAATTATCGAAGAGATCGAACGATCGATTTTCTGAATTATCGGTGCCACGACGCGGGTTGATCGTATTATATCGGGCATTATCGGACCATATGGAATTTGGGCCCGAAAAGTAGTCCCGTGCAGGAAATTGCTAACAACTTAAACGTCGGGGCGGTTCCAGGGTCTCTGAGTCCTACGAATCACGTGATGGATGGACCCTGGCACTCTGTAATTTGAAGGCGTTATGTGTGTATCCCTAACACGTAAACTTTATCCACGGTTTTATTGTACCCATGACGCTTTCTTGTCCATTCTGTGTCAAAAATGATTTTCTAAAATACCTACCCTAATGAAGTAAAACATTTAGAAAAAAATTCAAAGAACAAAAAAATGTATTTTTCTACTAGCGGGTCCTAAAGTGCATTTTATTGCCCCCTGCGGACCATAAAAATCTATTTTTCTACTAGCGGGTTATAAAGTGGATTCATTGTCCGGTACGGGGCAAATAAATCCATTTTTTGACTCACTAGTGGAAAAAAATCGCATAAAACTAGGAAAAAAAAATTATTTTACTCATGTGGTTGTTACTCTCGCTTTACTCGGGCATCAAAACTTGACATTCGCAAAATAAACCTTTTTTTTCCTAGTTGCACAATGTACTATTTGAGACCCCCCACTAGAAAAAATTCCTAGTTGCAAAATATACTATTATTTACTAAAATGTCTTATTTTTCAGTAAAGAAAAATAAAAATGAACACATCTTGCCTTTAATTTTCATCAATTGGAGGACATAATCTGTTTAAGGTAAATTTTATTTATTTAATTTTGTATTTTTAATTAATTTTTTGAAATGAAATAAAATACATAAAAAAGCATATCTTCAAGTTTTTCTATTCATATTCTCAGGAGTTTAAAAAAAAAAATTGATAAACAATTTAATCTAGCTTTTAAGGTGGTTGTCGTGCTAAAAATGAGGTCCTTGGGAAAAAAAGGAAATGATATAATCAGTTGTGTCTTATGAAAGAAAAAACATTATTTTTTATGAATAAAATTTAAAACTTACGCAAAATAATACTTTTCATCATTTTTTTTTTGTAATAGAATTTTTTCTTACTATCGTTTTTTACAAATCTTACAAAAATAATTGATTTTTCATAAATCATAACTTAATTTTTCGGTGAACGTATTCTTTACAATTCTGGTGTTTCCAATTTTAAAAGTAAGTGAAAAATTTTCAAATAAAGTTATTTAAAAAAAAAATATGTTTCTTTTTAAAAAGTTCTTTTAACGATTTCAGTCACCGAAAAGTTTATTTCTAAATTTGGAAACAGTTAGATTGTAGAGAATATTATCCTTGAAGAAATAAGCCATGATTTTTAAAAAATTGTTAAGAAGCGATTGCAAGATAAGATTCTATAAGATAAAGCATTATTAAAAGTATTATTTTTTATAGATTTGAAATAGATTTCACAAAAAGTAATGTTTTTCCTTTTATAAGAAATTATTAATAATATCATTTTAAGTCCTAAAATCATAGAAAAATTTTTTTTTCTAGATTTGATTTTCGGTACGATAACTACTTCAAGAGAATGCAAAGGTGGAATTTTCTTCTACTTAAAAAATGTATCTTTTTCAGGAAACTTGATATTTTTATTTTCCATGACAAAATTTCCCAACACCAAATTCTAATGTATTTCTAAAACTGCAAAATTTTCATCACGTTTTCTCATAAATGTTACTAAAAATAAGCTGAATTAGTTCTGGCATTGAAATTCAGTTTTATATAATACATTTCTTAAAAGCATAGAAAAACTTTTTTATCCAGAGACCTGATTTTTGGCACGACAATTATTCAAAGTCATTAAGATTTAAAAGTACAAATAAAACTGAAAACTCACGGATAAGATATTGTATTTCTGATAAGACACTAAACTGTAGTACCATTGACTCAAAAATACATTTCTTCCATCGAAATGAATATTTTTAATAAATTAAATATTCATTCATTAACACATATATTTTATTGTATCCATATATCATATTCTTGATAGTTATAAATACAAAATTAATTATTTCCAAACTAAATTCTTCAAAGAAAATTCTTTCCTCTAGTTAAACTTAAAAAAACAAGAATTATTTTTAAAATATAAATTAGATAACGAAGCTTTTTCGCCGTGATTATTAAATTTAATAATTTGCCTTTTTTCCAAAAAAAAAAATTCAAGAGTTTATAAGTGCCATTGTAGAAGAAAACGTTGCCCTGTGTTCACGGACTTTTCTCAGGGTGTAAATCGACGTAAGGGAATATTTATGACTGTTATTTCTTTAAGTGCATTTGATCTCTACAATGTACGAAAGAGGCCAAGCCACGATCGGTCCCCGGTAACGTGGAATTATTGTAGATAATACACGGATAGTTAGTCCGCGATTAGTCTGTCCAAAGAATTATATTCCTCTCCTTTTTGTTCCCGTGCAGCCCTCAAGGCACCTTAGGACGCCGTCATGATAAATGACCGAATCCTTTTGACTTTTTAGCTACGAACCGCTTGGTTCTCGTCTCGGGCGAAGGTCGTAGCCACAATTTTGCCGTAAATCACAGTAAACGTTGACGTAAACGCCAGGGTAATTAGATACACTTACCGGAGGTAACCCGTACTTCTTGCGCGTCCCCCTGGATCACTTTGTTCTCAACCTCTTCCTCCTGTATAGAAGAAAAAATATTTATTGATCTCTGATTAGTAAGAGCCACAATATTATAATAGTTACAAATTAAAAAATTGTAACTCAATTCAAAAGTCATTCAGATATCAGAAAATGAGGCTTGCTTTCCAGGGTTATCCAATTTTTACAAAATAAATGGTAAACAATGCTTTTACGTCCCGCGTGAAAAACTTCCCAACGTAGACCAGTTTTTAATTGGGCGCTACGTTGGATCCAACTAGGATTTCGATATTGAGGAAAATTTGAAATTTACTAAAAAAAATTGCCATTGACCTTAAAATTACCATAAAATTTGCAACTGAAAGTCAAAATGGTCAAGATTATTGATACTTTTGTATATTATCTACTTGCTAAAGTTATCTTTAAGGTTTATCATTCCCAAATACCTCCGGAATTCGAATAAACAGCTTCTGAGCACTTTTTAACAATTTGACCTTGATTGTACCTTCTTAAGGGGGGAATCCCGTGTAACAGCTCGAAAATTAGAGTATTTTTGGGGATGAAAAAACTAACGAATCTTTCCAAAACTTTTGTGGTCATTTTTTTTTAAATTCACTAAAAAGTAACTGGATTTTCTGAAATTCTATCTAAATTTTACGAAACTGTAACTGAATAAAACCCAAGTCACACCCAGAAAACAGTTTCTTTGAATCAAAGAAACATTTCTTTGATATACGGTCAAAGAAAAAAACCCTTCGAATTGAAGAAAGTTTTGTTGACCCCAAAAGATTTTCTTTAATGTAAACCAATCTATTTCTTTGGATCAAAGAAATGTTTCTTTGATTCAAAGAAACTGTTTTCTCAGTTCACGTGTTTCAGGAAATTACGGTAGGAATTTCTAACAGTTTATCTAGAAAACGCTTAAAATTCTCGATTTTGGGATACCATTTTTGTAATCTCCGCCAAAAATACATACAGAGCTGATATTCCGATAAAAACAAACAAACTATAAGACAGGAGCCAAAGGTTTTATGATCATAAATCTTTCTAATGAAAATATGTAATGCAAAATTTGCCAATAAATTGGACATCGTTGAACAGGTGATATTTTAAAGTCCCAAGAGTACATTTAGCTTCAAGCTATAATTTTGATTCATAATATCGTCGTTCAATATCGATAAAAGTTTATCAAAATCTCATACGTTTACTCAAGAAGGAATAATAAAAGTCGCAAGGCAGGATATTTAGGATGAATGATATGGAAATTAAAAGAGTAGCAAATAACGTGGGGCACGAATGTAAGAAACTTGGTATAAATCCCTGCTTTTATTTTTCTCTCTTAGGTATATGTACATCACTAATCCATTGGCTACCCCAGTTGCTTCAGTCTGTACCATTCCACCACAGGGGATTTTTATGTAGATTGCAAAGCCCTCTGGTACCTAATTTCAGGACTCATCGTTGTTTATCGCTGAATCCTTTTAGCTTGAGACCAACACTAGATGCCTTTTCCAAAGGTCTTGTATGCTATGACGGAAGTGTGCGACTGGCTGATATTAAAAAACTTAATTCTGTGCGACGAAAGCATTATCTTAACGACGTTTTCTCTCAGTTCATTTTCCTTCAAATTAATCAATGTTTTTAATGGTGTAAAAGTAACCCTATTCTTCTAATCACAAATTTTATGAATCTTCAGGGACTTTTTTTATTAATTCATTAAATATTTTATGACATATTTGAATTTACGTTCGGTAATTTTTATTATTCTATTTTAATTTCTATATTGCTTCATAGAACATTAAAATATTGAAGCTTTATAACTTGTTCAAATAACATCCACAATCTACCTTTCTTCAATTCGAAATAAAAACGCCTTTAGAACAAATATGAAATTATTTTATTTTAGGAAATCAACTTTTTAGGCTCACTCGGAAAAAATATTTGATTGAATCAAAATAATTATTTATTTGAAACACTTTCTTTGATGTAAAGAAATTTTTTGTTTCAATGAAACAAAATTTTTTTGATTCAAACAAAATATCTTTGGACCAAATAAATATTTGTTCGAATCAAATAAATTTCCACCTTAAATCAAACCAATTACATCTTTGACCATATATAAATGCATTAATTTCTTTGTTTTGAAGAAAAATTAATTTGATTCAAATGAATATTTATTTGGTTCAAAGACATTTTGTTTGAAACAAACAAATTTTATTTCATTTAAACAAATCATTTCTTTGATCCAAAGAAAGTTGTTCAAACAAATCATTTTCTTTGATTCAATCAAATCTTTTTTTTAAGTGCTTTTTTAAATGGAAGAAATTATTTTATTTAGATTATTTATTTGATTACAAAAAATATTTATTTTTTCAAATACAATACCGGAAAAAACTTGAGAAACAGTTTATTTAATTTTATTACCTTGAACGAACACTCAGAAAAATGATTTGATTGAATCAAAGAAAATGATTTGTTTGAATGACTTTCTTTGATTTAAAGAAATGATTTGTTCAAATGAAACAAAATTTGTTTGATTCAAACAAAATATCTTTGAGCCAAATAAATATTTGTTTGAATCAAATTAATTTTTTTTTAAAACAAAGAAATTAATGCATTGATATATGGTCAAAGATATAATTTGTTTGATTTAAGGCAAAAATTTATTTGATCCGAACAAATATTTATTCAGTCCAAAGATATTTTATTTGAATCAAACAAATTTTGTTTCATTAAAGCAAAACATTTCTTTACATCAAAGAAAGTGTTTCAAACAAATAATTTTTTTGATTCAATCAAATATTTTTTCTGAGTGAAGACAATTGTTTCTTTAAATTAAAGAAAATATTTTTATCATTCATTTCTTGAATTCAAAGAAAAAAACAATTAAGAAATTTCTACAAATCAAAGAAATTTTTCTTTGACCGCACAGCAATGCACAAATTTGTTTGATTCAAAGAAACTTTTTTCTGGCTGTATTTTTATTTTTATCTGCATTTACTTCTATTTATTTAAATTTAAGTTATTTTATCCTTTTCTAACTTTGATTATCCATATGTATCTTTTCTTATCCTATGCCTTATATATGTCGATCTTTATTTTGTATATGATCTGCTTATCTAAAACAATCCTTTTTATATATCTTTTACAATCTTTAGCTATCCTTATTTCTCTGAGCCCTAGTCACTCTATCCTTTCGTATCTATAACTTCTCCTTGCTTATTCCTTTTTATTCTTCTACTTATTCAAGTCAATGTTTTTCTATCCTTTTAACTATTTTCATTTACAAGTATTTTTTACAACTCAATCCTTCTACCTAAGTGTACGCATATTTAACAGATATTTCAGTAAAACTCACCGCGTTTTTGCAAACATAAGAAATTTATCGATAAATATTAGAGACATGCCTGTTAAATTAACATTTTGAAGGAAAATACTTATTATGTGAATTTAACAGGAACTTCTGTAATATTCATCAAAAAATCTGTATGTTTATAAAAAAGCGGCGAAATATTTGTAAAATGTACACAAATTTTAGGCAATAACTATTTGAACTTATGGACTTATTAATTGCAACATATTTTTTTCTTTATCTTGATGGAACCAAAACCATGGCTGTACTGCCAAATTATTTATTTCATTGCGTATCTAAAAAATTATATTTTTCCACTTTCATAAGAGCCGCTCACTTTTATTTCTTTCTTCCAGTAAATTCGAATTTTACCAAAAAATTGTTATTACTTTCTTTGAATTTAGCAAATTGGATTCATATCTCAATTTTCGAATGAAGATGATTAAATTTGTACACATACCTTGAAAATTAAATAACATTTTCATTCTATATTGTATTTCACAACAACAAATTGGAATCACTAAAACTGCTTGTGATAAAATTTTGCCATGGCACCGATTTGGCATCCCCCAGTTCAAAATGAAAAACCGCAGTAAATCTGGGCCAGATCTAGGGGACTGATCGTTGCAACGTCCCTAGCCGGCTCCCCCCCGCCAGATCCGGAACAGCGTTTCATTCCAGATCAGGGCCCGATCAGAGTATTTTTGGACGGGTGATCTAAATTTTCCGATTCTAAATTTCATTAAAATATGTTTTATCCAGAAAATTATTTGAAAAGTGTTTTTTAAAATAAAAATCTATCATGAATATATTTGAATCAAGACTTCCTTTGATTTACCTTTAATTAATGTAAATAGTAGGGTTTGCAAAACACAGCCCTTATGTTCGAGGTTGACGGTGACACGAAGCTACGGTGCCATTTCAAATCCTTGCGTTTCTTACGAAAGGAATGTATAAGTATTTCCGGCGATATTCGCAGAGGGAGGATTCTTGAGGCGACTTCCGGTTGCGAGGCGAGCTAGTGTCCTTAATTACCGTGTCGGTTCATGAATACGATTGCCGCTGTACGTCACGGAAGCTAGCATGGCTTCACTGGTTGTTACCCGCTCATGAATTTATGTATCTGCATTCTCTAACGCAGTTCGAGTCACCCCGAAGAAGTCGCGTTTCGATGGTTCCTTACCCTCTTCTTACGTACGTACCTGCGACCTCCACCTCAAGACGCATCAGATGGAAGTAGATAGTCTTCCTATGCAATGGTCATTTATCTTTTCCGCTTTCATAACTACTCATTTTCTTCCTTCCTATGTATTACAGAAGCTATTATTACTAATAACCACAGAGAGATACTTAAATGTACAATTTGTATTAAACTACACTCAGAAAAAAGTTTCTTTGATTAAAAAAAAAATTCTTTGAATCAAACAAATTTGTGAATTGCTATACAGTCAAAGAAAAGTTTCTTTGATTTAAAGAAATTTTTTTATTATTATTTTTCTTTGAATTTAAGAAATGAATGTCTGTGCAGTCGCATAAGTACATGTGTATTATGATTAACAGGAATATTTTCTTTAATTTAAAGAAAAAATTTTCTTCGTTAAAGGTAATAAAATTGATGAAGACATTTCTTAAGTTTTTCCCAGTACTGTATTATATAAAAAATCAAATTTAGAAAAGCATAAAATAACGGAATCCTAAATAAATAGAAGTAAATGCAGATAAAAATAAGAATACAGCCAGAAAAAAGTTTCTTTGAATCAAATAAATTTGAGCATTTCTATGCTGTCAAAGAAAAGTTTCTTTGATTTAAAGAAGTTTCTTAATTGTTTTTTTCTTTGAATTTAAGAAATGAATGTCTGTGCAGTCGCATAAGTACATGTGTATTATGATTAACAGAAATATTTTCTTTAATTTAAAGAAAAAATTTTCTTCGTTAAAGGTAATAAAATTGATGAAGACATTTCTTAAGTTTTTCCCAGTACTGTATTATATAGAAAATCAAAGTTAGAAAAGCATAAAATAAATGAATTTTAAATAAATAAAAGTAAATGCAGATGAAAATAAGAATACAGCCAGAAAAAAGTTTCTTTGAATTAAACAAATTTGTGCATTGCTATACAGTCAAAGAAAAGTTTCTTTGATTTGAAGAAATTTTTTGATTGTTTCTTTTCTTTGAATTTAAGAAATGAATGTCTGTGCAGTCGCATAAGTACATGTGTATTATGATTAACAGAAATATTTTCTTTGATTTAAAAAAAAAAATTTCTTTGTTTATGGTAATAAAATTGATGAAGACATTTCTTAAGTTTTTCCCAGTACTGTATTATATAAAAAATCAAATTTAGAAAAGGATAAAATAACGGAATCTTAAATAAATAGAAGTAAATGCAGATAAAAATAAGAATACAGCCAGAAAAAAGTTTCTTTGAATCAAATAAATTTGTGCATTTCTATGCTGTCAAAGAAAAGTTTCTTTGATTTAAAGAAGTTTCTTAATTGTTTTTTTCTTTGAATTTAAGAAATGAATGTCTGTGCAGTCGCATAAGTACATGTGTATTATGATTAACAGAAATATTTTTTTTAATTTAAAGAAAAAATTTTCTTTGTTTATGGTAATAAAATTAATGAAAACATTTCTTAAGTTTTTCCCAGTACTGTATTATATAGAAAATCAAAGTTAGAAAAGCATAAAATAAATGAATTTTAAATAAATAAAAGTAAATGCAGATGAAAATAAGAATACAGCCAGAAAAAAGTTTCTTTGAATCAAATAAATTTGTGCATTGCTATGCGGTCAAAGAAAAGTTTTTTGATTTAAAGAAGTTTCTTAATTGTTTTTTTCATTGAATTTAAGAAAGGAACGTCTGTGCAGTCGCATAAGTACATGTGTTATGTGATTAACAGAAATATTTTCTTTGATTTAAAAAAATTTTCTTTGTTTATGGTAATAAAATTAATGAAAATATTTCTTAAGTTTTTCCCTTCACTGTATTATATGGGTAATCAAAGTTAGAAATGGATAAAATAACTGAAATTTAAATAAATAAAAGTAAATGCAGATTAGAATAAGAATACACCCAAAAAAAGTTTCTTTGAACCAGACAAATTTGTGCATCGCTATACGCCCAAAGAAAAATTTCTTTGATTTAAAGAAATTTCTTGATTGTTTTTTTTCTTTTAATTTAAGAAATGATTGATAGAAATATTTTATTTAATTTAAAGAAAAAATTGTCTTCGTTCAAGATAATAAAATTAAATAAATTATTCCTTAAGTTTTTGCCGGTATTATATTTGAATCAAATAAATATTTTTTCAAATCAAATAAATAATGTTAGTAAAATAATTTCTTTCATTCAAAAACTCTTTCAAAAGTCTAATTTTAACAAAACCAACCTGTCACAACAATGTTTCTGTAAACCAAAATTAATATTGCAGATAGACGCTACAATATAAATGTATGGTAAAATTATGGTCATAGTAAAATAAATATTAAAAGATCATTCCTAACTCCAATAGGGAATGGTAACTTTCTGTTAAAGAAAAAAAGATATAATGTCTTGAAAAGTGTACTTAAAATATGTGTACACGGAAAAAACAGTATAGCTGTTTCACCTATACCGGTATATAGTGTCTCGACCCATTCGGTATAGGTGAGACAACTATACTGGTTTGCCGCGCGACCTATACATTGCTTCGCATGCACGCGACTTTAACCTCGAAATGAGAAAGAAGTGTCATTTTTTCGAGGCGTTTTTTCGAAGCGTTTGTCGATTTGTTTGGAGCATTTTTTCTTTCTTTGAAAGATCATTTTTGCGTATTGCGTATTGTTTTATCACACGCGAAAATTCACAAGAGCGATAACGATGGCATAATATTTTGTTTACGATCGCTATACATGGTATTGTCATATCAACGAACTTGTATAGCTGTCTCACCTATACTCGTATAGTTCTGAGGACCATACCGTAGCATTGGTCTGATAGCAATATTTTCTAGTTTTGAGGACCAAAATATAGTTCTCTTAGCTACACTGTTTTTTCAGTGTAGAAACCCTACTGATGAACATTTTTCGAAATATCTTGAGAGTGCCGAAGTGTAGACATTTAAACATTTCATCATATGAAAACATGTACAATATTGTCAAGACCATGAAAGTCCGAAACGAAGTTTACAAACTATATTTAGCTCTAAAGTTAGCTTGTTTTAATCATATCGCTTTGTTGTTGCCACTTTAATTTGATCTTTGATGGTAAAATGGTATTAAAATGTTTCTCAAATTGCGTAGAGACAGAAATAACTTGAGTTAATTGTAAAGTTTTAGCTATAAAATATATTCTGCATCATTGTATATATTTTGCCATGAAGTTTTATGTATTCAATATACTTTTCATATTCTTTTATCGATTCAGATAGTTTACATTAGTCTTTGCTATTACTTAAACCTTTGATTATATTTTCGGTTAAAAAAATCAAAACACTAAATTTTTTTCTAATATACAATGTTCTGCCATAAAAAGTAATTATCAATGACCCCTTTAATTCGAGAAAAATCCGCATTGACACGTTATCAAATTTATTTATTTTTAAAATTTTTGGAATCAAGAGTTAGAAGTTTCAGAGATTCTTCCATATAACACATCACTCAATAAGTTCGTAGGATGACATATAGATGGCGCCACTATTGACAAATCCATACAATTTTTAGGAAGTACCAATCTTCAAATGATACGTGTCAAAAATTCACAACAATCTGACGTTTAGTTCAAAAGTTATAGTAGTTTTAGTGGCGCTTCTTTTATAATTTTCATAACAATGGAAAAATCTGAATTTCGAGTGTTGATAAATGGGAAAAATACCGCTCAAGCAAAGCAATGGCTTGACAAGTGTTATCCGGACACTGTTCCATCGAGACAAATAGTAGAGAAATGGTTTGCTAATTATAAACGCGGTCGTACAAACACCGATGATGCTGAACGCTCTGGTCAACCAAATTCGGCAGTTGTTCCAGAAAACATAAAAACGTCCACAAAATGGTTTTGCGGATTGTGAATTGAAGTTGCTCACAGTCGATCAAAAACAACAACGCGTCGTCGATCAAAGCGCTGTTTGGAGCTAGTTCAGCGCAATAAAGAGGATTTTTTATGCGGTATGTGACAATGGATGAAACATGGACCCATCACTACACTCCAGAATCAAATCGGTAGTCAGCTAAGTGGACAGCAAAATGTGAAAACCGTCCAAAGCGACCAAAAACGCAAATGTCAGCTGGTAAGGTTTTGACCTCCGTATTTTGGGATGCGAACGGTATTTCATACATCAAGTACCTTGAGAAAGGAAGAACTATCAATAGCGAATATTACATGGCGTTATTGATGCGTTTGAAGGAAGAAATTGCGAAAAAACGACCCCAAATGAAGAAGAAAACAGTGCTTTTTCACCAAGACAATGCACCGAATTACAAGTCGATCCCAACAATTGCAAAATTTCACGAATTTCAGTTTGAATTGCTTCCCCATCCACCGTGTTCTTCAGATCTGGCTCCCAGCGACTACTACCCGTTTTCAGACCTTAAAAGAATGCCCCAGGGAAAGAGATTTGGCTCCAATGAAGAAGTGATTTCCGAAACTGAAGCATATTTTGAGGCCAACGATAAATCATTCTACAAAAAAGTCATCGAAATTTTTGAGAAGCGTTGAAATGAATGTACCACTCTTGAATACGATTTGGGGAAATCAAACAAATATTTAAGTCGGTTAAACAAAACTTTGTTTAAGTCAAACACAGGTCTCGATTTATTTAACATAACGGTTTGATAAGATCAAGTACATTTTTTCCGGGTGAATATTATCCAATAAGTAGAAAAAAAAGAGCACGAAGAGTCAGAAAAAAGATTTGCTATGAGAATGCAAGATTGATTATTTAATAAAATGACAGACTTCCTGTGCTTTGAACTGGTGTTAATTCGAGCACAAGTGTGATTCTCTTTATTTAACTGGAATCGTGTCATTGTACCTGTTAGCGGTAGTGAGTATAATCGAAGTTGCAGGTGCCCGGAGACGCGGTGGCATCTCTCCAGGGCGATGGACAAAGGAAACCGTCGCGATTTAACATATTAGCGTTAATTAAGGCAATTATGTCTCCTCCGTAATCATGAGAGTGTGTCCGCTGCTCGCTCATCCATATTCAGCAGCCATTTCCGACTGGGGCGTACATATGAGACTCTTCCTCTTTCATTGCCTTTCTGTCTTGGTAGTTGTCTACACGTTGACAGTCATCGTGGGATTGTCCCGTTCACCTTCTCCATATGAGATTGTGGACAATGTAGCCAACTAACGTTTCTGACTTTACGTGCTTATCTTAATATCTACGCGTTGCTGGCGCAGTCTTGAGTAACGCGATTTTACAGTGATGACGAATTGTCTTTAGTCTTCAGTGTGGAAGTCAAAAACACGTAGTTTATGAGTTTCTACCCACAATTACTCCTATTTCTACTGTTATATTCTCATTTTTACACACAGAATAGATAAAATTCACTGTTATCTCTATTTGATTCAATTGACAAAAGTTTTAAAACATTCGAAAACTTGGAAATTTAAGAATTTCGTGAATACTGGATGTTTACTGAGAAAAAAATACTATTATATCCATAATAATTGTGCCAAGAGCATATGTATTATTGATTAGAATAAATATGCTAGAGTTTGTAGCATATTTATTGCTTTTTATAGCATATTTTTCTCCGTATTTATATGAAACTTTCATCGGTACCATTATTTCCATGTTGGATTTCAATTAAGCAATTTCTTCTTTGATGAATTTAGAATTTAATCACATACAGATGATAGGGACCATCTATAAATTGCGTAACAATTCTTTTTGACAATTTTAGAACTCCTCCCTTCATTCATTTAACAAGTTGCAGCATAATAATTTGGACCACCTTCCTCCTACCCTATGTCACGTAATTCTCAAAAATATTTTTATGAAATGATTTTTATTCTTGAAAAAAAAACAACGAGCAGAATGATTAGGAATATGACATGAAAATATTAACTGTATATTAAAATAAAATAAATAATGAAATAATATCAGACATAGTTTTTCGGCGTCTCAAAAGCAGTTACGTCATTTATGCCGATGGTCCCTTATGCTAATTATGGCTTATTTTGTGTTACAGTATCACGATCGGAATATAGCGGAAAAAAACAACCGACTTTACAGGCAAAGCTTAAAGATTTTCAAAATCGCTAATAAGGAATTGGTTTTCAAACTTTACAATAGTGGACCCAATATGACAGTCAAAATACATACATATTTGTTAAAAGTTGTCTAAAATATGATAGAAGGTACTTTTGGAGGTACCTCTTAAAGAATCTAATGTAAAAAAATCGCAATTGAAAATTGCAAATGCAATATGACGGCCAGCATACTATTGAGGGGAAAAAATTAGGTGAATTTTGTTATAAAATGAAAAATCTTTATTTATTTATCCAAATCAATTTCATCCCCTTCAAAGTAATTCGATTTCCGGAGTTGCCGTCAAAGCCTTCTTCGATTCGGCTTGTATCTCTTCAATAGTGTCAAAATGGTGTCCTCAGAGTGGTCTTTTGAGTTTGGGGAATAGCCAGAAGTCACACGGAGCCAAATCAGGCGAATATGGTGGTTGTGGAACGATATTCGTTGAAATTTGGCGAAATGGTCACGAAGAAAGAGTGCAGTGTGAGACGGCGCATTATTGTGATGCAAAAACCACGAGTTGTCTGCCCAAAATATCTTTTGAAACGGTGTTGAGTGATCCTCTTGAAATGCCAATAGTGTCAGCAAGGTCTCTAATTGTCAATCGACGATTTTTGTGCACTGATTCTTTCAATTCTTTCAATGTTGACATGTTCCATCCTTCAAACCTCTTGTGTGAAAATTTGGGCCAAATCCATTCATTACTTTACAAGTTGTAGTGTCTGAAAGCAACGAACCTCCAAATTTTTTGCAAGGATAGAAAAAAGTGAATTTTGTGTGTTGATTAAACACTACTTTTTGTATGGAAAAACCTGATCAGAAACCAACGCCAAACTCGATAAATATTAATCAGGCTCTGCTCCGTCGTATGAAATGGTTCAGAAGTGGTTTACAGAATTTCGTTGTGAACGTAAGAACACCATACCAAGTCCAGGTCGTTCAAATGAGATCACTACACCGGAAATTTGCTTCTCCAACAAGATAATTGTAATCAAAGATTAAAATGGGTAACATTGGTCTAAGATGTCTTTTTTACGAAAGTGGTATCACTTTCCGCTTTTGTTTCATATAGACGATTTGATGAAGATATGCACATATGTAGTGCGGCTGCAATTAGTGATCTGTATTCTGTAACTGTTGACACTTGTATTGATCTAATTGAAGATTATCGTAATATGTATGTTTAGTTTGGTTACATCGACGGATACAATCCTAAATATGAAGAAGTTGCAGGCTTCATTTAAATTAACAAGAATCTCATATTTTGGATCGTAAAAGTAAGTAGTTTTACATAAACCTTCGGGCTTTGAAATAAAAGTAGCTCGATTTCATTTTACATACATTCAAAAGTCTTTAAATATTTTCACTCAAACGTAATTCAATTTCGTTTTAGATGGTGGGAGCCAGTAGTGAATATATACAGAAGACTACTTTCCCAGATGAATGTTTCACAGATACTGATCGTGGAAAAGTTTCTTTAATAGCATTGGAGAAGGTAAGATGAATATGCGATAGGCAAAATCATGACTTTATTCCATTTTTCAATACTTAAGTACTGGCCATTACGAAGTAAAAGCGATCTATAACTATTTTATAATTGAAAAAATGTCAGAATTTGAAACCAATGTCCTAAACAATACTGGGCCAGCATTGCCACTGGGAAAGTGAAAAAATCACGAGATTTTAATAATAAATAATAAGTTACTATGTAGTTTCCCACACAGAAACCCATGTATGGATTTTCAGTGGGGGCGTCTGTTAGAAAAAAATATTATTAATTTTTATAAAATCTAGGTTTTAACTACTTCCATTTATCTGCAAAGAATAGTCTAATCCCCTCCATCAATTAGATTATTTAGATATTTAGATACATCAACCACCATTTTGTAGTTCATATCACATATAACATAACCAAACATAACATCATAACCAAACCGTTAAGAGTTAGCGGGGTAAACATCTTAAACTTTTATAGAGTACAGAAAACGCAATTAATTTTTTTCTTCAATTGGAGTGAGAAGGAGGTAATTAAGAATACAAATCTTGGTATTGTCATAATAAGTAAAAATAAAAAATATCTGTAATTTGTATTTTTATTTCCTCTCTTCGGAAACCGATGGATAGGCACACTTTCCTTTCTTGTTTAGTAGAAAAATCTCCAAATGCAGAAAAACATTTTTTCGTTCATACGTTACAAGTTTTTTTATTCAGATAATCAAAATGAAATAATCCGACGCTTCGGCACCTCTTTTGGGCTTTTATCAAGGTATAAAAAGATTACAATTCTGCAAAGATATTCAAGCAATGTTATACAAACAAATGAGTGTCAGTTAAACAAATATGAAGTCATTAAAATATTGAAATCTATTTACCTTAAACATTGTAGTTTTAGATCTAGTTTTTCAGATTAACATAGTGAGGAACTCGTATTTTCCTATAATATCACAATATGTTATTTGTTTTACAAACAAAATTGTCACCAAGATTCAGTAAACATTAGATAAGACGGACTACATTTTTGGAGACACAGGCTGTCATTAATAAATTGTAATAGAAGGTTGACAAAATAAATATTTGTCAACAACCAAGGCTGAATAGACACTGGATAGACCTTGTACATCCAATGTCGGAAAATTACTTTTTCGGCAGTCGGAATAAGGTTGGGCCAATTGCTTCCCAGCATTATACCAACGTTGGTAATCAACAGTCAATATCCCACGTTCGACCAACATTTAACCGATTGTCAAAGTTGACAGTGTCATGATTTCTGCTCGGGTTGCAGGAAGTTTTGATTTTCTGCAATCATTTGAAGAAAACTGCGGCTGAGGCTCATCGAATGCTCTCAAGTACTTAAAGTGAGGCTGCTCTTAATGAAAGAAAGTGTCTTGAGTGGTTTCAAAGCTTCAAGAGCGGTGATTTTAATGTCGAGGACCGGCATCGCAGTGAAAAAGAGAACATTTTCGAAGATTCCGAATTGGAGGCATTACTTCCTGAAGACTCGTGTCAAACGCAAGAATAATGGGCAGAATCATTGAGTGACTCAACAAGCCTTTTCGAAACGCCTCAAAGTCATGTGAATAATTCAGAAGCAAGGAAATTGGGTTCCGTACGAATTGAACCCGAGAGACGTGAATGTTGCAGCATGTCAACGGTCGGTCCAATGTTGCAAAACCGGTGAAAACCTACTTGGAAACGCTAAAATGGGAGGTAACCCACCCGACGTATTCTCCAGACATTGCTCCTTCTGGCTACCATTTGTTTCAATCGATGGCATATGGCCTGGCTTATCAGCATTTACGCTCTTATGAAGAAGTCAAAAAATGGATTGATTCATGGACCGCCTCAAAAGACGCATCGTTTGTTCGAGATGGTATCCGAAAATAGCCAGAAAGATGGAAAAAAGTAGTGGCTAGCGACGGACAGTACTTTGAATCATATATAGGTAGGTCATTACTTTTTAAGAATAAAGCCTCAAATTTTGGGAAAAAACGGTGGAAGCAAAGTTGTACACCTAATAGAAAGCCATCAAATAAAATTATTTTACATTCTACCGCAAATATAATGGAAAAATACAAACATTATTGACAGAAAATTCACTTTTTAAGTTGTTTTCGCAAAATATATTTCTTTCTTACCTTTAGAATTTTTTTCTTGAATTCTACCCTGGGATCTAACATGATATAATAAAGTCATAAAATTTTATATGAAGATTGTACTCAATACATTAATTTAAAAAATCTAAAATATTAATATTGTAATAAATATTATTAAAATATTATTTCCATAGTTATTAATATTTTTCTAAAGGTAGAAATTGGGCGTTTTTTATAATATAACAACATTATTTGAATTTCGTGCGAAGTTGGGGATAGATTGAAAGACACCAAACACTAGTGTAATAAAATAAAGTGGAGGTAGAACTGACACATATTTTGTGAGTACGAAACCGATAACGTGTAAATCACGTCGGCAATTCAGTACATATATCTTCAGTTAGATTTTATCGCTATCAGTGCTTGTGTGTCGTAAAAAGTTATGATTTGGACTCTTACACTAATTTCTGTGCTTCCAGCTGTTGTATATTCTGGGGGTAAATACTTATCATATTTAAAATTTTTTAAATTATTATTAGCCTAAAACAACCGTGAAACTCTAACTTAAAATATATAATATAATAACTTATAAAAGATATAATATAAATAATATAAAATAATAACTTGAAATAATATATACAGTGTGTTTTGTTAGCTACGTAAGATCTTTCTGTAAGGTTTACTATTTAATCATGAATCTTTTAACACTTGAACAACGCTTCCAAATTGTGGAAATTTATTTTCAAAATCGAAGTCCCGCTCGCGAAACTTATAAAGCCTTTTGTCCATTTTATGGTCGCCATAATCGACCTTCTCAGCAGGCTATTCATTCTGTGAAGAATGAATTTTGCACCATTACACTGAGAAAAAAATTCTATTGAATCAATAGCATTTCTTTCCAAAAGCATGTATATCACGGATTCAAATCAATATGCTATAGAATTAGTAACATATTTATTGGTTCTTGTAGTATATTGTTATGAATTCATACACGGAGAAACTTTTTATATCAATTTTTACTATAGTATTTTTCAATTTAGGGAAAAACGTATCACTTTGACAATTTTTGTCAGTAAAAATATCAAACTTTAGAAGAATGAAATGAAACTTTAGTATAAACTATAGTAAAATTTGCTATGAACTATGCTGAAGTTTCATATCATTATTATAAAGTTTAGTATTTTTACTGACAAAAATTCTCAAAGTGATACGTTTTTCCCTAAATTGAAAAATACTATAATAAAAATTGATATAAAAAGTTTCTCCGTGTAGTATACATGTTTTTGGAAAGAAATGCTTTTGATTCAATAGCATTTTTTTCTCAGTGTATGGAGTCCATTAAAATTGACTGTTTGGTGTGGAGTACACGCCAACGGCATCCTCGGTCCATATTTTTTTCGAAATGAGGAAGGAGCTGCCGTTGCCGTGAATGGTGTGAGATATCGACACATGCTCAATACATTTTTGTTACCAAAAAATGCAGAAGTTAAATATCGATATTTCATGGTTCCAACAGGATAGTGCTACGCACCACTCAGCCACCGAAATCAACAATTTATTTACAGGACCATTTGGTGACAACGTTATTCCAAAAAATGCTCCTGTAAATTTACTTTCACAAAAAAAAATATTCCATGAATTTTTTCAAGGACTAAGTTTCGCGCCACGGCATACAATCCGCTCTAATAATAGTGCCTCTATCAGTAGCCACCACTCTCGCTCGAACGCAACTCCCACTCCCGGCTCATCTCGGATTTCATATTCGTCTTTCAATGTGAATTTGTCACAAATTTAGTGAAATAAAATATGAACGTGTAGAGTTTTCTTAGAATAAAGAAATTTGTAAAAAGAAACTCGACTACTGCCCCACGGCCGTCACTATTATTATAACCGACTATATTATAATTTATTTCGAGTATAGTAGGAATATTTAGTAGGATCATTCAATTTTTTTTTCCATATAACAACAAAATACTACGGTTGAAACAACACAAATTTTGTTGATTCAACCAAATCTCTCCCTAAGTATGTTAGCTTTCGAATGCAATGGACAATTGCTAATAAATTTTATTTCTTTAAATGCGATTTCAGGGCCTGGCGCGAAACAGCAAAAATTATCGGTTCCACAATCGATTGATGCAATCACGACATCAACAAGTACGTGGTATTTTTCTTACGCAGAACTCGGTAAACTAATAATTAGAAAGCGGACAAGCGTAGTCTACACAGTGTGTCCCAAAAATAACCGAACTTTTTGGATATATAGAATAAGATACACATTATATTATCTTTGAAAGTTATTATTTATTCAAAATAGGTTCCATTAGACTCAGTACAACGTTTGGAACGATCAACCAATTTATCCATAGACTTTTTAAACTCGGTTTTTTTTTTTCATCGTAAAAAGCTCCTTTCATTACATTTTTTAGTTTTGGGAACAGACAATAGTCACACGGTGATAGATCAGGCGAATAAGGAGGGTAATCCATGACACAAATCTGTTTTTTCATCAAAAATTCGTTGACTTTTTTGGTCTTGTGAGGTGGTACATTTAACTGATGTGGGACACAACGTGCAAAGACCTTTCTTTTACCCAAATCATCAGTTAATATTGTGTAGATTGTAACTTTCACATCTGTCATCCGATTTACATGAATTTAGGTGCGTTTGAAAGAGGATGAATGTATCTTTTTAATGCTGCAAATTTTCAATAGATGGCGCTGCATGTTGTATAATTTAAATATAAAGTTCAGTTATTTTTGGGACACACTGTGTAAGGTTGCGCACCGACCGTACACGCAGAAAAAAGAAAGGCAAAATTTACTAACCAGGAACAGTAAATGATTTTAAGTAAGTGTAACAGTAAAAACTGTTAACATAGCTGAAAAGAAATGTCGGAATTACTGAGCGTTTCGTAAATCTCATAGTAAAATCAAAGTAAATCTAACTCTGTCACTTGTGAGTTAAAAATACCTTTATCATATGTATTAAATACAGGATGATAAGTACCATTCACTGGAACTAAATTAAAATACTAGTATAGTACACATTAACGAATGATCAGTAGATTTTACCGATCTGGATGTTTCGCTTAACTCGCGCACATGTAACGAAAACATAACCTTCATATGTAAATCACGTGTGCCGGCAGCGCTGGGTGTAAACAAAGGAATTTCCAACTGCAGTGAGAAAACGGATCATAAAACCTGGATGTTAAAAGTAAGGATAGTATTCGGTAAAATCAAAACATTCATTCTCGGTTTTTCATATAATTCGTTTCAGAATGTCGTCCGAGTGTTTCCGACGTTATCCGAATAGCTTCGTAGACTCGAATCCAAGTCTGGCCAACTCAGTAGTGGCTTATAAGCGACATTTAATTCGGAATATGGCAAGCGAGAATAGCCGAGAGGCTTTAACCGTTAGGAATGCGTTTAGTTAATGTAGATATGGGTAGAGTTAGAGGGTTCGAACCCAAAATCGATTCTGAAATTTAATTTCAAGCGTATGCGATTATAAATAGTGTAGTATTGTGTACTTAAATATGTGAACATAAATGAGGTATGATAATAATATTTGTGTATGTATTCCCACTGAAACCTCCCCTCTTCTGAGTGCCAAAGCTCTCCCCTCTATCTTTCTTTTGTTTTGCACGCGTTAAATCTGTTATGTTTCAGTTTATAATCCAAGATATTATCCGATACTATCATTTTTTTAACATCTACAGATTATGGTTTTAATAATTTTATATTTATTATTTATTAATTTTTCTCAGTGTGCAAGGAAAGTAGCCGAAACAAAAGAACTGTTTTATCCGAAAGGAATATGCTACTTTCACTAAGAAAAATCGGTAAAGCTACTGTCTTATAAGTAATTCTGACATTCGACAAACGTAAAGAGCACTAACATTTCGGTAAACTATATCGTTACAGTAAGTTACATTCTCTTACACGCTATGGAAATGTAACAGAATAATAAGCATTTGTAGCATTTAGAAACAGTGTAGGATAGCAATTGGCTCGGTGAAATTTACTGATCCGCAAGTCAGTACCACTTATGTATTGGTATTTGTAACTACCAAATCTGATAACAGTTACTTCTTCAGCCTAGTAACATTCAGTTAGCTGGCCAGTTGTCCATATAAGTACTTGGAAATTAAGTAAAATTTACCGGATTTTCAGTCTATTATACGGAACTTTTGCTGCGTGTAGGCTTGACTCCCCTCTTGCGGAGATCCGTTGCATGGGAGAAAGTGATGGAGGAGGAAATAAAATAAAACCGTGCCGAAAAAACAGTCAAAATTAAATGTTAGATAACAATGATTTACCAACCATTGTCGAAATTCAATTCATTGAGGGTTAAAGCATTAGCCGACACCGTGAATACCATTCGTAAATCATCGAAAATGAACACTCGCCTTCTCTTGCTGAAAATATTAGCATATCCAGAAACTGCGTTCTACATCTATACCAGGGGTGTTAGTTGAAATTTGCCGGTTTTACTCATAGATCTCGCTAGAGATATGTATACATTTCTATAATTTGGCATCTATGTCATATTTTTCTATGGACAATAACCTTCAAAAATACACAATTACATTCTGCCAAAATAGTAGCATCATAGTTGTTTACCTCAGTGAATATGTTGAGTTTCGTTCCAAGTAAATCGCATTTGCGGCATTCGTTGCTTTTCTTATTTCATCAAAAGAAAAAAGCAGTTGAAGCTCATCGATTGCTGGTAGAAACTTATGGTGAACATGCTCCAGTGATTAGAACATGTGAGACATGGTTTTGTCAATTTAAAAGTGGAGATTTCGATTTAACAGACAATGAACATCCTGGTGCAGCGAAAAAGTTCGAAGACGAGGAATTGCAGGCGTTATTGGATGGAGACCCAACCCAATCGCAACAACAATTGGCACAAACACTAAATGTGACCCGAGGAGCAATGTGCCAACGTTTAAAAGCCATGGGAAAAATCCAAAAGCATGGAAAATGGGTACGACGCCTACTGAACGATAGACAAATGGAAAATCGAAAAACCATTTGTGAAATGCTGCTTCAACGGTTCGAAAGGAAATCTTTTCTGCATCGAATTGTCACGAGGGACGAAAAATGGATTTATTTCGAGAACCCGAAGCGGAAAACATCATGGCTTTCACCTGGTGAGGTCGGCCCATCGACTCCAAGGCCAAATCGCTTTGGCCGTAAGACAATGCTCTGTGTTTGGTGGGACCAGTGTGGTGTGGTGTACTTCGAGTTATTAAAACCTGGTGAGACGGTGAATACGGATCGCTACCGACAACAAATTATCAATTTGAATCATGCGTTGATCGAAAAACGGCCGGAATGGGCCCGAAGACATGGCAAAGTTATCCTACAATATGACAACGCACCTTCTCATATCGCTAAAGTGGTGAAGAACACATTAAAAGCATTGAATTGGGAAATATTATCGCACCCGCCGTACTCTCCAGACCTCGCCCCGTCCGACTATCACCTTTTCGCATCGATGGGACACTCACTCGCAGAGCAGCGCTTCGCCAAGTTTGAAGAAGTAGAAAAATGGCTCGTCGAATGGTTTGCCTTGAAAGAGAAAAAGTTTTTTTGGAATGATATCCATGATTTGTCTAAAAGATGGGCAAAATGTGTAGAATCTAATGGTCAATACTTTGAATAAAAGTTTTTTGAGATTCCCTTGAGAATTAAGTGTTTTCTTTATTGAAAAAACCGGCAAACTTCAACTAACACCCCTGGTATCTTTATCAATAATATTATTATGTATTATTATTTTCATGCAGCATTTTATGTCAACAACCAAATAAGGCGCTCATCGAATTTGCTTTGTTAAGGGGCACTTTGCAACAAGGGAGCCGAGCCTACGTTCGGTGCGCAACTTCAGACTACTCTCGTCCGCTCTCTCCTAATATTTGAGGTTCGAATTCGAATATTTCCAAATTTTCCAGTCACTAGTGTGGAAAAGTAAGTTTTATCATACGGACTCATCATCAAGCGTGGAATCGATCATTTTTGCTGTTTCGTACCATGGACCCAAAATCGCATCTCATGCTCGGGTATCAAAAGAAAACATTTTTTAAGTTACCTAGAGCCTGATATACCTTAATTATTTCTCCAATTTTTCCATATGTTTTGATCAGTATCCAATACAACAGAGCTTAAACAGCTTATCGGAAAGGCAGATGATATCGATTCAGATGAAGAAATCCCTAGTTGTATAGAAACACTCAATGAATACATGAATGCGTATCCTCAATCGACATTTGTTTCTTATAGACAAAGAAATATAAATGATCACATGTGTGGTGGGGTTGTAATTAATGATTGGCAGACTTTAACTACTAAACCTTGTGCAAAAAAAATTATGAAAGGTAAAAACGTGTATGCGCAGTACGGTTATTTCGAAGGTTATGACTTGGCCGATAGAAAAGTTAATAATACTATTGAGATCAAGGAAATGCCTCTACTTTTTATCGTAAAAGTAAGTAGATCTACATACATTCCCAAATTTTAAAACAGTGTTAATTCGACTTCATTTCGTAAAAAATAATTTTATTCAAATATAATTTAATTTCGTTTTAGGTGGAGGCTAAATTTCCCGTTGAAGTTTATTTACAGCGGGCTATTTTGCCCAAAGAATCCTTGATAAACGTTAATTATCAAGATGTTAGATCGATAGCATTGGATAAGGTAAAACACATGATGGGCATAATTTTTGCCTTATCTCATTTATCAACATTAAAATAATGACTATTTACCAATACCTCCATTGAAATCGTTGTATTTCAAGCCCGTTTCGGGGAATGATAATTGCAAATTTCAGGCGAATGTTGAAAACTTATAAAAGTTGCGAAAAAAAGAGGAGGGACTAGTATGAAAATTCAAAGCAACGGCCTGAAAAATAAACAAGGTCCGTTACTATCCATATAAATTCAAATGCAACTGTCAGTCGTTTGCTTGACAAATCGAAAATTATATATCTTCTTTCCCCTTAACGGGCTTGAAAACATAACGCTTTTCAGTAGAGTAATTGGAAAAAGTACAGTGTTCGACGCGAGTTGAACAATCTACTATTACGAATTAAAAACTATCAATACCAAAACTCTTCTATAAATTTAAATTATTTTGAAACATTAGAATCGCATATGATATTTTTTCTTGCGTGCCAAAGCGCGTCAAATCCAGTCTACTAATATCAATTCCAAAATTTGAGTTGACAAGTGCGAACGTAGTCTATAGTGGCGTTTGTCTCAGGTAGTCAATGCACTAAAGAAAAAGGTTGGTTGTATCAGACAATTCATCAGGCATAATTGTTTCGTCTACTACACGGAGAAAAATGGAAATTACATCCATTTTCACGGCAATTTTTATAACATGAAATTATTGTTTGATTGTTGACGAAAAGGACCAGACATATGCTTTTTTTCACAGTCTTATAAGTTTTTTTTATTACAATCGCGTTTAGTCAAATACACATAGTCGTACTAGTCGACTTCGACTTTCTAGCTAAACAAGTTTTGTTATTCGGTTTCTTGTTTGTTGGCTACTCTGACAATGTAGGTTTTTTTAGCGCAGAACACAAGTACGCATTTATGACTTACGTGATTGGGAAGGCAAGCTATTATGTTACATGTTTTCTTGACAGGATTAAATAAACCACGCGATGAGAAACCTTCGTACGAACACCAATTCAGATTGTCATCAATCGAGAAAGATTTTCCTATAACGATGTACATTTTGGGACCATTTATCAATTGAACACATACAATGTTATCAATTGACATAAAAGTTCCTGTAGATGTTTCGACGATGCTATTGTCACGTTTGTATATTCTTTCGTACACACTCTAATGACACACCGTTTTACATATACTGGATTTTTTTATATGCTACAGAGTCATTTTCTACGTTTTCCCTACTATTGCTTCAACAGCCAACTTCGCAACGAGATTTAGCTAAAGGAAAACTCCATGCCCGTAAATTATTAAATGATCATCTACATCTATCTATCGTCCAGTTCTCTAGTTGCATTTTTTGCACATTTTCAAGTACAATTTCTGACCTTGTACTGAACAATTTACTATCTAAAGGGGTTGGGAAGATTTCAAACTTTTATATTTATGGATAAAAAGCAAGTGAAAAATTATTAATTTCTATTATTCACTGAATTTTATTCATACAATTAAATTTTATTGTCCTCCAAAGTGTCTATTTCTTGATAATAACTTTCGATTTCTCGCTATCTTTTCTTATCCAATATCTCTCTACCATCAACAGCGCTATGTTTTCAAGATTTTAAACGCCTTTGGAAAAAATCCTAAACAATTTGTGAGTTAAATCCTTAAAATAATCCTCAACAAGTTCAAAATATTTTGGAACGGTTAAATACTGAAATCGAAGTTGTAACCCTCAACTCCAGAGTATAACCCTAAACTCGAAGGTATAACCCTCAATTTTAGGGTTATACCCTCATGTGAGGGTTATACTCTCGAGCTGGTGGTTATAGCATTGAATCGAGGGTTCACTCTCAAGTGAGGATGATATCCTCGACTTAAGGGTTAAGCCCTCACGTTAAGGATTATACTCTTAAGTTGAGGGTTTAACCCTGTTACAAAATACCTTCAACTATTTGAGGGTTATTTTAAGGCTTTTTTCGATAAGGGAGAAGAGTACGAATTACTACAAGGAAAGAAAAGAGAATGTCACGAAGTTTGGAACCTTTTCTACTCGTATACTATCCAATACTTTTTTCTCTTTTTCAGTTATAATTTCCGTCTTCCGGCAATCATTCATACTCTTCTGATATCTATTTTTCTCCGTGTTTATTTAATTGTACTACTGTGGTCAAAAACTAAGGTGAATTTTTAATTTAAACTTCGCGGGCTAACCGATTCGGGCAAACTCTTTTATTTTTATGTTGGCCCTACTGTTACTGACATCTGTGCCAAATTTCATGTCAATGTCATCATTTGTTACATAGTTACGCTCGTGTTTTCTAAACGACTAAAAGTCATTTTTTCGATTTTTACAATGTCTGAATTTGTTGAGCAAAGAAGTGCCATTAAATTTTGTTTGTGGAATGAAATTTCCATTGCGGAAACGTTCAGAATGTTGCAGAAGGCCTTCGGTGATTTGACCATGTCGCAGAAAAATGTTTATACCCTAAGTGGTACAAAGACTTCAAAGAAGGCAGAGAACGTGTTGACGACTTGGAACGCCCCGGACGACCATCAACATCAACTGACGAGCAACACGTCAATCAAATCAAAGAATTAGTGCACAAAAATCGTCGATTGACAATTAGAGACCTTGCTGAAACTATTAACATTTCAAGAGGATCACTCAACACCGTTTCAAAAGATATTTTGGGCAGACAACTCGTGGTTTTTGCATCAAAATAATGCGCCGTCTCACACTGCACTCGTTCTTCGTGACCATTTCGCCAAAAACTCAAAGCATATCGTTCCACAACCACCATATTTGCCTGATTTGGCTCCGTGTGACTTCTGGCTATTCCTCAAACTCAAAATACCACTCCGAAGACACCGTTTTGACGCGATTGAAGAGATACAAGCCGAATCGAAGAAGGGTTTGAAGGAAATTCCGTAAATCGAATTTAACAAGTGTTTCGACATTATATCGGGAGGGGATTACTTTGAAGGGGATGAAATTGATTTGGACAAATAAATAAAGATTTTTTATTTTATAACGAAATTCACCTTAGTTTTTGCTCACAGCAGTAAGTATCAAAAAACCTCTATACAAAGATCGGGAAGGTGAATCACGACGATTTCATGATTTCCGAACTAAAGAAATCGTTGATTGTGTCTGGTTTCAACTTTACGATCCGCACGCCGAGTTTTTCTTCGAAGTTAAAAGATGCAGTCGCATTATTTTTCTACTTACAAGACTGACTAAAATTTTGAGGAAAAAACTGAACTAAACTAAACACTCATTCGAACTTAGGGCTTGGTTCCTTCTATATTCTTTTTTATATTTCGCCAATCAGCATCGAGCGTCATAAAGTCATGTTTTCATAAAATTGTTCGGGGGTCTCCTACTCCTCCTTACTCCTGGTTTCTATTTTCGAATTATTTTCTGGTTTTTTACGAGACCTGGCCTATACGTACTATATACATTCAAATACGTTGCGGAATTTGACACAAGCAACAAGAAGAAATTTGTAAACAAAAACTATCCACACACCGACATACAATTCTTGATCCTGATGCCGCGACTGGTAACGGTTGACAATAAGATAACGCGGCGTATTTTTGAATTAAATTCTGCCTTGACAAAACGGTTTGTTTCCGAAAGTTTCGTATACAATTGAGAAATAAAATATTCTAAAAATTATAGTTTGGAAGATATTAACATAAAAAATAAAAATCCTTACGCTACTATCAGGACGTATCATCGATTATTTAATATTATAATGATAATTTGTTACGTGTTGGATGTTAAGGAATGCATCACAGTTTGGCAAACTTCAAATATGCAGAGTAAAGTTTTAAAAATTACGTCACAAATTATTACATTGATATTAAATAATCTCCAGTTTGTCCAAATGTTTCAACTTTGCTCAAATTTCCAAAACTTCAGTCAATTCTTTATAAATGTAAAATACGTTTGCAAAATTTTGTAAAATTCAAAAAATTTTACTTTATTTACTTTTTTGTTTTTATTTACCAGGTGTGGCGGTTAATAATACTTAATTTTATTAAGAGATGGCGCTGGAAACAAAGGTTGCTTTACAGTTTCATCTCTTATGTCGTTTTTTTGCTATGACAGTACCTTTCAAAACGTCATTAATGTTCAAACGATTTTAATTAGCGTGATATTTTCATCGTATGATAAACATGTCGAGTTCCGAGACAAATAAAGAGCATTTTCGGTTGGTTCTGCTTTTCTTGTTTAATCAAAAGAAGAACACGAGTGAAAGCCATCGTAGACTCATGGAAACTTACGATCTCAATGTCCCAATGTAAGATGTTTGTGTGCGTTGGTTTAGACGATTCAAAAGTGGTGATTTCGATTTGAAAGATAAAGAACCACAGGTGAACCGAAAAAATTTGAAGATGCCGAATCGCAAGCATTGTTGGATGAAGACTATACACAAACACAACAACAAATGGCAGAGAGGTTAAATGTTGGTTACTAAACCATTTGTGATCGTCTGCATGCCATTTTTTGCTTTCTCGTCGTGAAAGAAAGAATTTTATGGATTCAATCATTACTGGAGACGAAAAATGGATATATTTCGGGAACTCAAAATGCATAAAATCATTGGCTGACCCAGGACAACCATCAACATCGACCGTAAGACCGAATTGCTTTGGAAAGATGACAATGCTGTGCATCTCGTCGGATCAGAAGGATGTAGTGTACCATAAGCTTTTGAAACCAGGTGGAACAGTTAATACCTTTAGATACCTTCAACAAATGATGAATTTGAACCATGCATCGATCGAAAAGCGACCAGAATAGGCTACAAGACACGACAGAGTAATTTTGTAGCACGACAATGCTCTATCACACACAGAGAAAGCGGTCAGAGACACTATTTCTGCTCTTGGCCGAAAACTCTTGCTCCACCCGCCGTACTCACCAGACTTGGCCCCTTCCGACTATCACTTGTTTTCATCGATGTCTCACGCACTTTCCATAAAACACTTTAACAATTACGGAAATGTTGAAAAATAGCTTGATGACTGGACTACCTCAAAAGATGTACAGTTTTTCTGGCGTAGCATCTACAAATTACCTCAGAGATGGGAAAATTGTGTCTAGCGATGGCGCATACTTGGAATAAACCATTTTTTACCTTTCTCCCACATTAAATGTGTTTTTTTAAGGAAACACTAAGAATTATCGACCACCACACCTTGTACTCTACTTACTTATTTACATTAATATTTTAATATTTAAACTTTTAGGACACTCAGCTTGCAACCCTGCATTTAGTTAAGCCCTTTTTCCATAGAGGATTTCTGTATCGAACATGTAATAAATATATTAGAAGGAGATATGATTTGAACGTAAGTGAATAGACCTAAATACCACAATTTGTATAAGAAGATTTAGACACAATCAAACATTTTCTTTTTCATATCATAATTGAATTAGTAGAAATACATTTACTGTCTTGTTTTATTTTTCAGTATGTCACTGGCAATTCTTTATATTATGGAGGAGCCCTTATAGCAGTACTTGTAGACATTGTTAAAGGACTTAGTTTCTTGCCGATTCAGACATCGAATTACTGTCGCTATGTAGCGATTACACAAGATACTGCTGAGATTATTAACATACTTTCTGAGGAAGACAAAATAAGGACGCGAAAATTCATTCAGCCGTAGATTGATAGATATATATTTTTTGCAAGCTGTAGGGATATCACTTGACAGAATTTCGAAGAAATTGACAATTAACTCAGCAATTATTTGAAAAAGACATTGAAGATAAAATTTTGAATTAATGCTTCGAAAAAAGTTTACAAGAAAGACTTTTAATTATAGAATGTTCCTAAGTATCAAGAAATGGAAAATACTTATTGTCATATATCATTTTTCAATCCTTTAAATTAAATAAAATGATCTGTATATTAATATCTATGCTCATTTTGTGAATAAGTTTAGGAGAAAAGAGTTATAGCTTTCGTATCAAAGACTAAAAAACGAAGTTCGGGACTTTTTTATGAACAAATTTTTTCAGTTCAGTTCACTTTCTACTAATTTCTATGCAACGAGAAAAAAACTTACTCGATTTTAACAAATCATCTGTTAATTGAACCAAGGTCTTTGGTTAAATGTTCATATCAAATTTTGTATCAGTAGAAATCCAACAATTACTAATTAATTTAGTAGAATTTTACCATGAATCAGTAGAAAACTACTATTTATTGGCTAAAAATGCTTGTTAACCAGTTAACTGTGGCGACCATGAAGAATTCCATGTATTTATGACGAGTATACTCGTCAATCACAGTTAACTGGTTAAGGGGGGCGCCCTATCCAGCATTTTCAAAAAATCGATTTTTTTTTTTTCATTAATCGATTGGGTCATGTCTTGAAAGTATATTCTTAAAATATTATGACTCAACTCTGAATATTGTGACACCCACAGTTCGGGCGCGCTGTGGCTGCTGTGGGTGCGATTTGGCGCGCGATGCACAGCAAATGTTTCTCGCTCTTTTTATGCTTGTTAGACCCTTCTAATTGTTCCTTTCACGCTATTCTTTATCGACAGAGGATAAATGCGTTATACTTTATCTCTCTTTATCGGCAGAGAACAAATTTAACCTAACCCTTATTTAAACTTTAAATCGATTTTTCTCAAAACTATGTTTTCCAAATTGCGGTACATGATTGTGAAAAAACTACTGAACTGATTTTCGATTTCTAAAAAGTTTTTTGTAAATTATTAAATAAACGAGTGCATGAATGTCTGAAATTATAAAAAAAAGAGTTTTTTATACACTTTTTAGCCACATTTAGCAGCCAAAATGGCGAAAAAAAAGCACTTTTTTTTCAAGACGTGATTTCAATATTTTGATATCAAATTTTTTGGAGTTGCTGACATTCATGCACTCGGGGGAAGCCTGCTGAATAATAAAAAAATTGGGTTGCATGTTTCAGATGAAAACTTTGGGCTCCACGATGTACCGCGAAAAATCCATCCGCCGCGACACGCCACACGCGATCATCAATAAGTCCGCCATTTTTTTATTTTAGTTCTTGAAAAAATGCTTTTTTTGTAGTTCAAACATGTCTTTAAATATATGCAAAAAATTATTCGTGTGTGTTTTTATTTTCCGAGTGAAAAAAAATCCCAAAAAATGACCACTTTTTGACGTGCTGGATAGGGCGCCCCCCTTAAAGCAATGGGTAAATGATTCCACGTCATTTCAAATTGTATTTTTCTACTAATTCAAATTTTATAGAGGTAAAAGATTGGGACTTCCATTGGATCTAATCGTTGATAAATAAAAACACTATATTGTAACTGTTTGCATTCCTTAGGTTCTACGTCTGTTCCTCACGACCGCTGAACAGTTGTGACAATATGGGATACATTTTTCCAATGTGCGTCGTTGGCACGCAGCCGTAGAACGGAGAAAAAAAAATTGAGCGGCCGGATGCAATAATCGGTCGAGCGCTCGAAAACTCGTAAAAGCCATTGGACACGTTGTGACGTCACGAGTAAAAACTGAAAGTCCGAAATCACATAAATAAAAAATATAGTATTATAGGACTCTTAAAATCAAACCGAGGTTAAATTGACATTTTTTTTATAAAGTTCATACTTTTGAAAAACTTTCAGCGACAAAGTTGTTCCTTAATAATTGAGGCAACTTTTCACAGGTTTGGGAATCAATCAACAAAAAATGAAGTAGTTAAAAGGCGATGTAAAACTGTGAACGCTTGGCACATGCATGGCCGATTCGCACTCAGATTCAACAGTCTTATGTGCCATCGTCGATAAAATATTCTTTTTATTGGTGAACAATGACAAATAATCTTGAAAAAATAATATTTATATTTCAGACTTAATTTACATGAGGTTAAATTCATATTTTTTATACGTTATTAATATTTACAGTAAAACGACTAAAAAACTTTATATACCTATATATGTAAATTTTTATATCATTTTCGTTGTCCGTTTTTTTAATACAATGGGGTTGAAGTTTCAGACGTATATTTTGACGAAAATTTTTTTTTCTTTATCAACTTAATATCTCTAAACTTTAATAACAATAGGTGTAAAATCCGTCCTACATTTCTAAATGCAATATCTTGCTCAATAATACAAAAACTGACCCGAAATTCATTAATTTTGAGTTAGACGGTAAACTCTTGCTCAAAAATAAAAAAAATAAAGACTTCTTACATTTTTCACATGCCTCATCCGAAAGGTGATAACAAAAGCTACTCAAAAATTTTTTTTTTTTTAAATTCATTTGTCGGAAGACAGTCAAAACGAGCAAAAACTGACCCGAAATTTGTTGACTTTAAGTTAGACGGTAAATTCTCGTCTCAAACTAAAAACTTCCGACATTTTTCACATTTCCCACCCGAAAGGTGATAACAGAAGCTACTGACAGAAGCAGCTACTAACAAAATTAGCTTATGTTATTACCTTTCAGATGGGGCATGTGACAAATGTCAGAAGTTTTTAGCTCTGAGCGAGAATTTACCGTCTATCTCAAAAGCAATAAATTTCGGGTCAGTTTTTGTGTTTTTGAGCAAGATATTGCATTTAGAAACGTAGGACGGATCTTAGACCTATTGTTATTAAAGTTTAGACATATTAAGTTCATAAAGAAAAAAAAAATTTCGTTAGAATAAACGTCTGCGTTTTGTTAAATTTTGAAGAAGTTATTGTAGAAATAATCAAGATTTCAATGCTTTCTTAAATTTTAAATAACTTTCGAAATAATCAACATTTTTTAATGTTCTGGGAATAACTTTAAAGCTAAATTTTTATAAAATCGAACCAAATTCTTAGAATAAATGTGTAATTTTTTCTTATATAGTGCACGAGGTTAAAATTAAAATACAAAAGTTGGGAAAATTCCAATATTGCTTTTGCTGAGAAAACATTTTTATAAGATATATAAAACATATAATCATGAATTTTCTATTGAATTCCCTTAAAATATATATTAATATGATCTTTATTATGATTTACCTACAGATGAAATGTTTTCGAAATTTCCCTACTTTTTTGTTACAATTTCAAATCTTTGCATTATGCAAGAAAAAAATTGTAGATTTATAATGACAATTTACTGCGATTTTGTAGAATCTTAGCTTTAAAATGAGCCTAAGAACATTAAAAAATGATGATTGTTTCGAAAGTTATTTAAAATTTAAGAAAACATTAAAATTTCGACTTTTTTTGCAATAACTTTTTCAAAATTTAACGAAACGACTTTATTCCAAACTAATTTTGAAGATAATTTTAATGGTATTCACATTATTAAGAGTACAAATTTCATCACTCACAAAATTGAAATTAAGATAATTTAAACAATCATCGAAAAACAGGTGGTCCCATAATTCTGACCGGTAGTGTAGGTATATAAAGTTTTTTAGTCGTTTTACTGTAAATATTAATAACATATAAAAAATATGTATCTAACCTCATGTAAATTAAGTCTGAAATATAAATATTATTTTTTCAAGATTATTTGTCATTGTTCAGCAATAAAAAGAATATTTTATCGACGATGGCAAATAAGACTGTTGAATTTGAGTGCGATTCGGTCATGCGTGTGCCGAGCGTTCAGTTTTACATCCCCTTCTAACTACTTCATTTTTTGTTAATTGATTCCCAAATCTGTGAAAAGTTGCCTCAATTATTAAGGAACAACTTTGTCACTGAAAGTTTTCCATAGCACTAATAGTTATTTATCAATTGTTATTTTAGCCGAACGGATTGTTGATATACAGGGTGCGCCATTTGGACCTTCGGTATTTCAACATTGAATAACTATGACACTTTTCAGCCGATTTTGGCAAATGAGCAAGATTTGTTTAGGATTTACTTTACCATTTATTTCAAATCATTTTTAGAACACAGCGTCGATTAAATGACCACCTCCATTAGATACACAAAAAGCAGCTCTTTTTCGCGCATTCTGCATAACATTGGCCAGCATTTCGGTCGTTATAGCAGCTATTTCGGCTCGTATGTTACATTTAAGTTCGTCAATTGTCTTTGGCTACAGACCCATACCCGAAGAAATTTTTCACCAAACTACGAATTGTGTTGTCTGAAGGTGCTGAATTTCTCCCATATTTTTTACGATAAGCACGCACAGTTTTAACAATTGAACGATTGTTTTCAATGTAAAACGCTACGATTTCAGCGCGTTCTTTCGGTATGTATTGACTCATGGTTAAAATGGTACTGAATGACGTTTCAGAATCGTGCTCTTTTGTCAAAATCGGCTGAAAAACAACAGAATTATTCAATGTTGAAATACTGAAGGTCTAGATGGCGCACCCTGTAGAACTAACAAAATTGTTTTGCCGTCCCAACAAATTTTTAGTTTTCCCGACAAACCTATTTCGTGAACCAACAAAAGAGTTTTTTTATCATTTTTTGCTTGACAAAACTTTTTATTGGGGCAGCAAAAAAAAGTTTATCAGTTCTACACTGATAGAAATGGTTCGGGAGTTTTAGCCATTCGGTTGTAGGTTGAGAATTTATAATTATATTTATAAAATAATATGTCTCTTTGAACAACGCAGGAGTTGAATACAGAAATCAAAATATTGTAAGTGAAACTGGTCGAATCAGAAATATAATATGGGAAGGCGAACAATAGATTTTTCCATAGCAACCAATAATATGGTTGATTCGTTCATATTTATTCAGTTATATTCGGATGGTTAAAATACAAATCTCATATTGCTGTATCTATGCTAGCAATAAGGTAAGGTTAAATTAATCATAAATATCGTTGTAACAGCCATTCCTTTCTATCAGTGTATATTTTTCTCCGTGTGTTTATGACATGGCTGGTATTCATCTAAGCGATTTCAAATTTCCTACTAAATAAGTACTATATTTATACAAATTATTGATATAACATGTTTATTGCAAGAAAAAGCACATCACTCAATAAGTTCGTAGGATGACCTGAACGTTCTAGTCACCAAATTTGAGCATAGTCAATGTTTGTTAAATGTGTATTTGGGAGGTAAATGAAATTTATTTGAGTCTGTATGTCCAATAATAATTGATGATATATTTCATAACACACCCACATACATAGATTTTGTTTAAGTTGCCGGTTCTAAATTATTGAAATAGGAACTAGTTCGATTTACTATAAAATTGACAGTTTGAAATTGAAACCGTGACGTGTAAAGGCAGTCACTGACAGCGAGTTCTGTTCACCTTGAATTTGAAAATGGTTCTGTCTTGTTATGTGTACAGAGTTCTTGGAGTCTGTCGAAGTGCAAATTACAAAGTGGAAGGGATGTCTTGTCCTTTCGAGTGGTTATTTGAAAGCATTCGAAATTGAAGAAAAAGACCCCCCTCGAGGCCATGTCAGCCGTGGCCAAGACGCGGTCGAGCCCAAGCTGTAAAAGAACCCGGATTATAGTAAACAACATCTGCTTAGCAGAAGTGAAGAAAAATTTGAGTTTTACAGGATGGGTTTTTACGGCAATAACCATTTAGGAGATTAGAAACTAGATGTAAACACTCCACGTAGATTTCCTATTTTTTTTTTTAGAATTACATACTTGAATATTCTACACGAAGGTTTATAACAGACACTTAACGTAAGGATTCAACAGTCAAGTTCTGTTCGAAATGGTTACCGCGTTTGCTCACAGTCGATCAAAAACAACAACGCGTCGTCGATCAAAGCGCTGTTTGGAGCATGTTCAGCGCAAGAAAAAGGATTTTTTATGCGGTCTGTGACAATGGATGAAACATGGATCCATCACTACACTCCAGAATCAAATCGATAGTCAGTTAAGTGGACAGCAAAAGGTGAAAACCGTCCAAAGCGACCAAAAACGCAAATATCAGCTGGTAAGGTTTTGGCCTCTGTATTTTGGGATGCGAACGGTATTTTATTCATTAAGTACCTTGAGAAAGGAAGAACCATCAATAGCGAATATTACATGGCGTTATTGATGCGTTTAAAGGAAGAAATTGCGAGAAAGCGACCCCAAATGAAGAAGAAAAAAGTGCTTTTTCACCAAGACAATGCACCGAATTACAAGTCGATCGCAACAATTGCAAACTTGCACGAATTGCACTTTGAATTGCTTATCCATCCACCGTATTCTCCAGATCTGGCACCCAGCGACTACTATCTGTTTGCAGACCTAAAAAAAATGCTCCAGAGAAAGAAATTTGGCTCCAATGTAAAAGTGATTGCCGAAACTGAATCGTTCTACAAAAAAGGCATCGAAATGTTAAAGAGGTGTTGGAATGAATGTATCACTTTTGAAGAAGACTATGTTTATGAATGAAGTCGAATTTTGCCCAAAAGTCGTTGTTGTATTAGTCATCCTACGAACTTATTGAGTGATGTGTTAATTTCTCGAAACAAGTTGTTGTTTTTTTCAGAATCTATAGAGCACAATATAGAAGAACAGAATATTGAAATGAATAATTCAGATGATTTGTTGAATTTTGAAACAGTTAGCCCTTTACATTATACGTATAAAAATCATTCAATTAATACTTTGAATTATGTCATTCATAACAACTCTACAAATAAATAAAGATACATTTGTTTCAATGTTTTACTCCCGAATCTTTAATTAATTTTTGTTCCAAATATTTTCTGAGTGACGAAAAATATAAGTACTCGAATGTTGATTGTATACATGGTAAGTTTCTGTACTTGTAAATTTCAACATTCAAAAAAGTATAGATATTAAAAAAAATTAAAAGAATCATTCGGAAATTTTTATCGATCATATCAGTAATAAATTTTAAATGAACACGAAGGAGGTTAGCCCATCTAGGTTCCACCTGGATTTTCCTGGTAAACTATTGGATCCATAACTTAATTCGTGCGGTTTCCTAAGAGATGGCGTAACTTGATTATTATTCCATCGTTCCAATATTCCGAACATGCGTTGGAAAGCTACTGTCCTTCTGCGTCTTTTTCAGTATATGTCATTCATTTGAAGCGTAAACAACAATAATTTTTTTTCATTCAAATATGTCGTACTTTGTGCCTGAAAAAGTGTTTTTGCGGGGAGTTCTTCTTCATTGCTTTGTTATGATGAAAACAGCTGCTAAAAGTCATCATATTTTGGTGGAAGTTTATGATGAACATGCTCTAGCTGACCGAATGTGCCAAAAGTGGTTTGCACGATTTAAAAGTGGTGATTTTGGCTTGGAATACGAAGAACGTCCTGGGCAGCCAAAAAAGTTTGAAGATGAAGAACTGGAAGCATTAATCGATGAAGATTGTTACCAAACACAAGAAGAGCTCGCAGAATCTTTGGGATTCACTCAAGCAGCCATTTCAAAACGTTTAAAAGCAGCCGGATACATTCAAAAGCAAGGAAATTGGGTTCCACATGAACTCGAGCCGAGAGACGTTGAAAGGCGGTTTTGCATGTCCGAAATGATGCTGGAACGCCACAAAAAGAAGTAAGTTTTGCATCGGATTGTTACTGGTGATGAAAAATGGATCCATTACGACTACCCCAAGCGCAAAAAATCATATGCGAAACCCGGCCAACCAGCCAAATCAACGGCAAAGCCGAATATCCATGGCGCGAAGGTAATGCTCTGTATATGGTGGGATCAGAAGGGTGTGCTGTATTATGAGCTGCTAAAACCGGGTGAAACCATCAATGGAGAACGCTACCGAACACAATTAATCCGTTTGAAGAGAGAAATAGCCGAAAAACGTCCAGAATATGCAACCAGACACAAAGCAATAATTTTCCATCATGACAACGCTCGGCCCCATGTTGCTACTCCGGTTGACAACTATTTGGAAAACAGTGGATGGGAAGTTTTACCCCACCCGCCTTATAGCCCAGACCTTGCCCCTTCTGACTACCATTTGTTCCGGTCGATGAAGAACGCCCTCACTGGAATACGATTCACATCAGAAAAGGATATCAAAAATTGGCTTGATTCATTCTTGGCCGCCAATCCAGCACAGTTCATAGCTTCAGATGGGCAATACTTTGAATAATACTATTGTACATGTTTTTCTTAAATAAACGTTCAAATTTTGAAGAAAAAAGCCGCATAAATTAAGTTATAGATCCAATAGATTAATTAATATAATTTTTGTTTTCTTTTTACCTGAATTTTGAAAGCTTCAGTTTTATGTGTGGCAATCTCATTTACTTAGTCCTGGGGGATGCAGGCAACAAGAGGACAATGGCTATGTGGTAATGGGTCATTTAAACGATTCTTGGTGGTGGAGCTGTTATTGGATATGGTCTTTGATTAACAACGACGCCCGCACAAAGTATTGTACCCCGTATGCCATAAGCGAGTAACAAGCCAAGTATTCGCAGACGTAAAGATGTCTCGGCAGTCGGTTCGGTTATATCTTCATTATAAGTCCGCCAGAGTTACGTACTGTTCGTTGCTCTTTACCTCTTTCTTTAGCATGCTTCTGAACTTCTTATTTTCTCTCTCACGCGCTGTTCAAAATTATGCGCAGCCTGGAGTTATCATTGCCTTCGGGTCAGCCGCGCAAATAATTGGCTCCGTCCCATATAATATATATAGTATTCTTCGCGTATCTTCTCCGCCCCGTTAGAGGTCCCTTTCTCAGCATCTCGAGCACGACTCTGCTAACGGCTCCATGACTCTTTTCTTAATCACTCAATTAAGACCTTGACATTTTTTCAATTACTATCAGAGTTCTGAAATCTAACATTTTTGGATTTCAAGTATTAAATGAGGTTTTTTAAGAACATATTTTAAGAAACTTTTGTTCAAATTATGAAGGCAGTATAATCAATTAGTCCTTAAATAATTTATCATATGTAGTTTAATTTAAATTATTTGATGTATTATACTCGGTACTATATCGCATTCTAAAAATAACTATATTGTATCAGGTGTACAAATAAGTTTCCGCCGTTTTTTATAAAAAATTGGGCATTTATTGTGAAAGAACGGAACCTTATGTTTTATTCGAAGTATTGTCCATCGTATTGTTCTTCTTGCGTTTGGCACGAATCTTAATCCAATAATGGTTCCAATTCCACGTCTTGGTATACTTTCGGCCTTCCGCTACGCTCTTTGTCTTCGATTCACCAATGGCTGCCAAATACACACTAAGGGACGTCTCCCACTCAAACTCCATACGACTGTCAAAGAAGGTGTTACCAACTTAGAAAAAAACATTTTACCGTTTCGCTTTACGCGCGCGGTTCAACTGGACCAGTCCGAGTCAAATCTGATCATATGGTAGATTCAATAGAATTTTTTTCTCAGTGTAGGAATCTACAATTTTTTTTTTTTTTTTTTTTAACTTTAAACAATAGCTACTGGATTAAGCGACTTTAAAAGAATAAAAATACCTCATTTACAAACAAAACCTATAAATTGGTTAACTGTGCTCAGGATCGGATTTTGTCAGATACATTATAAGCATTACTCTCATTACGATTGATTCAGAACCGTAGACTACGAGTAGGGAAACCAAATTCTATTGCACTTGTCGACTTAGAAAAAACATTTGACAAGGTCAGCTGGCCTAAATTCTTTGAAATATTAAAAGAACATAGGGATAAAACACAAGAACGCACGAATTATTAGTTTTCTATACCGAGACCAAAAGGCAGTGGTAGAAATGCAGGGGGGGGGGGGGGGAACAAGCATCGGAAAGGAGTATGACAAGACTGATAATTCATACTCAGAGGAAGCTATAAATGGAATTTAAGAAGAAGCTAAGAATATAGACATGAAAGTTCAATGAAAAACAATCAAAATGTTACATTTTGCGGATGATATTGCTCTGCTAGCGAATACCGAAAGAGAACTACACTGTTAAAATTTGTATTAATTTTAATAGACTTTAATATACAAGTACTAAATTAAAATTGACACTTTTGTATATTATGAAAGATTAATATACATTCATATTAATAATTAATTAATTAAATACAATATATTAAAGTTAATAAAGATTATTAAAATGTATACAAATGTGTATTAAAATTCAAATAAAAGTTTGTATTTTTTAAAATGAAAGTATTTTAAATTTAATACACGTTACTAAAAAAAAACTTCCATTACATGTAATGGAAGTTTAATACAGAAATTTATAACAGTGTAGAGAAGGTGTTGAATGTAACGGAGACAGTTTTCAACACTTATAATATGAAAATAAACATAGGAAAAACCAGTTATTGCATGTAGAACAAAATCAGGAAATTGGCGCTTAAAAATTAAAATAGGCAATGAAAAGATAGGGGAGATTAGCAAATTAGTATAGTATTTATACTTTTATTTAGTATAATAGTATTTGATTTAAAAAAATATTTTTTGATTCAAATACAGTACTGGAAGGAAATTAAAAAATATTTTTATTAATTTTATTACCTTGAAGGAAGAAAATTTTTTCTTTGAATTAAATTAAATATTTCTGAGAATCACTTTACGTATATATTATGCGACTGCGTGTAATTTCATTTCTTTAATTCAAAGGAAAAAAAATAATCAAAAAATTCCTTTTAATCAAAGAAACATTTCTTTGACCGTCTAGCAATGAACAAATTTGTTTGATTCAAAGAAACTTTTACTGGGTGTATGGTTACTAAGCATGGACTATAGGTAATGGAAAAAGAAGAAGATTAGAGGTTTTTGAAATATTTCTGTGAATCACATTATGCATATCCTTATGCGATTTTGTAGGCATTCTTTTCTTAATTTCAAAGAAAAAAAACAATCAAGAAATGTCTTTAAATCAAAAAAAACTTATCTTTGACCATATAGCAATGCGCAGATTTTTTTGATTCAAAGACATTTTTTTTTAATCAAAGAAACTTTTTTTGGGTGTATGGTTGCCAAACATCGACTATAGGTAATGGAAAAAGAAGAAGATTAGAGGTTTTTGAAATATTTCTGTGAATCACATTATGCATATGCTTATGCGATTTTGCAGGGATTTATTTCTTAAAGTCAAAGAAACTTTCTTTTGACCATATAGAAATGCACAAATTTGTTTGATTCAAAGAAACTTTTACTGGGTGTATGGTTGGTAAGCATGACCTATAGGTAATGGAGAAAAAAGAAGATTAGAGGTTTTTGAAATATTTCTGTGAATCACATTATGCATATCCTTATGCGATTTTGTAGACATTCTTTTATTAATTTCAAAGAAACTTTTCTTTAACCGTATAGCAATGCACAAATTTGTTTGATTCAAAGAAATTTTTTTTGAATTAAAGAAACTTTTTTTTGGTGTATAGTTGCCAAGCATGGACTATAGGTAATGGAGAAAGAAGATTAGAGGTTCAAAGAAACTCTTCTTTGACCGTATAGCAATGCACAAATTTGTTTGATTCAAAGAAATTTTTTTTGAATTAAAGAAACTTTTTTTTGGTGTACGGTTGCCAAGCAATGACTATAGGTAAAGGAGAAAGAACAAGATTAAAGGGTTTTTTTAAATGTGATGCTATGGATAGATAAGGTGACAAATGAGAAAGTTTCAAACTTAGTGAAAGAAAAGAGTAGCTTGTACTGTAATATAAAAAGGCCCTGCAACAGATTCATAGGAGGCACTTTTTGACACGAGGGTCTCGCAGGAACAATTTTAGAAGGTACAGTAGAGATACGTAAAAGGATAGGAAGACAAAGATTAGAGTAAATGAAAGTAATTATGACGTAGGCTGTAGCGGATACTGCGAAATGAAAGGACTTTATCAAGATAGGAACGGATGGAAAGCTGCATCAGACCAATCTCAGGACTGCTGACTATAATAACAACATAGTAATTCAAGGAGTTAAAAGCTTTAAAAACAGAAATGAATTTTTCTAGTAAGAAGACGAGCATACCTTCAACAAATGCATCCATTAAGGGGGGAGATACCTCTAGATCCCTTAAAAAAAGCAGTTTTTTTCAATTTCATTCTGGAAGAATGAAAACGAAGAAAGTCCGTATTTTTTGCATATATTAGAAGGCATTATTTAACTTAAAAAAAACAATTTTTTCATGATAGAAAAATACAAAATGGCGGAAATATGACGGATCCCGTCGATAGCGTCGCTGCTAACATTTTTTGCGGCCGTCAACTTCCTGGCTAGGTTTTTCATCTGAAATGATAAAAGAAAATTTTTTATAAATCGGGAAGCTTTTATCGAGTGCATAGCAGGGGGGTTTTGAGAATTTCGAAAAATTGGGTATATTTTCATGCGTTTCGTGAAAAAGTGCCATTTTTACCCGTGTTTTTTGACATGAAAATAGTTAAACAACTGTAGAAATACTATTTTTCTCGAAAAAGCGCCCTACCACGCACTTGAATATAGAATTATCTATAAAATACCGTTTCATTCAAGTAAATCGGTTGAATAGTTTGCTCGCAATCTTGACGGCCGGATAAAAAAAGTTAGTTTCGAGAAAACGAGCCTCAAAGTTTTTGTACATGAAAAAATATGTATAGCCGCTGCACGAAGTGAAGTGGTTCTGGGGCCTCTTTCTACCGAAATATTTGGAGTAGATTTGAGCAAAAAAAAAATTTTTGATTTTTTGAAAGTTCTGGAGGTATCTCCCCCCTTAAGGTTCGAAAATCTCATGATTATCATCGAAAGAATGAGTGCGTTATGATTTCTCTAGTATAAAGATTGTAAAGGTAAAGGAAAACTTTTGCAGAGTGGCGCTAAGCAAAAAGGATTTTCATGATGGAAAGAGGGTGAAGAACCTGGATGGACAGGCGGATGGATTGATGCTAGAGTAGAGATGCTTCAAGAGGACAGGAGACGAGAGGAGTAGCAAGGGGTGGGAGAAGACAGGAGAAAACCCTGGAGTAAAGAGGAGAGACCAGAGATGAGGAAAAGGAAGATAGAGAATCGAGCACGTCTAGGCTTTTGCTATGACCAATGGCGGACGGGGACACAGCGTGCGCCGTCCGTATCGATTCTAGCAACTCCGTGGTACCTCGTCCCGGGTCACCTCATCCGTCCTCCAATCTTAGTCTACGTTTTTTTTTTCATATTTCAGAAAGAGAAAAAAATTGCAACTCTTACAGGCTGCCTTATCTTGAAAAGGCTTCGATTCTTGTATTCTTGAAGCATTTAAAGTTAGGAACTTCACTTGGTAATTTAAAAGCATTTAAGGGGTTATTCTAGTTAACCAACTTAAAAAAATCGATTTTTTTTCTGTTGCATTTTTTAAAGTATATATATTCAAAAATATTGTGTGTATGGTGCAGGCATTGTTGATTAAGCGTAGGTAAGATTTTTTTACGATTTTTCATTATAAAAACTTTAAACGCATTTTTTTCGAAACAACGCATATTTATAAAACACTTACATCGCTAGTTGATAAAATTTCCGAAACTACTAAACCGATACTTATGAAATTTTTACCACATTTTCCTTAAACCTATGCCTAGGGCGCGAACCGAAGAAAGGTTAGAATTTTAAATTGTCTTCTTTTGGCGACAAACGGTGAAAAAAAACTCGTTTTCATTTTTTGAAAAATGCCCGCTATTTTGTTTTTCATGCATATATATTCAAAATTGCGATTCGCGCCCTAGCCAGTGTCATAATGAATCTAAAACTATTTGAATTCTTTGTTTTAGATGGTCTGTCTCCAATATTTAATTAACTTTTGAAATTTTGTAATTTATGAATGTATTCATGAAGCCCAACATGCTTTATATTAATAATTATAATAGCAACCTCTAAAAAAATTCATAAAAATAACCTTTTTTCAGGCGCCTAAACTAGAATGACCCCTTATGGGGTTATATACGTTTGGGCTCAGGAAAATTAAGGGTATTTGTTGATTTTTTTCAGGTATGTACTACAAAGTATCGAATGATATATGTTTTGATGCGATTGTAATCCAATATTATGAAAATTTGAAAAATCCTGGAAACTACGGTCCTTGCCCTGAAACGCCTTTTTTGTATTGTTTGCAGTGAACACGACTTTTCGAAAACCAATTTACCGATCGATCTAAAATGTTCTGGTGTTATTCCTGATTAAAATAGATAGTTTATAAAGAAAGGGATTTTTATTCGAACGAAAATTTCTATTTTTTTCCTGCCGGAAAACTCAACTTTTGGAACATCGAAAATCGATAGTTTTGGGAAAATCATCGCCATTTACGTAAAAGAAATTTGTTGCGAAACCCTTCGTCCACGAACAAGGTATACTAATATGGTTTTTATTATTTTCTATTTCAGATGAGCCGTTGCCGATATATAATGGTCATCGTAAACGATAGAAAACAAGGCGTTCAGGGCAAAGGCCATAGTTTTTACAATTTTCCAAATTTTCACGAGAATTTTTTTTACAAATGCATCAAAACATATACTACTGTGATCAAATTGAAAGGTGAATTTTGTTATAAAATGAAAAATCTTTATTTATTTATCCAAATCAATTTCATCCCCTTCCGATATAATGCACTTATTCCAACGTTTTTTCCAATCGTCGAAACACTTGTTAAATTCGATTTCCGGAATTGCCTTCAGAGCCTTCAGCGATTCGGTTTTTATCTCCTCAATCGAGTCAAAACGGTGTCTCCGGAGCGGTCTCTTGAGTTTGCTGAACAACCAGAAGTCACACGGAGCTAAATCAGGTGAATACGGTGGTTGCGGAACGATATTTGTTGAAGTTTTGACGAAATGATCGCGTAAAACCAGTGCCGTGTGTGATGGTGCATTATCATGCCAAGAGTTGTTGTCCCATAAATCCGGCCTTTTTCTGCGAACAGCTTCACACTAATGAATATTTTGATGTGAAATTTGGCACAGATGTCACTAACAGTACTACCAACTTATGGAAAAAAAATTTCTGTTTCGAAAATCCCGGGAAATTTAAATTTAAAATTCACCTTTCAATTTGATCACAGTAGTACTATTCGATACTTAGTAGATCGTTCAAATAAAATTATTATTATATACCTGAAAAAAATCAACAAATACCTTTAATTCCCTTGACCCCAAACGTATCTAACCCCTTAATTTTAATTTGAAATTGGAGGGTGTGGCTGTGTCATACAAGAAATTGTATCGTAATATTTCCACTTTCCTCAGATACATACAATTATTGGAAATCACAAATGTTGGTCTTCCAATTTTGGTCTTAAATACTGAAAGGCTTCAGCTTTAGTATTATATTCTCACTTTAAAAAAATGTACGGTGAGAAAAACTAAACACGAAGTTGATGATTAGAAATTCCAATCATGACATTTTTTTGGATTTTGCAATTTAAAGGAACGTAAAAAAGTAGAGATTCAGATTTGAGCTTAGAAATGTTCAGTTAGGAGGATGTTTGATAGGGAGTCTATCAAAATTGAATATAAGCAGAAAGAATTTAAATAAAAGATATTTTTGATAATCTTGGATGAAACTGAGAGATGCAGTAATTGTAAAAAATGAGGATAAAAAACGCATGCGCTAGGGTTGTCTTTTCCGGTAAATCCCTCCCAGGTCCGACTGAATAGTCGCACGAGATTCGAATGCGTGTTGTCACCAGGGTCGTACGATGTACGGTTGACAATCTGAGGACGGTCATGCGTACTCTTTCAGCCTATCACTGACTGGTGCTATTAAAATTTTCGAGCCAATGAACATTCGTGAATCCGTGGGAGGCAGTGTCAACCTGCCTTCAGTCCCTCTCTTCCTCCCTGTCATGTAATCAGAGGAGAAATCTCAATCCCACTTGCACCATAAATTGCTTGATATTCATAATACTATTGATCAGAATTTGAAATCTGAAAAACGGCAAGCACTGGACATCCGAAACTGCACTTCCTTACTTGTTATGGAGTAAGCGATGATTGATAGTAATCAATTATTTAGTTTAAAAGTTTTGTTCTATTCTTTTAAGTTCATTAAATCGGTGAGGAAATTAATTTATGAAATTTATTATTTTTTTTTGAATCCCAAAAATTAATTAGATTCTGTTTTTCACTGAATCAAGTATATGAGGAAAATTATAATTATGAAATAAAAAATTTGAAAATTAGGAAGTATTAAGTCTCAAACGTATGCAGACATATTTGGCCATTTTGTTTTTTAAAAAACGAAAAATTGTGCTAGGTACTAAGTGTACAAAGTAATGTGCCGCAAATAGGAAAACTGAAATTTAAATTCTTATCCATAAAAAGTAATCTAAACAAAATCCAAAATTTTCAAAAATGTGAATTTTAGAAGAATAAAAGTTGTGCTGAGTTGTGCTAGGAGAGCATAATAAATGTCTACCCAAACAATTAAATTTTCTCTCAGATGCATATTTTTCAAAATAAGTCCACTTTTATAAAAATTGGAACTTTGCTTAAACATATAATTTTCAAGAATTTAAATTAAAAAAAATAAGAGTAGTGTTAGGCGAGCAAATAAAATATCTTAACAAATAATTTCCTCTCAGATTCATATTTTTTAGAATAAGTTAACTTTCATGAACTTGGAAATATTTAATAATATATTTATATATTTAAAAAAAAATATAAGTTGTGCTAAGTTATGCTAGGCGAGCACAATAAATATGCATCTGAGAAAATTATTAGTGAAGACATTTATTATGCTCTCCTAGCACAACTCAGCACAACTTTTATTCTTCTAAAATTCACATTTTTGAAAATTTTGGATTTTGTTTAGATTACTTTTTTAGGATATAAATTTCGAATTTCAGTTTTTTTATTTGCGGTACAATACTGTGTTTACTTAGAGCTACTTAGCACATGTTTTCGTTTTGCAAAACAACAGAATAGCGGTGCTGAGATTTTTTTCAAAATATTTTTCTCAAAAACGGTTCGTGATATCGAAATTTAATTGACGGCACGTTCTTTTATATATTATGAACTACCTAGCACAACTTTTTTCACCACGAAAAAACAAAATGGCGCTGCAAGTAAAAACTTTTTTTTTGTTATTTTGGCTCCAGTTTTAATTTTTTCAAATAATTTATTTGACACAATGCAGCACAAATCTAGCACAATTCAGGACAACTTTTATTTTTTCGAAAATAAAAAACGGCGGTGCTAACTTCATGGATACTTAGAAGTAATGAAATTTATGGCAAACCTATTTTTGACCTAACCTAAGTAATGTTTATCCGATGTATTATGTGATGCATAAAAGAAGAATGTGATTGGTTTAAGGTAGTTCGTTCACGAAAATTAGACCTCACGCAAAAATACACAATTTTGCTTTCAAGAATAGCAATAATATTATTGAAGGGCTATTTTGAAAGAGACAAGATTATTTTACATGAAAAAAATGTAAAACACAAAAAAAATAATTTTAATAATAAAGTTTATTTTTGCCCAAACTTATTTTCTAATCGCTTCGAGTCAAATTTTTAAAAATTATGCGATTCTAATAAATCACGGTTCATTTTTTCAGGAAAAAGATTCTCTACTACATGACCGTTTCCTATTTTTGAAATTGAATTAATTATTATTAAATACAGCTATTTGTTAATAAAAATTTTGTTTTGAAAAAATGTTTTTTTATAATTTCAGCCATTAAAGAATTCATTTTCAAAAATCGGAAACGGTCAAATTATAGAGAATCTTTTTCCTAAACAAATGAACCATGATTTATTAGAATCACATAATTTTTAAAAATTTGGCTCGAAGCGATAAGAAAATAGGTTTGGGCAAAAATAAAATTGATTAATAAAATTATTTTATTGTGAATCAAATTTTTTTCATGAAAAATGATTTTTTCTCTTTCAAATTAGCTCTTCAATCAATAATATTGCTATTCTTGAAAGCAAAATTATCTATTTTTGCCTGAGGTCTAATTTTTGGTGATCGAACTACCTTAAGGGGGTATTCTACCCCAGATGGTCCGAAAAATCGAATTTTTTTTTAAAAATATTTATGACGTAGACAACGAGTTTTACGAGAAAGAAGAGGGGACAATGTATGGTCCTGGAATCGCTGATTGACCGTGAGTTATATCATTTGTATGTACCGTGATTGTAAATCTTTAAAACTTGTTTTTCTCGAAACCATCTTTTTCGAAACTGCGGACACGAGAACTCAAAAACTGTTGATCCAATTGCCTTGAAATTTGTTGAGCTTACTTAGCAAATGTATAGTTTTGGCCGAAACTAGGATTATGCCTAAAGCATTTGTTTAAATATTGTTTTTAATGCAAAATAAAAACAAAATCAGGGCAAACAAATCATCATATTTCTTTAAAAGTGGAAAAAAAATTGAAAATTTTTTTTTTATTATTCCCTAGTTCAGGCGATAGCGGGAAGTATAATTGCCATAAGATGGATTAAAATTTGTGTTTCAGAATCTTTAAACGGAAGATATCGTGTCCACAAGGGAACAACTTTTTCGGCAGGCTCAAGTTCAAGGCGTCGAAAAAACTATATTTTTAAAGATTTTTTCAAAAGTAAAAAAAAATTTCATTTTCCATATCCTGTAGAATAACTTACGAAAAATTGCGAATAAAAATATCGAAAAGTTTTTTTTCACAACGATTTAAAAACATCGATATTTTGGACCGACTCGGGTAGAATGCCCCCTTAAGTTTAATGAGGTTGGAAAAGATTTTTCTCTTAAAAGTTGTTAATAATTCAGTATAGACATATAAGTATAATACAGTGTCTCTTAGGTTTTGTTTTCCCTTTCGCAAATCGGGGTAGAGAACTAGGAAGATTTTATGGTCGTACAACCGAGGCAGGGTCGTTGAGTGGCGGTTTTTGTTACCAGTCTTGGTGGACTGGTCCAGTCATCCAACATGCTTGGTGCACCGCCCACACCATTATCTCGGCGATGATGAGTGCGCGGGCGGGTATAGGCCTCGTAACACACATCAGCGAGGAATTACCCTCCGAACCACCTTCCTGCCCCATATCGTCCCACGTCGGCTAATGGCTAAAATGATTTGTGAGCAAAAAAATAAATTGCCGGAGAATACGCGTCAACGAAACTCAATATTTCTGATTTCCTGTAACCAACCACATTCTTCACATCTCCATCACCAATTATTAAAAAAGTACAAATACTTTTTGTAATTAATTTATCATTCCAAAAAGTTAATCGAAACGCTATAGTAACTCATTTTCAAATCATAAACGAAAATATGCGACGGCATTCGAACTTCAGATTTAATGTTCGAATATTCTGAATCTTCAACCAACTTAGCTACAAGAGAATATAGAATTTGAAAATATAATTACAAATTTTTCGATAGGTTGTATATATATTTGATTAAGCAGAAGGAGTATTATATGGAGCACGGATCGCTGATTAAGTTTAAGTAACTTTTTTTAAAAATTTTTATGTTCCGAAAACTTTAAACGCGTTTTTCTGGAAACTACGCTTTTGCGCTCGACGTGCACGATTTCTCAAAAAGTTTTCAACCGATTACTTTCAAATTTTCTACTTTTATTCTAAACATGAATATCTATGGAGTGGCAAAGCAGTTTTTAAAATTTTTAATTTTATCATAGTTTAATTAACAAAAAAGAGAAAAAAAGTAGATTTTTGAAAAATTTTGTTTAAACTGTCCCCATTTTGTTATTTTGCAAAAAATAATCCGCTTCGTCACTTCAAAGCTATGGTCATACTAATAAAGAAAATTTTTGATTTATTTGTTTCAGATTATGCTGACTGGAGATATTGTGCGCGCCATGCTCTCTAAATCTGAATCAGTCAAAATCTACTGATTATCAGTGAAATTTGACTGATTCAAATAGCTAAAAAGAGGTTACTGTTAATCAGTCAAATTTAACTGATTAATTGAGTGAAAATTAACTGATTTAACAGTGAAATATATTTTTTTAACTTATTCGATCAGGGAAAATTAACTAATTTAACACTGAAAAATATTTTTTTATTGGCAAATCAGTGAAAAGGCAAATTACTGATTTAATCAGTGAAAATTTGACTGATTCATATTTAGAGAGTGGACATGCCTTTTTTTAGACACTGTTCATTGTTCAACATTACCTAAACTAAACAATAATTTTATGTAAACAAATTTTTTTCTAAACTTTGAGACTGCATAAATTAACACTGAAAATTTTATTTAATTATATGTAGTAATTGTTGAGAAAAAAATTCTTGCCAGTCACCTTTCTTTTGCCGAGATAGTAGAATGACTATAAAGGGTTGAAGATTTTTGACATTGAGAAAAAGAAATTTTTAAGTTTAAAATTAGTCGGGAAAAAAGTAATTTTCATAGATTTGGTGCATCAATTGCTAAAGGTCAGAGAATGTTTTATTTTATTATTATCATATATATATCAGTATTGCCAACGACCAGGGTTTTATTGTTAAAAATCATTTTTAATGTTTCCACGAAAGTTTATATAATTATATTATATATATATATATATATATATATATAAACATGAAAAATGATTTTTAACAATAAAACCCTGGTCGTTGGCAATACTGATGGAAAAGTCAGATAATTTTGAAATTGGTATTTTGTAACAACTCTGTTTATGTTTTTGTATGTACCAATGAAGTATAAAGAAAATATGACTGAAGTATGGATAAAGTATAGTAAATGTATCCTTCTTCTCATACTTCAGTCGTACTTAGACTATATCAGAAAAATAGAATAAAAATCTGAAAATATCACGTTTCTCTTGAAGTTGGCTTAAATAATTGCGGTGCTTGAGACGAAAAGGTGCGCATAGTAGCAATTTCTTTTCTCTTTGGGTTTTTTGTCACGATTATTAATAAAGGCAGGCGATATTGTACTTTTCGCGGAATCGGTTTTGCAGCTTCTTCCCAACAGCGTACGTCCAACTCGTGTATACAATCTTATCTGCTGATAAAAAATTGAGATGTCGGTTTCGTGCCTTTGTATATCCCTGTACAGATATACATAACTACCGCTGTATCGGGTTTTATGCTTCGCGATGTTGGGAGATACGGGTCGAGACGAGCTTATGCGTAATCAGACCCGCATCCACATTAATGCCTCTTCCTCTTGGTGTGCTGTTGTAGATGTGCATCACTGCCAATCCAGAATGCGACAAATCGGTTGGCAATGCCACATATGTGATTCGATTGAAATATGCTTTTTTGCAAAAATTCAATGAAAATTTTCCAATAGATATTAATAAATAATATAATTGGTTTTCTAATAAAATATTACTAAGGGCCGGTCTCTCGGAATGTTTTCAAAATTGGCCAATTTTATGACCATTGCAGACAAAAATAATTTTGCGGTCAGCCTTTTTCAATTTTATATATAACTATATCATAATTTAGAATGGAATCCATGTCTCGAATCGATTAACATATTTTTTGTTCGTGTTTTTTTTTTTGGCTCCCATTAAAGCGTTGAGTGAAACACAGTTTCGCCAAACAAAAAAAATCAAGCCTTGGAAAGCTCCAGCGTTGTAGGCTATATTATTCCGTGAATATTACATTTGTGACTTGGTTCTCTATAGTAGCACGATAGGGGCTGCCAGTGTTTACTCTGCGTTTCCTAATTTCCTCCGGGAAACGGACGAGAGCAACACCACTCACAAACTGCAATACAGAATGCTCCTCTATATTATTTACAAAACGCAAAATTGTCCCTGTGAGATTCTCACTCAAATTCTCACGTCTTGGAAAAATCCCTGACAAATCTATCAGTTCCAAAAAGGAAATCTAAACTTCAACCCCAAAATATACAAATTTTTTTGCACCATTATAATTCACCCTCAAATGAAACTTCGTGAAAATTGATAATTTTCATAATTATTTTAGAATGTCGATAATTATTTATAAAATGTTTACAAAGAAAATATTTTATCCGATTTTCTTTACATTCCTAACAATAGAAACTCTAGTTTTGTTTGAAATTGATTATGTTTAGTTCGAAAATTGTCCTTGATAATTCACCAGTGAATTGAATATTATTCTTGCAATATTGTTGTAATATCTCTTAGAAATCGAGACAATGATCATGGAAGACATCGTTTGAAGATAAACTTATATTAATTATGAAAAGGACAGAATAATTCTTTAGGCTTGTTGTGAAATACCTTACGTAAACAAGACCACGTATATATATAAAACAATAATGTGATTATATGCGTTTATTATATAATTAAATTCGTGACGTAATACCAATAATATAGAAATTTAAATTAAAAAAATTTGTTTGATAACATGTATACGTAGAATAAATAGGTATGTATAAATAATCCAGTGTTAGACATGGACTTTATCATTTAAATGATAAACGATTCTAAACGAATAGTTTCTACAATAAAAGTCACCCAACGTGAAGGAAAACTTGCCGACGTAAGCACTTTAAATCTGAAGTGGCTGATGGTTCTAAAAATTCACGTCACAACCCAAAGTGAGGATAATTTGTTTGCAAGTAACGCTATAACGTGACTCAGTAAACTAGAAATTCATTAGTTTCTGCAGTCGACACTTCGATGACAGAATAAATACAGAAAATAACAAAACTTTATATTTATTATGACCTTGCACGATTCCTAACTTTGTTGAAATTTTTAAAATAAATAAATAGGTAAATAAAAGAATCAAATACACGATATTAAAGCGGGATGTTTCTTTTTGCTGTTTGATGTTACACTGTAAACAATTTTTCGGAAATTTTTCCAAAAATAGTCGGACAGCTTAAAATACAAATGGGTCGTAAATTTTTCCAAAGATATAATCGGAAATATTTCCAACATAGAAATAGATATAGTTCCTACTGTTTGGTCGAAGAAATATCCAGTTTATTCGGGAAAATTGATATATTTCATAATTCAAGTGGAAAAAGATCCAAAAAAAGTGAACAGATTTCCGTTTTTGTGGAATAATGTCCGTTTTTCATGGGAAAAATTTCCTAAAATTTAGGAGATTTATGAAATGTTTTCACCTTTTTGATATAATTTTACAAAATTGTAACTAAATAAAGCTTCAGTTCGTATTACGGAAAATTCCGGCAGAAATTTCTAACAGTACTATACAGGGTGTCTAAAAAGTCCCGGGACGGTTGGATATTTCCTCAGGTAAAATATTTTTCAAAAAAGTGAAGGTCATTCCTGAAGTAAATTTCAACGAGGAATTCAATGGTGACCTTCATTTTGACCTTTAAGTCGACCTTCATAGCTTTTTCAAGATCACCTTTGTTTTTTAAATGGAAACCCCCTTTTTTACATCTGCAATCGATAGAGCGGAAAATTCTACGTTCAGATACGTACCCAAGTCGTAGGTCAATTGTAACATTCAAGGTCAATTAGAGGTTATTTGAAATAAACAGTTTTCCAAGAGGTCAGTGCAATTCCTGAAGTAAATTTCAACGAGAAATTCATTGGTTAGCTCTGTATTGATCTTGGTTACAGCGTTTTGAATTGTAAAATCATATGTACCTAAGGCGATACCATAAGTCCTATACCGTTTCTCTATCTCTATACAAATATATATTACGAATCGAAACTAAATTTCCGTATTACGAGTACATACTTACTATCTTTCGCTAAATGATTATTATGGCGCAAGCTAAACTTTCAGAACGAGGGAGGGTATCTGTATTAATGATGCGTGGTTAGGGAGATCGAGTTCGATCTCATGATCAAGTTCGTTAGCTTTTTAATCGCACTTTTTGTAATGGAGAAGGGTTAAATCCTGATCGTCGGGTTGAATTTTGTGAAATTATGAGGGACAGAATTGATAGAGATCCTCTTTTCTTGTACAATACAGTATTTTCAGATGAAGCTACTTTCACTTTAAAAGGTGAAGTTAACAGGCAAAATTGTAGATATTGTTCCGACACAAATCCTGATTGGATGTTGGAGAGTCACACACAATAGCCACAAAAGATTAATGTTTGGGCCGGTATCTTGAATGATACATTGATAGACCCTTTCTTCATCGGTGGCAATCTCAATGCCCGTGCATATGAAGAGCTTCTCAGAAACCAAATTGTACCAAGAATAAGGGAGATTACAGGCGATAATTTTCAAAATATTTGGTTCCAGCAGGACGGAGCAGCGGCTCATTACGGTAGGGAGGTTCGAGCATATTTGGATACTCAGTTCCCTCATAGGTGGATTGGAAGAAGGGGTGAAATCGAGTGGCCTGCTAGATCTACTGATCTGACGCCTCTCGACTATTTTCTTTGGGGTTATTTAAAGAGCAAAGTATACTTAACGCAACCCCAAAGCTTAGACGAATTGCAAAATCGGATTCTGCAAGAGGCTACTTTGATTGATAGGGAGATGATTCGTAATGCTGTAACTCATTTTTACAATCGCATAGCTTTTTGTCAAGAAGCTCAAGGTTTTCAGTTCGAACATCTTCACTGAAGCGTGAGAGGCAAGGCGACTCACGCTAATCAAGCATCTCAAAGGGAACAGGATTTACTACATCCACGTCGTTGCTCCTGGGTAATGCTAAACGTAAACGTAAACTTCTTGGAAAAAACCTTGAAAAAACCTTGAAAATCATCACCAAGATCAATACAGAGCTCACCAATGAATTCCTCGTTGAAATTTACTTCAGGAATTACACTGACCTCTTGGAAAACTTTGTTAATTTCAAATAACCTTTAACTGACCTGGAACGTAACAATTGACCTATGACTTGGGTGCGTACTTGAACGTCGTATTTTTCGCTCTATCGATTGCAGATGTAAAAAAAAGGGGTTTCCATTTAAAAAAACAAATTTGACCTTGAAAAAGCCATGAAGGTCAACTTCAAGGTCAAAATGAAGGTCACCATTGAATTCCTCGTTGAAATTTACTTCAGGAATGACCTTCACTTTTTTGAAAAACATTTTACCTGAGGAAATATCCAACCGTCCCGGGATTTTTTAGACACCCTGTATAGTACCGTTAGAAATTTTTGCCGGAATTTTCCGTAATACGAACTGAAGCTTTATATAGTTACAATTTTGTAAAATTAGGATAACTTTAATAACGTTCAGTTATACATTGGTAAATTTAAAAAAAAAATACTTTAATTTTCAGTTAAAAATCACAGTGAGAGAACAAATTTTTGAAATCAACCAAACATATCTTTGATATATGGCGAAAGGAAAAATTTGTTTGGAACAAAGTTTTCTTGACTCAAACAAATTTTCCTTAACACTAACAAATCGTTTTCATTGAATTCAAAATCATTTGTTTATGGGTTAATAAAGTTATTTTTAGTAGAAAATAACTATGATTGAATCGAATCTTACCTTTTGCCATAATTTAAAGATACAAAGATACAAACTGTTTTTGCAGCATATTGAACTTTTCGATATTTGTATCTATACGAAGATAAATATTTGTCTAAAATTAACAAACTATTTGGAAACGCATGATAAAATTCTTAAGCGAAGCACTTTTTTCTAATAATTAAATTTATTTTCTAAATATTTTGGTAATTTCTGACAGAAGTGAATTAATTATTAAGTAGGCACTGTAAAAAAAGTCTGTTATAATTTCGCACTACTGTAACAGAAGTTTACTACAAAAATGTAATGGAATTTTACAACACATGATGTATTGTAATTTCACAATTGATGGTGGCGCTACTTCACAACAAATTTACAACACATGTATTACAATTTCGAAAAATTACTATACAGATTCTGTGATTTTACTTTGCAATTCCGCGACTGTAATTTTACATTACATTTTGGTAATAAAATTGCATTGAAGAATTGCAAAATCACAAACGTTTTAAAGAGTAAAGTTACAGTGGCTAATCAATTTATTATGACCGCTTGCAATATTAACAGGAATTGATTTTCACGCGTGCACTCTTAGGAATTTCTACTGGAATCTTCCGCAGCATCAACAGCAGTTTTATACAGTTACAATTTTGTAGAGTTATGTCAAATTTTAGAAAATTCAGTAACTTTTGAATAAATTTAAAATTATTGAATTAAAATTTATTTACATTCTGTGCAACTGAAACTTTATAAAACAGTTACATCTGACAGAAATTCTTTCCTCGTTCTCATGTTCAAGGTCATGGATCAAATGGACCACGTGACTAAATTATACATTAATTCGTTTATGTAAGATAACTTTTTTAATTTGCAAAACGTCTTTCTGAAAATTTAGAAAACTTAACAAAAACAATAAAGTACCTCTCTGAACTGTTATTTAGCAAACATTTTGAAAACAATTGGACAAGTTATCGATAATTATAGTTAACTTTATATAAAATTTTCTCTTCAAAATTTAGGAAATGGCAGAGAAGATGAAAACGGACGTAGATAGACAACTTTTGGTTTTGATAATAGAAAAAAATTTTCCAAGATATTTTGTGAAATTGAACTTTTTTCATTTTTGAAACCAAATGTAGTTTATCTGCGTCCCTTTTTAGCTTCTCTACAATTTCCCAAATTTTGAAAACAAAATTTCATGTATTTTGGACATAAACATATAGAAACCTAAAATCAAAAAAAATTTCTAATTCCCAATGTATTACATGCCCTTAATGTAGCTTCTTTTATCTTTCAGGATATATCGAAATTATTATTGTTTCGGATACTTTTCACATATTTGACTCTAGTGTCGATCACTCAAATTGTGCACAAGAGAAGCTCTCAGAGAGTTTCTTAGTTCTTCCTGGCTGTTGTCGCGAGAGGAAGAAAGCATTTCCCGAGAGTTATGATTATAAATAGTCTTCCTTCTGGAGCAGGAAAGATGGGATGGGAAGAACCAAACGAGGGAAGGAGTTTGTCAGCACCAAGGCAAATGAAATTGTATTAAAGTTTCACCTTCTAGGACGCGCTTGAGTTAGGGGCATCCTTCTTGCTTCACCCCTACCAAGGAGTTTGGGATATTAAACTTGTCGCTTTAACGGAAAATAAAGCGTGGAGCGGTAAAACCGCTTTCGAAGTCTTGGTACGCTTCTCTTAACCCACGTATCTCTCACCCCTAAAGTGACAGGTTTTATTTAATTTTACTGCACAAATGAAAAAATCTGCACGAATTTTCAGGAATACCAAATAATAGTTTCTAACAAAATAAAGAAAAATGTAGCATTATTTTTACAAAAATAAAAGTACCCCTTGAGACAAATTTTCAAAGAAGATTTTAAGTTCGAAATTAGATAGGAAATAACATTGGCTCAGCATTGGCAAAAATGTTGCCGAAGATCGGTTGCCAATATCGTGCCGTAGCTGGAATGATGGTACACTGTAAAAAATATCAGTAAATTTTCCTACTAAGTATTAGTAATTTTTCGAAATTATAATAAAAGTGTTGTAAATATGTTGTAAAGTAGCGCCACCATCAGTTGTGAAATTACAATACATCATTTTGAAAAAATTTTTTCCATTATCAAAACCAAAAGAACTTTTTATATCAATTTTTACTATAGTATTTTTCAATTTAGGGAAAAACGTATCACTGAGAATTTTTGTTAGTAAAAATACTAAACTTTGTAATAATGATATGAAACTTTAGTATGAACTATAGTAAAATTTGCTATGGACTATGCTGAAGTTTGATATCATTATTATAAAGTTTAGTATTTTTACTAACAAAAATTCTCAAAGTGATACGTTTTTCCCGAAATTGAAAAATACTATAGTAAAAATTGATATAAAAAGTTTCTCCGTGTACCATTTCCTAAATTTTGAAGAGAAAATTTTATATAAAGTTAACTGTAATTATCGATAACTTGTCCTATTGTTTTCAAAATGTTTGCTAAATAACAGTTCAGAGAGGTACTTTATTGTTTTTTGTTAAGTTTTCTAAATTTTCAGAAAGACGTTTTGTAAATTTAAAAAGTTATCTTACAAAAACGAATTAATGTATAATTTAGTCACGTGGTCCATATGATCCATGACCTTGAACATGAGAACGAGGAAAGAATTTCTGTCAGATGTAACTGTTTCATAAAGTTTCAGTTGCACAACATGTTAATTAATTTTAATTCAATAATTTTAAATTTATTCAAAAGTTACTGAATTTTCTAAAATTTCACATAACTCTACAAAATTGTAACTGTATAAAACTGCTGTTGATGCTGCGGAAGATTCCAGTAGAAATTGCTAAGAATGCACGCGTGAAAATCAATTCCTGTAAGCGGTCATAATAATTTGATTAGCCACTGTAACTTTACTCTTTAAAACGCTTGTGATTTTCCACTTCTTCAATGCAATTTTATTACCAAAATGTAATGTTAAATTACAGTAGGGAAATTGCAAAGTAAAATCACAGTACCTGTATAGTAATTTTTCGAAATTATAATACAAGTGTTGTAAATTTGTTGTGAAGTAGCGCCACCATCAGTTGTGAAATTACAATACATCATGTGTTGTAAAATTCCATTACATTTTTGTAGTAAACTTCTGTTACAGTAGTGTGAAATTACAACAGACTTTTTTTACAGTGCCTACTTAATAATTAATTCACTTCGGTCTGAAATTACCAAACTATTTAGAAAATAAATTTAATTATTAGAAAAAAGTGCTTCGCTTAAGAATTTTATCATGCGTTTCCAAATAGTTTGGTAATTTTACACAAATATTTTTCTCCGTATAGATACAAATATCGAAAAGTTCAATATGCTGGAAAAACAGTTTGTATCTTTGTATCTTTAAATTATGACAAAAGGTAAGATTCGATTCAATCATAGTTATTTTCCACTAAAAATAACTTTTTCAACCCATAAACAAATGATTTTGAATTCAATGAAAACAATTTGTTAGTGTTAAGGAAAATTTGTTTGAGTCAAAAAAACTTTGTTCCAAACAAATTTTTCCTTTCGCCATATATCAAAGATATGTTCGGTTGATTTAAAAAAATTGCTCTCTCAGTGTAATTTGTAACTGAAAATTAAAGTATTTTTTTATTAAATTTACCATAATATGACTGAACATTATCAAATTCATCCTAATTTTACAAAATTGTAACTATATAAAGCTTCAGTTCGTGTTGCGGAAAATTCTGGCAGAAATTTCTAACAGTACTATATATCATAACATACACTGTAAAAAATATCGGTAAATTTTCCTACTATATGTATTAGTAAATTTTTCCTAAATCCTTAGGAAACATAGATTTTCCTACAGAAAGTGGAAAAATTTCATAGATTTGAAGAAAATGGACCGAATTTTCGGACTTATTTCCGAAATATTAGGAAATATATCAAAATGGTGAGAACATTTCACAAATCTCCTAACTTTTAGGAAATTTTTCGCATGAAAAACGGAAATTATTCCACAAAAACCGAAATTTGTTCACTTTTTTTGGATCTTTTTCCACTTAAATTATGAAATATATCAATTTTCCCTAATAAACTTCCAGAATGGTCTGCCATGTTAAAATTGACACATGACCTACACTGTTAGAAATGTTTGCAATTTTAGTATACAGGGGTATATTAAATTTCCTATATGTTTACTAAATTTACTACACTTGGTAATTTTAGTCTACTCAGGTATACTAAATCTTTTAAGTGTACACTAAGTTTCTTTTACGTATATGAATTTCGTAGTTTCTGTATACTAAAATTCATATATCTGTATACGAAATTCATCTGCGCAAGCGCGTTTCGAGTTACGCGGATCATGCAACATGCAGACTCGCATGCTGATGTATTTGTGGTTAACTACGTTGTTGGATCGACAAAAGTTCGGATTGTTTGGATCTGCGTTTTTCTCTTCAAAAGGTAGGTTTAATTTATTTACTCGTTTACAAATGTAAATTTACGTATCCCAGAATTTCGAAGCTTTATAAGTGAAATGTGAAAAAAATAAAATAAAAATTCCAGAAGTATAGATAGACATTTTAGGTTACATTAACGCGCGAAAAAAAGTTGATTTTCTGCTGAAAGTGCTATTACTATTTTTTTAGATCGCGTACTCATTAGAGTTCAAGATGTTATGGAAGGAATTCAAGTTGCTTTCGCATCGTACTAAGTGTTTGGATATTCATACGTTGCGGAATTGCCAAAATCTTTAGAGTTCATTCAAAGGTAATTATTTGATGATTCATGCAATATACATATAGTTTTTACGTGTCTTTCAAGTACATATTTACAAAATGAAATTATTTCTTCAGGTTCATAATTGACATTAACCCTCTGTCTCTAGGCGACAAAAGAGTGAAGGGCGCTAAAAGGATCATTATCTTTGATAATTATTAATAATTCTTAATAAAGTGATACTCTGTACTTCAACTGTATTTATTTTACAATATACCCTATTGAATAATAATTGTAAAACAAAACATTACAAATCGGAATATACTTTATTTTTAATGGTAACATTTATATCCTTTCGGACAAAGTTTAGAAAAAAAGATTTAACTTCAAATCGATAAGGAAAACAATTAAATACAAATTTTAATTTATATTAATTATTTTCCTTATACTTTGAGTTTTACTGGTTCTCTAGCATTAGTACACATATATTAAAATTAGTATACCCATCAGTAAAATTACTATATGTGTGTACTAAATTTCATGTACACGTATACTAAATTTAGTGCACGCGTATACTTAATTTCATATACATGTATACTAAATTCAGTATACGCATATACTAAATTTCATATACGCGTATAATAAATTTAATACACGCATATACTAAATTTAGTATACGCCGGTAAACTAAATTTAATTTCATGTTGTGCATTCATGCTTCCATTACATGTATACTAAATATAGTACAGATTTTTCTCACAGTGTAGTAATGTGTCGCCCATGGGTCGGACTCTGGCTCTTCTATTTTCGGAACTGGATGCCGTAGTAAAAGTGACAATCGTCTTGGTATAGGGCCGATACTGGGCCAAGTTTCAGCTGAAGGGCAGTAAATTTAAACAGTCGAAAAAGGCAGCCGTCGTCGGCCCAGCACTTGACCGATGCAAGCAGTGACACTGGCCCAATAACAATAGCCAACTCTTGGCTGCCGATATTTGGCCAATATTGGGCCGTATTATCAGCTTCGGCAATTCGCACTTGGGAGGATGTCATTATCATCACTATTATCTCTTCCTTTCCTTTTATATCTTTATTAATGAAAATAAAAAGTATAAAAAAATTAGCGTTTTTAAATTCTGATGTACTTTTACTTTCAGAATAAAAGAACGATAAAGGAATAGGAGAGGGTTACAATGATCACTTTCCTTTCCGCTTATTTAAAAATTTGTTTTAAGAGACATTTTTGATTCTCTTGAAATTTAGTTATTAACCGTTTGAGTCCCAGGGGTCATTTAAAAAAAATGGTCGAAAAAAGCCAAACAGCCTGATAGCATTTGTCTTTATCAATTGCGAAGAGGATCGACACAAAATATGAAGAGCGCGATTGCGCTGCTTGGGACTCAAAGGGTTAATCGAATGTCCGTCCAAGACTTCTTAAAATTTTATTTGTTTTTAATTATAAACGTTAAATATTGTCTGAATAAGATTTTTTTCAGAGTTAATATTTTTCATCTTTAATATCGATGTATTTTTGTAAATAAAAATTAGAATTTACTCTCAAAGTAACTTTCATGACATTTTTTAACCTCTCAGAGGTTATTTTACGGAAAATTAATTTGAACCTTGAAAATTAAATTTTTTCATTGTATCTTAAGGCTGGAATAATGTTTTTAACATTTATCTGAAACATTTTTTCTAATTTTTAGCTCTAAATATTTCACTGTACATCAAAAGTTATTGTTCAATACTTTTTTGAAAATAAGTTAGATATACAGTTGTTATTTTGGTAACTGGAGTTTTATTTATAATTTTAATTGAAAATGAATACATTTTTGGATACGTTTTAACAGTGTGGGTGTCGGAAAGAACCCTCACAGCGTTTTTATAGCCCAAGGGGGAAAGAATGGGATATAAACGCGTTATACCGCAGCAAAAACGATATCGGATCTTCCTAATTTTTAAATTACTGTCAAAGATTTATTACTCGACATTTCTTTTATCATTTTTAGAAATATTTATTGAGAGCTTTTGTAGTGTAATATTGCTTATTTTCGAAATGAAATAATAAAAGAAGTAGAGGTTACCATTAAAATTCATAAAATGAATTTATCATCAACACAAAGTTAATTATCGAAATTGCAAAAGTATCGAGATTGCAATAAATTACCAGGAAAATGAGTTAAAAAAACAAAATAAAAATAACGTGTAAAATAAATCAGAATATTTAGTTTAAATTAATCTCTGTTGTGTCAATAGAATACATTCCAGTAGAGCAGTTCACGATTTGGTCAGACAAGTTGTAAAAAAAAGAAGAAAAATTATCTTACAAAAGGGGGATGAAAACACAAGTTTTTGATTTATAAATTGAATTGTAAGTTGATCACTTTATTCTTATGATTTAAACTACACTTTATTATATTTTTTCTTACAAAACACAATTTTAACATTTTTTACAATTTCCAGCAGTTTCCCATGCCATATTTTCAAACTTGAAATTTTAAATTAAACTCGAGATTTTATGATAATAGTATTATTTCCAAGCCTTAAGGACATGTGATACTTAGGAAATTTGTAAATTTCATTGATTTTAGGCTTCTACACGTTTGTGTCCAAAATTCATGAAATGTTGTTTTCAAAATTTGTAAAATGGTTGAGAAGATAAAAGCGGACGTAAATAGATTACTTTTGGTTTGAGAAATAAAAAAAAGACCAATTTCAGCAAAATCTATTGGAAAAATGTTTTCCAATATCAAACCAAAAATAGTCTATCTACGTCTGATTATATATTCTCTATCATTCTTTAAATTTGGAAAAATTTTATTTATGTATTCTGGGCGTAAACATGTATAGAAACTGAACCAAGTCATCCACATGAATTAATACTTTTCTCAAGTATATTTCCAAAATTAGGAAATTTTATTGATTTTAGGTTTCTACATGTTCACGTTCAAAGTATATAAAATTTTATTTTCAAAATTTGAGAAATGGTAGAGAAGTTAAAGTCGAACGTAAATATACTAAATTTGGTTTCAAAATGAAAAAAAGTTCAATTTCACAAAATTTTGGAAATAAAATTTTATGTATTTTAGACACAAACATGTAAAAACTTGACCAAATTCTTCACATGAACTTGCTACTTTTATCAAGTATCACATGCACTTAAGGTAGTATGATCACGAAAATTAGACCTCAGGCAAAAATAGATAATTTTGCTTTCAAGAATGACAATATTTCTGTAATATTTATTTTGGCTTGGGGTCAGCTTAGTTTCTAATTATTTATGTCATCGAGGACATAAACACTAGGAAGGCAAACGTTTCGGCCACAGATGGGGGCCCTCTTCAGTGCCAATTAGCTTAATTGTAACCTTTAAATATTTATTAACTAATACATGCAATTAAGAAATATATGGTATTTTTTGTTTTTTTGTTTTTTTTTTCTTTTGCTTATTAATTAAAAATAGAGTAAACATGCAGAAAAACTTATGAGTAAGCGAGTTTCTAGGTGTGAAGAACCAGGCCGTTCCAAAAACTGCTCCAACAAGTAATCCTCTCCCACAGGAACCGTGAAAAATGCGGCCGCGGAACGCACTCCCTCAAGGGCACATATATAAACACAATTATTTCAAACCAGAAAGAAACAACACACGGGAGAATATAACGTGGGTCCTTGGTAAAGCACGCACAGCAAACCACACATATGCACGAGCACCAGAAGTAAAGGACACTGAAGTTAAAACAATCAGAACATTGCAATTGGTACAGAAAAATTTTTATTTATTTTCTCAAAAACCACAGAGATGATCCGTTGGTGGACTTACATCCGTCTGTCATCTCTGTGGTTTTTGAGAAAATAAATAAAAATTTTTCTGTACCAATTGCAATGTTCTGATTGTTTTAACTTCAGTGTCCTTTACTTCTGGTGCTCGTGCATATGTGTGGTTTGCTGTGCGTGCTTTACCAAGGACCCACGTTATATTCTCCCGTGTGTTGTTTCTTTCTGGTTTGAAATAATTGTGTTTATATATGTGCCCTTGAGGGAGTGCGTTCCGCGGCCGCATTTTTCACGGTTCCTGTGGGAGAGGATTACTTGTTGGAGCAGTTTTTGGAACGGCCTGGTTCTTCACACCTAGAAACTCGCTTACTCATAAGTTTTTCTGCATGTTTACTCTATTTTTAATTAATAAGCAAAAGAAAAAAAAACAAAAAACAAAAAATACCATATATTTCTTAATTGCATGTATTAGTTAATAAATATTTAAAGGTTACAATTAAGCTAATTGGCACTGAAGAGGGCCCCCATCTGTGGCCGAAACGTTTGCCTTCCTAGTGTTTATGTCCTCGATGACATAAATAATTAGAAACTAAGCTGACCCCAAGCCAAAATAAATATTACAGAATTATAACTGTGGGTCAATGTAACAAGGAGCATGTACGGAAACATGTCACGATATAATAACAATATTATTTTTGAAGGAATAGTTTGAAAGAGAAAGATTATTTTTCATGGAAAAAATTTTAAACACAAAAAAATAATGTTATTAATCAATTTTATTTTTGCCCAAACTTATTTTTCTTATCGCTTCGAGCCAAATTTTTAAAAATTATGCGATTCTAATAAATCACCGTTCATTTTTTTAGCAAAAAGATTCTCTACAACTTGACCGTTTCCTATTTTTGAAATTGAATTAATTATTATCAAATACAGCAATTTGTTTATAAAAATTTCGTTTTGAAAAATTGTTTTTTTATAATTTCAGCCATTAAAGAATTCATTTTCAAAAATCGGAAACGGTCAAGTTGTAGTGAATCTTTTTCCTAAAAAAATGAACCGTGATTTATTAGAATCGCATGATTTTTAAAAATTTGGCTCAAAGCGATAAGAAAATAAGTTTGGGCAAAAATAAAATTTATTAATAACATTATTTTTTTGTGTTTCAATTTTTTTTCATGAAAAATAATCTTTTCTCTTTTAAATTAGCCCTTTAATAATAATATTGCTATTCTTGAAAGCAAAATTATCTATTTTTGCCTGAGGTCTAATTTCCGTGATCGTACTACCTTAAATGTAGTTCACAGTTAATTGATTTATAAATAGTTCAAAGGGTAAGGCAGTGACCCTTTGCTATGCAACGATTCATTCTGTGGCGATTATTATTATAGTTCGCAAATTTTTTCCTTTTTTTGAAAGAGTACAAGCATAGCCTATTATTTGAAATTTATGCAGCGATTACGCATCGTGATACCAGGTGTCTGTATTCTCCTGGCCTTTTAAGCCGAGATTGACCCTCACGTCGCCATTTCCATTTTTTACGAGATTCCCCGTTATCGGACCTTAACATTGCTCACATGTACGACACAGAGGGCGTTAATAAACCGAAAATAATAGAGAAAGAGTAAAATTCTTGCTGTAAACGTTGTTTTAGCAATTTCTTGAATATTGTAATAAATTGAGTAATTTCATTCGCTGCATGCAGATATTAGATAACTAGATAAAGTCTCTATTTTCTTTTGGCTAGATATATTTATTATTCCATAAGAATTAAAAATATTTGGGTAATTGGATAAGTGGAGTAAATTTTCAGACTTGTAATAATAGATTAGTGTCCTGACTTTTAAGTCTACTCTCTAAATTTAAATCAGTAAAAATCTACTGATTATTAGTGAAATTTGACTGATTCAAATAGCTAAAAAGAGGTTACTGTAAATCAGTAAAATTTCACTGATTATTTCAGTGAAAATTGACTGATTTGACAGTAAGAAATATTTTTTTCACTGATGAATCAGTGAAAAGTAACTGACTGAACAGTGAAAAATATTTTTTCACTGATAAATCAGTGAAAAGGCAATTCACTGATTAAATCAGTGAAAATTTGACTGATTCAGATTTAGAGAGTAGAACTCTCTAATTTCAATATGTTATACTATATGTTTTACTGATTTCTTGATGAATGTGGCTCAAAACAACGAATTGTAAAGCTTTAAATAAGTCACTGATGGAAAATACCATGAAAAACTAATGATTGAAACACTCAGGAAATATTTGGTTAATTTAACTGAAATTTAGTTTGGTCAAACAGAGAATTTGTTTCATGTACTCAAAGATCCACTGAAAAAAATGATTACTTGGAACTACTATTTAAACTTATAAAATATTTCACAATTTTTACTAAACTACGTTTCAATTTAGGGAAAAACATGTCATATTGAGAATTTTTCGTAGCGAAATATTAAAATTATGATGAACTATATAATAATTTACTATAGATTCTATCAAACTTTACTACAATCTACACTGTTAAAAATCTTATTAATTTTAATAGAATTTAATATACAAGTGGTAAATTAAAATTAGTAGATTTGTTTATTATAAAAAATTAATATAAATTCATATTAAATTACATGTAATGGAAGTTTAATAGAGAAATTAATAACAGTTTATACTGCATTTTCATATAATTTTTCGAATCTTTAGTATTTTGACTACGAAAAATTTCTAGTCGACTAGGAATAATAACTATTAAACCTCGATTTTCCCTAAATTCCTAATATTTTTTAGAATTTTAATAATAAATTGAAAATTTTATTGCTATAAGAAGTTTTTCCGTGTTGTGACATTAAAGAAAGTTGTACCAACTAATAAAGTAACTGCAGTATATTTTAAAAACCGGAGTAGTTGGCTCAACTGACCGTTTTTAGTGTGGTTTGTTTGGATATGATTTGGTTAAATCACACACATATTTCACTTTATTTAATCATATTTTGCGTAACATAACCAAAGATTTTGGTTCAGTAACCAAAATGATTTATTTAGATCAAGTCAATTTATTTTTTGGTTGAATCAAAAGAGAAGAGCATTTTCAATTTAAAAATTTTATTGAATACCAATATATATTTTTTTAAATTTAGAAAAATATAAAGATTTAACAAATTTTAAAATTGGATATTTACTTATTTAAATGTTGAATATATCGAAGATTCAATCCTTGTGGTCCACAAACATTATAGACTGTATTTTCATATGACATGGAAAAATATTAAAATATCTATTAATTTCAAAATTACAAGAAAAATGATAAAACAGTGCCATTTTGTTTCGAAAAAAAAATTTTGTCATCGTTCAATGAACGTTCAAAGCTGTAAGTACATCAATATATGCCGTAAATTAAAATTTATTGAAGAATCAATCACGGACTGATTCAGGGAAAGGTTTCTTTCTATTTATTTATTTTTTATGTTTTAAAATTTTGCAGTTATATTCATGCATAAATAATGAATACAAAGTAATGTTTTCAAAAGAAAATATTCGATTTTCAGCAAGTTATCAACCATCTCCTGAATCTTTAAAAAAAATAAGTTCTCCCACTGCTGCAGAGATTGTAGCCTTCACAGTGCCTCAAATAAAAAAAAACCAAAAATTTTATTAAACTAGAATATATTTCCTATACAATGACCCTCGATTGTATAAAAAAAATTAAAACGCAACAAAATGGCGGATTTTTGAAAAAGAAAATATCAAAATTTGCTCAAAAATCTGATGGTTTTTGACTTGAAAAAATTATATTTTTTATTCAATCATAAAACTGAAGGGTCATTGTATGGAAAAACAAGTACACAATATGCTAAAAAAAGACCAAAGTCGATCGGATGATTTTTTATCGAGTTACAGCTTCAGCAAATTTGAAAAATGTAGTTTTGAGAAAAACGCGTTTAAAGATAAGAGTACACTGAGAAAAAAATGCTATTGAATCAAAAGCATTTCTTTCCAAAAGCATGTATACTATGAATTCATAAAAATGAATTCATAAAAAACAAGAACCAATAAATATGTTACTAATTCTATAGCATATTGATTTGAATCCGTGATATACATGCTTTTGGAAAGAAATGCTATTGATTCAATAGCATTTTTTTCTCAGTGTACTGATTTCATTGTTATAAATTTAAAAATCATACCTAGAGCTAATCTGCTATTCTAGGATCATGAAATTTACCTTCCTCTTCTTCAAAAGGCGCCTTCTGGGCTGTTGAAAAATGCAAAAAAAAAAAAAATCGAAATTTTCAAAATTTCAAACTAGTGAAAATATATTTTGAATGAAGACTCGAAAAGTGAAGCAATAACAAAAGTAAAGGTAGTGAATGAATAGTTATGGAGGCCATGGGAGAAGAAAGATAAAGATAAGCAGGTAGAGCTCATGATTTAAAAAAGTAGGGGGAGGGGGTTTAGAGTAAAAGGAGAGAAGAAGTTCAAGAGAACAGGTTCGCTAACGGACACCTCAGCTGCCAATTTACCGGGCGCACGCAACTAGGCAGTCATATTTTATTTACGATATAATTGAGATATATTGAAACGTGAGATACAGACGTCCAGCTGCGTTCGCGTGGAAGAATACATACCGCTCTTGCGATTCTCGCTGAGCTATAATTTAGTGTACATACAAAAAGAAGCCTAATGCATCTTATTAGAAGCAAGATCAGAACAAGTGAGGTGCCAGGAGAGTCGCGTCTGGAATTCACATTACTTCTATCTAGCTACCTACTTCCTATTCCGAGACTCCAACGAAAGCTGAACTGACAAGCACGCGATTCCACACCTCGAATTTCCAATTTTTAGTTTCACTTATGATTGGATCTGTTACTTGATTAACATTCACGAGATTCGGGATTAATTAAGATATTTCATTGGGCCAGTACTCCTTGTATAGTTTAATGAATTTTCATAAATTGTAAAGCCCCGTGCAGGAATTCCCTAACCTGGCGCTGGCCTGGCTTGAAATGATCAAGTAGATCTAGGCCCGGCCTGGTTGATTCAAAATCTAGATGGCGTTGCAATAATCTGAATGACAGGGCAGCTAGTTATTTTGAAATTAGATCTTATAAAGCTTTGAGAATTTTAACCAGAAGCGCCTTTAATTGATGAACTTACAGTTTTGAACATTTATTGAACGATGAAAAATTTTTTTTTTTTAAACTACACACCGATCAAAATTGTGGGACCATCTGTTTTTTGATGATTGCTTAAATTATCTTAATTTTAATTCTGTGAGTGATAAAATTTGTTCTCTTGATAAATTGAATGCCATGAAAATTGTCTATAAAATGAGTCCAGAATGAAGTCGTTTCGTTAAATTTTGAAGAAGGTATTATAAAAAAAGGCAAATTTTAATGTTTTCTTAAATTTTAAATAGCTTCCGAGATAATCAACATTTTTTAATGTTCTTGGACTCATTTTAAAATTAAATTTCTACAGAATCGCAGTAAATAGTCATCATAAATGTATAATTTTTTTCTTGAATAGTGCATAAGGTTAAAGTTCGAATAACAAAATTGGAAAAATTCCATTATTGCTTTTGCTGAGAAAAACATTCTTATAAAATATATAAAACATATATAATCATGAATTTTCTATAGAAATCCCTTAAAATATATATTTATATTAAACTTATAAGATATTTACGTCCGACTAATTCTCTTCATTGAATGCAGGAAAATGACCAACCTCGGACAATCTGGATGTTTTTTACAATCTCTTTAATGACGTTTCGATGACTACTATGTCATCCTCATCAGATTTTAAGAATTGGTTTTTTTTTTTCCTTAAATATATAAAAATCAAAATACCTGTGATATTCTGTCGCATTTTTTAACACACTTAGAGGAACATATCTCCAATCGATTTTTTATACTATTTATCATCACAATTAAAATTTTGTTTAAATATTCTGTCAAAAATTGATAAAATTGGAACATTTGTCGCAATTTGTTTATACATAGGTCAATTATTAAAACTTTTTTAATTTCCAATTTTTGTCAAATTCAATGAAAAAAACTATTGCACTCAGCAAAGATGGATAAACAATAATAGCATTAATGTGATGTCTGACTTAAAAGATCACAATGCTTATTATGATATTATTTTAGATCATCTCACATAAATTTTAATTTTTAAATATATTAATTATCCTTATAATTTGATTCTATATTCTTAATATTCAATATTGTTTTCATTTCAATTAAATTAAGTTATTCCTTATTACTACGGCACTGTTTCAAATTCGTAACATACAAATGTCCGTTTTCGTTTTTGTTTACTACTTCTCAGTATTCTGTTAATATCTCTAGTGTAACCACAAATTTTTATTACAAAAAATTTTATGAAGGAAACTTGTTATCCATCTTTGCTGAGTGCAATAGTTTTTTTCATTGAATTTGACAAAAATTGGAAATTAAAAAAGTTTTAATAATTGACCTACGTATAAACAAATTTCGACGAATGTTCCAATTTTATCAATTTTTGACAGAATATTTAAACAAAATTTTAAATGTGATGATGAATATTATAAAAAATCGATTGGAGATATGTTCCTTAATGTGTGTTAGAAAATGCGACAGAATATCACAGGTATTTTGATTTTTATATATTTAAGGAAAAAACAATTTTTATTTTATTCTCAAGAATTTCTTCTTTTTTTGTATAATTATTATAGAATTTTCAACAACAAACCAATTCTTAAAATCTGATGAGGATGACATAGTAGTCATCGAAACATCATTAAAGAGATTATAAAAAACATCCAGATTGTCCGAAGTTGGTCATTTTTCTGCATTCAATGAATATATTTATATGATTTTTATTATGATTTTCCTACAGATTGAATGTTTTCGAATTTTCCCTTCTTTTTTGTTGAAATTTTAACTTTTTGCACTATGCAAGAAAAAAATTATTCTGTAGGAATTTAGCTTTGAAATAAGCCCAAGAACATTAAAAAATGTTAATTATTTCGAAAGTTATTTAAAATTCAAGAAAGCATTGACATTTTTACTATTTTTGCAATACTTTCTTCAAAATTTAACGAAAGGACTTCATTCTCGTCTCATTTCATAGAGAATTTTCATGGCATTCAATTTATTAAGAGAACAAATTTTATCACTTACATAATTAAAATTTGTATTAAAATCATATTTATTCAATTTTTGAATGAAAAAACTTTGATTCAGACTATTTTTTTAATGTAGTAAATTGAATAAATTTCCTAATTAAGATTCTTATTTTGGCGATTTTAAGGCCACAGATCAACCAAACCACGTGACTGAAATATGTATAAATTCATTCCTGTAAAATAACTTTTTTAACTTACAAAATATCTTCCTGAAAATTTGGAAAAAATTTTACATTTGGATAAAACTTCAGTTACTCAAAAGCAACTGCATTTTCTTAAATTCTATCTTAATTCCACGAAATAGAAAGGGCATTTAGAATCAGTTACGTGAGTCAGAAAATTCCAACAGAAATTTATAACAGTATAGTCATATTTCTGACTTCGTGTTCCCTAAATGTGAAACAGTTAAATTTTTATTGAATTAAATCCGTGGCGTATACACTTTTACGGTGCAAACAATTTTTGGTTGATCCAGATAGTATACCAAAAAATAGATTAAGGTAGTACGATCACAAAAATTAGACCTCAGGCAAAAATAGATAATTTTGCTTTCAAAAATAGCAATATTATTACTGGAGGGCTAATTTGAAAGAGAAAAGATTATTTTTCATGAAAAAATTTGAAACACATAAAAATAATGTTATTAATAAATTTTATTTTTGCCCAAACTTATTTTCTTATCGCTTCGAGCCAAATTTTTAAAAATTATTTGATAATAATTAATTCAATTTCAAAAATAGGAAACGGTCAAGTTGTAGAGAATCTTTTTTATAAAAAAATGAACCGTGATTTATTAGAATCGCATCATTTTTAAAACTTTGGCTCGAAGCGATAAGAAAATAAGTTTGGGCAAAAATAAAATTTATTAATAACATTATTTTATTGTGTTTCAAATTGTTTTCATAAAAAATAATATTTTCTCTTTCAAATTAGCCCTTCAATAATAATATTGCTATTCTTGAAAGCAAAATTATCTATTTTTGCCTGAGATTTTCATGATCGTACTACCTTAAGACTGTCATATTTTGAAAATTTTTAGGACACACCCTGAAAAAAGTTTTATTTAAATTTAAGAAATCGTTTTTTTTAATTTCATTTCTTCAATTCGAAGTAAAAACACCTTTAGAACAAAACTAAATTTATTCGATTTTAAGAAATCACCTTTCTAGCCTTTTTCAAATGAAAGAAATTATTTTATTAACATTACTTATTCGATTTAAAAAAATATTTATTTGTTTCAAATACAATATCGGCAAAAACTTAAGAAATAATTTATTTGATTTTATTATCTTGAATGAAGACAATTTTTTCTTTAAATTCAAGATAATATTTCTGTTAATCACATTACACATATACTTTTATGACTTCGGCAACATTCATTTCTTAAATTTAAAGAAAAAAACAATCATGAAATTTCTTTAAATCAGAGAAACTTTTCTTTGACTGTATAGAAATGTACAGATTGTTTCAGTTAAGATTTATTCTTAACTAGTAATTTAAAAACCAAGTTAAATTTTAAAAGCATTTAGTACCTACAACCCTCTTTTCTGATTTCTTTTACGAAGCGAGGGTACGCGAAAAAAAACGAGAACCATGAACATAACGTACTTTCAACGCCCGTCAAATTTTAATATCGCGCAACATTGATTTTCCATTCTGACGCTCAGTTTGCTTAAATGAGATACGCAAAGACCTCGATTTAAGTGATCAACTAAGAAAAAATATATCCTTAAACGCGAGTCTCGTTAAATGTTCGCTAAAAAATTGTTCTAAGGTTCTTCATTTTCTGAATAAAGAGATGAATTGTGGTCATCACGTAGCATAATTTAATTTAAGAGGATAACCATAAGAATGTAAGTTAATTTGTGAATGTTGGTATAATTTAATGCATAATGAAAATGACCATGTTGAAGTAAATTATAAACCTTGTTTGTATCAACTTTTATATTTTTCCAGCGAAATAAAAAAAATTAGATTAATCTTAAGAATCTTCCATTATATTACACTGAGAAAACAGTTTCTTTGATATACGGTCTTTGAGGCCGTGTAACTTATGCTATTCGCGACTGAAAAAATTGAGAGGGACATATTTGTGAAGTTCAAGACGTGCCCTTTCTGATGGTAAACACTAAATTGATCTAAAAAATTATTAATTATAAAAATATTCAGTTTAAAAAAAAAAGCACGATTTTTTCGATCTTTTTTTTTTTGAAAGCGAGTTTTGAAAGGTTTCCCGGTCTGTCAACGACCTGGAACATTTTTAACCGGTGGAATAAATGTCTGAACTTTAAGAAGGTGTAGTTCAGAGATTAATTTTTCACTTTTGTCTTTACAAAATGGCGCCCGAATTACAAAATTTTCACGAATAAATTCAGGATTTTTTTTGTCAGAAAATACGAACAAACCAAGGAAATCACTAAGAATGAAAAGTTGTTAGAAACACTCAAAGATTACGTCTGAATTTTTTCAAAACGTTTCGAGCAACTTTTCAATTTTGGAAATAGCATAATTTTTTCAAAATAAATAAATTGCTCAAATCAACCCGAAAAAATTTGTATGTATTCTATCACCAATTTTAAGAACTTTTTATTCTTGGTAATTTTCGCTATAAGTCTATTGCTTTCAAGAAAAAAATTCTCAATAACCTCGAAAGTACCGCAGTATTGGGAATTTTTTTCTTGAAAGCAATAGACTTATAGCGAAAATTACTAAGAATAAAAAGTTCTTAAAATTGGTCATAGAATACAAAAAAAAAATTTCGGGTTAATTTGAGCAATTTTTTTATTTTGCAAAAATTATGCTATTTGCAAAATTGAAAAGTTTCTACGACCACAAACTTTAAACGGCCTTTTCTCGAAACCATGTTTTTTAAAATTGCGTAAGTGATAATAAAAAAACTAGGGAATCGATTTTCATCATCTAGCATTCATTTTAAAGAGCATAAAAAACTGTTCTATATAGACTAAAGATTAAAAAAACAAATTATTTTGGGACCATTTTTGACTGGAAGCACAACGAAATTTTTCGTCAAAATCGTAATTTTTTTTTTGAGCCTGTTTTGAAGGATTAAGTTTCCAATTTCGCAAATATTTCAGTCTATCCACTAAAAAAAACCCTCTCGAGTAAGAAAATGTTTGGTTTGTTGATTTCAGATGAAAATTGCAGCCAGCATCGCTTACGCAATTTACGACGTCAGCGACGACATGGCTTTCAAGATCCTTGAAAAATTTGTTAATTTTCAACTTTCACTTTTGTAGAATATGTTTTTTTTCAACCTCAAACATCGCCTAAAATAAATGTTATACTGATTTAAAAAGAACTGTCTTCATTTCCCTACAAATCAGTTGCAAAAAAGACCTTTTTATTCGGCCTCTAAAGGTACTTCCCCCCTTAATGCCAATTTCATACGATGTTGTTAGTGATTGGCTTCAGGGTCCAGAAATAATAACTCAGAAGGTTATACATTCTTTCAAACGTTTTGACTCTGATCCGAATCCTCATCAGTGACCTTTATTTCTAAAATATCAAAAAATGTGAAAAAATGTAAACATGAGAAGATTTGCATAAAAATTACACAGAAAAAAACTTCGATGAAACACACATGAAAATTGATAGGAATAACAATTGAAATATAGAACATAAGCTTTGAAATACCTAACCTTAAAAACTACTTCCTAAACCCGAAACAGAAAAATCTCATTGATTCACAGAGAAAAACCATTGTTTCAAATGTTATAAGTTTTCCATATAGAAATCAGTGGAATTTACCTGACTCCGACAGGGAAAACTTCGATAAAAAACACATTAAAATTCTTTTTTCGACCAGCGTGCCATAAATTGGATTTTATTGCCCCGTGCCGGGCAAACAAATCCATTTTTCGACCCCCTCATAGAAAAAAAATCGTGTGCGATACGGAAAAAATATTCATTATACTAGTGTGGTTGTTACCCTCGCTTTGCTCGAGCACCAAACTTCACACTCGCAAAATAATTTTTTTCCCCTAATTGCACAATATACTATTGGATTAACAAATCGAAATATAGCATATAACTTTGAAAAACCTAAGCCAAAAAGTTAAAAAAGATTTCTACATTAACATTGCTAATCATTTTTTCCCAATTTGTAAGAGACTCAAACTTTCCTATAGAAGTGAATTGTGTCTTTTGTGTACTTTTAATATAAAAAATATAGGTCTGACGAGAAAAGCAGGGGAGTTTTGAGTTTAGTGGGTATTGCTTCGACTGAGTCCCACACCGTGCATTATCTATCTTCCCTGACCAGAAAAAAATAAATAAATAAATAAATAAATAAATAAAAACTATGAATGGATGGGGCATCTAGATTTTCCAACACTGAGAAAAATATGCTATTGAATTTATAGTATTTCTACTAAAAACATGTGTATCATTGATTCAAATCAATATGTAATAGAATTAGTAGCATATGTATCAGTTTTATTGGCATATTTTTTTGAATCAATAATATACACTGAGAAAAAAATGATATTGAATCAAAAGCATGTATACTATTAATTCATAAAAATATGCCATAAGAATCAATAAATATGTTACTAATTCTATAGCATATTGATTTGAATCCATGATATACATGCTTTTGGAAAGAAATGCTTTTGATTCAATAGCATTTTTTTCTCACTGTACAAGCTTTTGACAGCAATACAGTATTAATACAGTATGATATAGATGAAAAAGAATCAAGAAATTGTTTTTCCCTACAGAAAGTTGTAGGATTAAAGTTTTTTCGTTTCTTGGAAAACCACATATTTTAACATAACACACTGGTCACTAGGAAGTTATCTATGCAACTAAAGTTATGTTATGGCTTAAGATAAAAATTGTAAGATAAAAGTGGAGAGTATGGTTTTTCCTATTGAATCTAGAATTGAGATTTAAAGGGAGAAAAGAAAGAGGTGGAAGGATATTTGGAAGAATGTAACCTTGTGAGTTATTATTTTTGGACCCTAAAGCCAATGATTAACAACATCGTATAACATTTATTATTTGAAGCTCCATACAAGTCCTAATTACCTATAATAATGCCAATATTTCAATTTTCGATCATCATGAAGTAAAAGAAAATATACCTATAGAATATCAAATTGGATCTTCTGGAAGGATTGAATTGTCCTAAAATTGGACTTGGGTTGAAAACAGGTGTTTTTTTGAAGATAATTAAGATTCCTTCTAGTCCTTGGCCCCTTTCAGGTTAGTTCTGAGCTACCGCGATGGAATTTACCCATAAATATAATGACAGGGTTGGCCTACATAAGGATTATTATTGGTGCATTTTAGTACACCGGTTGCATGGGGGTGTTATTATTTCTACGTCGTTTACGGTCGTATACAAGAAAATAAATGGTTTCGTTTAAGGGACGTCGCAGAGGTTGGGATGATGATGCCCAAATTCATCTGTCACAGAATAAAATTTCAACGATGATGCAAGAAGACTCTTTCAAAAAAGATTTATTATCACAAGATTTATGGGACGTGCTGTGATCGTCGCTCTTTGTGTAAATTACACATCTTAGCAAAAAAAATTAAGAGATGTTTCTCATGTATGTTACAGTCTGAAAATGAATATCATCAAAATTTATATTCTTTAGAGTAACTTAATTATCGTTTTATAATAAAATAAAAAGCAATAATAAGAAAAAATAATAATAATGACATGATTCAGTCCGTACTGGCGGTATTGACGACCAGGTATATGTGACTGAGAATTAAAATTAACATAATAATATTGCGTTTTGACATTAACGGTTCTTTCAGGAAAATAATAAAAGAACGAGAAAAAAATTTGCCTTAACCCGGATTCGAACTGAGGACCCCAATTTACATAAAGTGTACGCCAACAAATTACGCCATCTCTGGAAATACCATTATTTTTAAAACTCAATTTGTCAGAAATCCGCGACGTTAAATGCGTTGCATGACATCTTTTAACAATGAGTATAGTTTTGCGCTTTGTCAATAATAATTGAGTACATTTTTCAAATTAACTCTTTCATTACCATAGAAAGAATAAGAGTTCAAAATTAACTACAAAAAGTTCAAAAGGAACCGCACTGGTTCAAAAAGAATCGGATTTAAACTCAAAATGAACCAAAGCCATTCCTTTTAGGCTTGTTGCTGTTAATTTATAACTCTTATATTTTTTGTGCGTGAATTGGAAACCAATTGAATTTTTGTCACACTGACAAAGAGTTAATCACTTTTGAAGATTTGACATAAATCTATTTCTTATAATTTTTAATCGAATAAATTCACTGCTCTCTTTTTGAAGCAATTATTCTACTGTTAAGAAGAATGTAGTGCGTTCTCAAAGAAAACACCTTGCGGCGTTAAACTGCCATATTATCATCTTGATGGATGTTGCGCTACGTGAATGACATTGTACATATACTTGGCGTTTCTGAGAAGATTTATAAGATCGAGCGATAGATACTACTAGGTTGCAGAATCTAATTGCTTTTCCTTTTGTTTTCTTATATAAAGGCAATCAAATTTCTCATAATGCAGTAGAGCAGTCGATAGTATCAGACGGAACAGTATTAAGTGACATTTATAAAAGGTCCAAATAAATGTATATAGTGAGGTAAAAGTATGTAATTTTAGTGAAAAAAAATATTCACAAGTAGGAAGTAATGGTAAAGAAACCGAAAATCAATCAACGAATCAGACTGGAAACAATATGTTGTTCAATCAATTAACCAATATGTCATTTAAATAGAACAGATATAGATGTTAATCAATTAATAATCAATACATTTCGATATTAAAGTAGATCATTATTTGATAATAAATTTTGATCGATGGATTTAAAACTTGACCGATCAGGTGTACCACTACTTCTGACTTCCAGATATTTCAGAATATCTTAGTAACTTGAGAATATTTCCAGGTACTACAGAATATGTTGGGTTACTCCAAATATACTTAAAGGTACTTCAAGAAATTACAATGTACTTTAGGATATAGCAATGTCTTTAGGATATTTCAAGATATTTCAGAGCACTTCAGGATATTCCACATACTTTAAAATATTTCAAGGTATTCCAATATATTTTGAGGCACATTAAGATATTACAAAGTACTTCAGGATATTTGATTTCAGTAACTTCGGAATATTGCAAGGTACTTCAGAATGTTTAGAAATACTTTAAGAAATTCCAGTGTACTTCAGAATATTTTAGTAACTTAAAAATATTTCTAGGTACTACCAAATATGTTGGGTTACTCTAAATATACTTAAAGGTCCTTCAAGAAATCACAATGTACTTCAGGATTTATCAGTGTCTTCAGGATATTCCAAGATATTTCAGAACATTCTAAAGTACTAAAAGATATTTTAGAGTACTTCAGGATATTCCACATACTTTAAAATATATCAAGGTATTCCAATATATTTTGAGGCACATTAAGATATTACAAAGTACATCAGGATATTTGATTTCAGTCACTTCAGAATATTGCAAGGTACTTCAGAATTTTTAGAAATATTTTAAGAAATTCCAGTGTACTTCAGAATATTTTAGCAACTTCAAAATATTTCTAGGTACTACCAAATATGTTGGGTTAATCTAAATATAATTAAAGGTACTTCAAGAAATTACAATGTACTTTAGGATATTTCTAGGTACTACTGAATATGTTTGGTTACTCTAAATATACTTAAAGGTACTTCAATAAATTGCAATGTACTTTAGGATATATTAGTGTCTTTAAGATATTTCAAGATATTTCAGAGTACTTCGGCATATTCCACATACTTTAAAATATTTTAAGGTATTCCAATATATTTTGAAGCAAATCAAGATATTACAAAGTACTTCAGGATATTTGATTTCAGTGACTTCGGAATATTCGAAAGCACTTCAGAATATTTCAAAATTCTTAAAGAAATTCCAGTGTACTTAAGGATATTTTATGGCACTGTAAGTTATTTCACATACTTGAAAATACTTAAAATTGAATACTTTATACTTCATCTGAGAAACGAAAAATTTTGTTGATTTAACAAGTATCTTTTTAGCACGATAAAAAAGATTGGTTACACAATTTTTTCCACCCTGGACATTTATAACTATGTAATTATATGCAGTGAGAGATATTTTCAAAGTAATTTTAACTAATACGTCCCAACTAATTGCTTTCATTAAAAGCTACGAAAAATGTAATTAATTCAACTAAAATAGTATGGTAAAAATAACCAATTATATATATATATATATATAAATTATCTACACCATCTTACTTAAACTAATAAAATTTTTTAGTAGCTTTTACTAAGGGCAATTAGTTAGGACGTATTAGTTGAAATCACTATGTGGATTTCCCTGAGTGTAATATTTAATTTCGAGTAATCTCAAAAACGTCAGTCAAAATTATAATATGTCGGAAAAAATTGGCTGTAGTAAAGATAATTTTGAAAGAGTGTCAAATTTCAAGCTTTCAAGCGTCATTATATAATACAAGCTGCCCTAATTAAGACCGATTTTCTCTGTTTCCTTACCGGTATTAGTGTCACGGTTAGCGCGCAATCTCGAAATCTCTAGTATTGTGTGTCGGTCCGTTCGTCCACTTACGTTCACGGCATGAATATTACATGCTTCTTACCCAGCGGAAAGATAATTGTCAAGAGTTCTAAATACGGGCTGAAACGGGTGGACAGAAAATGCATAATACATAATGCGACGAGAAACGAAAATTTATGACGCGCGCGAGCTCGGCGAGAATTAAATTCGCAAAATTATTCACTTTTAGAAACAATTAATGAAATAAGTCATAATAAAAAAAAATAGAAACCATCAAATATTAGAATAATTGTTACGGTTAAGAATTTATGATGCAATTGCAGGAATGCATTCTTTAATCGTGTACAAAACAATTAATATCCTCGATCACAACAATTTTTTTCAAATAAATGCTTATCCAAAGAGACAAAGTTAACGTATACTCAGAAAAAATATTTTATTGAATCAAAGAAAATTATTTGTTCGAAAGAATTTTTTTGATTTAAAGAAATGATTTTATTTGAATTAAATAAAATTTGTTTGATTCAAATAAATTATATCTTTGACCATATATCAATGAATTAATTTCTTTGTTTTTAAGAAAAATTTATTTGATTCAAAAAAATATTTATTTCTCCCAGACATTTTGTTTGAATTTAAAAAATGTTATTTAATTCAAATAAATATTTTGTTTGAATCAAAAAAAGCTTGTTAAACAAGTTTTTTTCTTTCATTCAAATATTTTTCCTCTGTGTAATTAATTCAAGAATGGAGGTTATCAGTTCAACTAAATGTATCGTTGCTTAATTATCAATAAATTTTATATAGGAAAATACAGTAATAACAATTCCAATTGATAAAATCAAGAGCTTCTTTGATTAAAAGAAAATGAATAATAATTCAGTAATTTATTGAGCAATGGAATTTATTAGATTATTGTTTGATTATATATTTCAAATACATAAACTGTTCTCTTGACTTTGACATTGAGTAGATATTTAGCATTTACGGGAATTATATTATCTCATTGTGACAATGAGGTTTCTCACACAGGTATACCTGTCCAAATACGATGGTACTTGCAAATGATTTATTAATTCGCTACACTTGGGCCTTATGCCAAACTCGCTACTACGTTTTTAATAGATCTGACCGTTTTCTAAAACCAGACGGTTGAGCCTCGAAGGCACGACCCATTTCCCGGACATAAATCACATTGACGTGCGGCGAGCCACGCTAGTTGTTATGGCATTTTCAAGGTGGGCATTATCGACGAACTGTCTGTAATTAAGCGAGATAGCGAGACAATCACCATCTTGATGAGAATCCGAAATTCAATTCAGCCTAGATTATCTGCTAAGAATAGTCGTTTATGGTTCTCGCAAAACTTTATTATACCAACTTTGTAAAAACCGAAAAAAAACGAATTTGTAAAAAATCTTTCGTCCTCGAACATGATTTATGAATCGAATCTTTGCTTCACTCTTCTAATTATTATCATTATTTGCTTTATAAGCAGATTGATGAATCAATCGAAAAAAGTTTGAAATTATTAATAGAATATTTCGACTGATTAGGTTCTGTCTAAATTTAAATTTGCCATGAAACCAGTGTGGATTTACTTTGATCTCATTTAGTCGACGTAGAAGTCATTCATAAGGATTAATTAATTTTTCTCGGTATTAAAAAGTTATGGAATAACTTTTTAATAGATTTTTGTTTTAGAAACTTTCTTTAGGGTGTGCCGGTTTTGGAAAAAATTACCTTAAGGTAGTTGTCGTGCCAGAAAACAGGTCTCTGGAAGAAAAAGGTCTTTTTAAAAAAAATTAAAAACTTGCGAAAAATAATAGTTTTAATAATGTATTTTGTGATAGATTTTTTTCTTACTGTTGCTTCTTAGCAACTTTTTAAAAATGATTAAATTCTCATAAATGGCTTATTATTTTCGGGAAGAATATCCTCTACAAGTCTACCATTTTCAATTTTGAAAGTAAAGTTTTCAGTAGCTGAAATCATTGGAACAATTTTTAAAATGAACCATTTTTTTACTAAAATAAGTATATGGTAAGATTATTCACTTATTTTCAAAATTGGAGACGGTAAAGTTAAAGAGAATATTTTCTCTGAAAAAATAAGCCATGATTTATAAAAATCTAATAATTTTTGAAAAAATTAGTATAAGAAGTAATCATAAGGAAAAATTATATTACAACAAATATTATTAAAAGTATTATTTTGTAAGTTTTACATTTTTTTCATGAAAAAAGACACGCTGATAATATCATTACAAATCTTAAAATCATAGGAAAACTTCTTTTTTAGAGACCTGTTTTTTGTTACAACTACCTTAAGGAGGTTTGACTGTGGCTAGGAAGCCCTTGCAAAGTTGGATTAATAACCACTTTAAAAAATCTTAGTGCTGTTATTCAATACACAATATTAGAGAAAAATACTCGCTTTACCAGGAAAAAATTTAAAAATATATGAACCATCATTTCTTGAAATCCGATCATTTTTAAAGAGTAAACTTGGAAAAAACTGCATTGAACATCGGCCTACAGTAATTGTTACTAAAAAATACATTTTTTATATTTTATATTTACATATAAATATATATATATATATATATTTATTTATATATATTTTTATATTTAATATTTTCAAAATTTTAAATTGTGTTTTGCAAGGGCTTCCTAAGAGGCTTCCTAGCCAAGCTCCAACCACCTAAAATACCGTTGATTGAAATGAAATAATTTATTTCTAGAAAAGACATCAAAGACAAATTTGTATACTTTCACCCCAGTAAAAAGAAAAATAGTGTGCAACACGGGAATAGTAAATTGTGCAACTAGAGAAAAACATTTATTTTGCGAATGTGGATTTTGATGCCTGAGCAAAGCGAGGACAGCAATCACACGTGTAAAATAAATGTTTGCTTTGATACCCGCGCGGGAAATGAGATTTTGGGGACCTGGCGCACAGCAAAAATGATCGATTCCACAATCGATGATAGGTCCGTATGATTAAACTTACTTTTCCACACTAGTGACCATTGCCATGTTGCACACGATTTTTATTCTACTTGAGGTTCAGGAAATGGATTTGTTTTCTCTGCAGGGGACAATAACATGCACTTTATGACCCGATAGTAGAAAAAAACATTTATTTTACTTATGTAAAACTTCATGACTTCAACTTCAACTTTGAACTTATGTTCAAACTTCACATTCACAAAATAAAAGCTTTTTCCGTGTTGCACATGATTTCTTTTCTACAGGGGGGTGGGGGGAAATGGATTTGTTTGCTCTGCAGGAGGCAATAACATGCACTTTATAACCGTATAGTAGAAAAGATAATTTATTTTGCGAGTGTGATGTTTGATGCCCTAGCAAAACGAGAGCAAACAACTACACGAGTAAAATTAATGTTTTTCCCTAGTTGCACAATTTTACAGCACTTCAAAAGAAAAGCTTCGGAACAAATTTACTCTAAATTAAAAAATTGAAATTTACAAGCCTTCAAGTTTGAAAAACTGAAGATTTGGGGAAAATTTTTATTATAAAAACGTTCAATTAAAAGAATATAGAAATACACTTTCTTTTGTTGATATTTTTAAAACTTTCAGAAGTTTTGAAATTACACAATTGAGACAATTGCAATTCTTAAGGTAGTTCGTCGACGAAAATTAGACCTAAAGTAAAAAAAAATAATTTTGTTTTCATGAACGGCAATATTATTAATGAAGGGCTATTTTGAAAGAGAATCGATTATTTTTCATGAAAAAAGTTTGAAACACAGAAAAATAATTTCATTAATAAATTTTATTTATTTAATTTTTTTTTTTTTTTTTCGGAGAAAAGATTCTCCACAACTTCACCGTTTCTAATTTTTGAAAATAAAATCTTTAAAAAAAATTTCCAAAACGAAATTTTTATAAAGAATTAGCTGAATTTGATAATAATTGATTCATTTTCAAAAATTGGTAACGGTTAAGTTGAAGAGAATTTTTTTATTGAAAAAGTGATGCGTAATTTATTAGAATCGCATAATTTTTTAAAATTTGGTAAGAAGCAATAAGAAAAAAAGTTGGGGCAAAAATAATCTTTTCTCTTTCAAAATAGCTCTTCAGTAATAATATATCTATTCTTAAAAGGAAAATTATCTATTTTTGCCTGAGATCTAATTTTCGTGGATAAATTACCTTAAGACTGCACATTTTTACACTCTCTAAATCTGAATCAGTAACATTTTCACTGATTGAATCAGTGATTTGTCTTTTCACTGATTTACAAGTCAAAAAATATATTTCACTGTTTAATCAGTTGATTATCACTGCTTGAAACAGTGGAAAAAATATTCTCACTGTTAAATCAGTTAGTTTTGACTGAAGCAATCAGTGGAATTTGACTGATTTACAGTAACCTCTTTTTAACTATTTGAATTAGTAAAATTTCACTGATAATCAGTCGATTTTGACTGATTCATATTTAGAGAATAGTTGTCTAATGACATGATTTCTCTTCTTGGAACTCTAAATCTTGAAAAAAATTTGAAAAATTTAAATGCTTTACATTTTTTAATTTTATTAATTTCCAAGTCATCCAAATTCAAGTGAAAAATGTAAATTTTAGCTAATTTTTATGACAAAAGTTGCTTAATGCAACACCAATGAAAAAATGTTTTCGCAATAAAAGTTTTTTCTTTTTTTTTTATCCTAAAAATTCTTTTTTATATAAAGAAAAAGATTCATATGGGTACATCAAAGAAGATTTATCAAAATCAAAAATAAAATTTATTGGAAAAGAGTTCAGACATTTAATTATATCAAACAGAAAGACTTGACCTGATGCTAATACATGAAAAATGTTCTGCCAATTAATTACCAAGGATCGACCATAAATTGAACATATATCCAAACATGTCACAGAAAAAATTCAACAACCACCACAAATTATCATTACACGTCCATAATATTCAGGTCGTTAATTACGACCATGACAGCGACGTTACTGATAATTGCTATGGAATATTAGTTAGCAATATTTCCAAGATCGTACGTGCTTTCGTTTTGCAATCTTCTGTCACAGCAAAGCAATTATAATTCCCCCGATATTGCGGTCGTTATAATTGGAATGGAGGCTCGATAATGGGGGTCCAAAGAAGATTAAGAATAGGATGCAGCGTCGACAGTGGGGTGAGTAGGAGAGAATAGGGGGTAGGCTAAAAAGAGAGAGAGAGAGAGAAAGAGAGACCCCTAGGTAGTCTCGATGACTTATGTGGCTCTGACGCTATCAGCGAAGCGTCTCAGGAGTCCGGCTTGAGCCCCGGACGCTGGTCCTCATAAATCATTGCGATCCACCCACGTTTCGCCTCTCTCCTTCTCTCTCTTTCCCTCCTCTTTTCCATTTCTCCCTCTCCCTCTTTTCGATTTTGTTTTCCTTCTTCTTTCCTATCTCTCTCTTTTTTTCTGTATCTTTTATTTTTGTTCGTTTTTCTTTTCATTTTCTCTCATCCTCATTATTTTGTCTTTCTCTTATAAATCTATCCTTCTTCGATGATCAAGGCAGGCTCAGATACAATATGACAATTAACAAGGTCAAGGGAATATTTTACTTATAATAGTCTGACCCTCGGGGTAATCAAAGTAGCTGCAAGAGTATTATTCTTCGCTTCGTGCTTTGGTATTGTATTGCCTCTGCCTTGCCCTTTTATATTATATAGAGAGCTAAAATAAATGTAAATGTATGCAGAATCAGAGTTGTGTGTGTTACAAGATAGTCATTCGCTTCGCGGAAGCAAAACCAAGATGCACTCGTCTTTACAGGCGTTTCACGTAACAAGATTTATTGTAAGGTGTCGAGCGGAATCTTTAAATTACAACAGTCACATAATATACTCCGAATTATTTGCAAGCATAATTGCTGTACCCCTAGGTTCGAAATTGTGACATTATTTTGACCATTTTGATACTTAAATTTTAAGGTCTTAAGGCCATATAATTTAATCACGTGGTCCGATTGATTCATGGCCTTAAGGTGTTAAACCAGAAGTAAGTGTGATACAAATTTTGTCCCTCATTATCCCTAGTTTGCTATAAAAATTTCCCACTTCAGAATCGTAGGAGTAAAAAAGGTTCTGATATTAGATCCTGATTTAATACTTTTCTTTGACAATTGGTAATGAATACTCAATTTTTACTTAAGGTAGTTCGTTCACGAAAATTGGACCTCAGGCAAAAATAGATAATTTTGCTTTCAAGAATAGCAATATTATTATTGAAGGGCAAATTTGAAGGAGAGAAGATTATTTTTCATGAAAAAAATTTGAAACACACAAAAATAATTTTATTTTTGCCCAAACTTATTTTCTTATCGCTTCGAGCCACACTTTTAAAAATGATGCGATTCTAATAAATCACGGTTCATTGTTTTAGAAAAAAGATTCTCTACAACTTGACCGTTTCTAATTTTTGAAAATGAATTCTTTAATGGCTGAAATTATAAAAAAAACTATTTTTCTAAACAAAATTTTTATAAACAAATTGCTGTATTTGATAATAATTAATTCAATTTCAAAAATAGGAAACGGTCAAGTTGTAGGGAATCTTTTTTCTAAATAAATGAACCGTGATTTATTAGAATCGCATCATTTTTTTAAATTTGGCTTGAAGCAATAAGAAAACAAGTTTGGGCAGAAATAAAATTTATTAATAAAATTATTTTATTGTGTTTCAAATTTTGTTCATGAAAAATAATCTTTTCTCTTTCAAATTAGCCCTTAAATAATAATATTGCTATTCTTGGAAGCAAAATTATCTATTTTTGCCTGAGGTCTAATTTCTGTGAACGAACTACCTCAATAGAAAAATTTCATTCAATTTGCATCAAAATTAATAATACAACTTACAAAAGTAACTTGTTACATTTGTGTGCAAATATTAACAAAAGAAATTTGAAATTATAATGTCATTTTGTACTTTTTTGGTGCAAAAATACTTAAAGTGAATAGAGTCGTGGTTTATATTCTACTTTGGACTTTTTTTGGCCAAATTCTCACTAAATTAAGGAGAGAAGGACACTTTTATAAAAAAACAAATCGTCTTCAATAGGGATTCTTAAGGTTCATTTTTAGTTTCAATACAGAATAATTATTCTCAAATCTGATTAATACCGATAGAAAGTCTTTTCAAATATTTAATATGTAAATTGACACAATAAAATCAAATTTTAAGAAAATTAATTATTTATAGTCAATGATACCATACCGGAAAAAAATAGACTTGTTTGCCCCGCACGGAGAGATAAAATCCACTTTATGACCCGCTAGTATAAAAATCCATTTTTCGACCCCCCTATAAAAAAATCGTATTAAATATTCATACATAAACAAATTATTCTTGGCAAAATAAAAAATTAAAGAGACAATTTTACAATAGTATATTGTGCAACTAGGGAAAAAGGTTATTTTGCGTTTGGCAACAATCACACAAGTAAAATAAATGTTTTCCCGTACTTTTTTTTTTCCCTAGTTGCACAATATACTATTGTAAAATTGTCTCTTTACTTTTTATTTTGACCCTAATAAGTTGTTCATGTATGAATATTTAATTGTACTTTTGACTTTAATATAGTCAAATTATTTCGTGAAATTAATAAAATAAAATGGCCCGATTGTAAAGAAAATATTAAAATATACCCTTTAACATCTTTCGTAATAAAATTAGAAGAATTATTTAAATGTTTAAGATAATTCTTTAAGACACGCCATTTTTTCCGAGTGGATTGATAAAACCATCAAAATAGCAACCTTTGCATTTTTAGTGTATTTAAATGTTTCTTACTTTACTTTTAATCCTTGGATATTGCAAAAAAAATGTCGAAGTACCATTTTTCATATTCATTTCCTAGATATTATACACGCAGAAAAAAAACTGTAGAATCAACAGATGTCATCTGCTAGAATAGGGACAGCAGATTTTTTTTGTAATATTTACAGATTTTTCTGTTGGATTTACAGATTGTTTGTAAACTCAACAGATGAACCTGTAAAATCTACAGAAATGTCTGTTAGAATTACGAATTTCTCTTTTTTCTTGAAATCCGCAATTCTAACAGACATGTCTGTAGATTTTACAGGTTCATCTGTTGAGTTTACAAACAATCTGTGAATCCAACAGAAAAATCTTTAAATACACTGAAAAAAATGGTTAGTAAAACCAACTACTTCAGTTTGTAAAATATGCCTCAGCTACTTTATTAGTTAGCACAACAATTTTTTTTGTTGGAGTTACTATCTCAATTGTTATCACAAGAACTTGGGTAATAACACCAACCAAAAAAATTGTTGTGCTAACTAATAAAATAGCTGAGGCATATTTTACAAACCGAAGTAGTTGGTTTTACTAACCATTTTTTTCAGTGTATTACAAAAAAAATCTGCTGTCCCTATTCCAGCAGATGACATCTGTTGATTCTACAGTTTTTTTTTCTGCGTGTAGAACAACTGAATGTATTAAGTGGTTTGATACTAAAGTGTCCATTCTAGACACAATTCCACTACTAATAGAAAATGAAAATTCTCATAACAAAAATCTATAACATTTGAGCATAAGAATTATTTGAATTTTGAAAACAATTAAAAAATTATTAATAACATAGATGAAATAAATAATAGAACATAAAGATTAACGGGGGCCCATATTAGGGGTCATGAACCCTTATTATTTTAAAAATGTTTATTTCTGAATAAGATTCAAAAATTTATAAATATGAGTAACATATCTAATATGCGGACTATTAAGGGGGTTTTCTATTGTCAAAATGTCAAAAAATCGAAATTTCTTATTTTTAATTTTCTGAAAGTATTTTATATATTTTTAAAAGTCCCCTCTTAAAGTATTTTTCATAGAGCTGGAATCACAGATTAAACGTAAGTCTAAATTTATATAAGATTTTCATACTTAAAACTTTATACGTGTTTTTCTCAAAACGATCTTTTTTGTCGAGCATAATGAATAAAAAAAATGAACCGATCTTTCTCCAAATTTGATACAATGTTAGTAGCTCCATTCCATAGAAAAATAATAATTTTTTGATAATAATTTATACTTTTTTATTAATATTAAAAAAAAAACAAAATTATTTTTCCTTCAAATAGGTGAATTTATTACGGGTTATAGTGGCATTTTTTCTGATCGATAACACATTCAATTTTTTTATTTTAGATTCGCCAATGCAGAATTATTACCAACGCCAGCAGCAGTGAAGTTTGCAGACATTTTTTCAACGCCACACTCAGAAAAAATATTTTATTGAATCAAAAAAATTATTTGTTTGAAACACTTTCTTTGGTGTAAAGAAATGTTTTGTTTAAATTAAACAAAATTTGTTTGATTCAAACAAAATATATTTGGACGAAATAAGTATTTGTTCGAATCAAATAAATTTCTGCCTTAAATCAAACAAATTATATCTTTGACCATATATCAATGCATTAATTTCTTTGTTTTGAAGAACAATTAATGTGATTCAAACAAATATTTATTTGGTCCAAAGATATTTTGTTTGAATCAAACAAATTTTATTTCATTTAAACAAATCATTTCTTTAAATCAAAGAAAGTCGTTCAAACAAATTATTTTCTCTGATTCAATCAAATCTTTTTTCTGAGTGCATATAAAAAATGTTCAAATATTAAAATTTAATATTGTTACATATTTTTTTTCTATAAAAAACATTCTTTATAACAACAAAAAATCGAATCGTAAGCAATTGTTTTTATACAAAAAAAAGTTACTGACAATTTTCTTGACCATCACAGCAGAAAGCCTCCTTAAGTAATTACAAAGCATAAATTATATAAAGGTGAATAAAAATAAGAATTAATTCTCCAACGGACTAAAATAATATATTTACATAATAGAAAAAAATTTGAAATTGACTAGACGTTTCTTGAGGGAGAATATGATTGCCTAGCTTTTTAATTCAAAGATTTTAAGGGGTTGCCAGTCTCAAGTTGTCTTAAAAGTCTTTCTTCTACTTCAAATTTAAGAGTTTTAATCACGATATTTCGTGGAAGAAGTGCATTTAGAGTCAAGTAACTTGCTCAGAGGAAAAGGTGAATCTGACTCCAGTATATATTTGAGGGTTAAGTCGCTTTCGGCACCAAAAGGGCCCGGTCATTGTCATTCGAGGGCGCCCCCGCCGAGAGATACAAATGACAAAGATACCCTCAAAGGAGCTACCGTATTCGCGCTTATCTGTGAAAGCCATCAAGAATGTTTTTTTCGCTTCAGTTCAGACTCCCCTTAAGTTAGCTCGAGTAAAGAGAGAAAGAGAGGAAAGGAAGGGCATATACAAAGACGCCAGGCGGTATAACATTTTTATTAGGGCAATTCCGGCGACCTACAAGTGGTTGCGAATCTCGCTTTAAATAGCTCTACCCTACGCAATCCTACGTCAAAGTTACATAATCCGTAAAGCATTTCAAAAAAATACTATTTTCATTCAATTTTGTTCACGTATTATAATATTTTATAGAATTTTCATTAGTTGCCTCTAGGAGCCATTTTATTATTTTACTTCTCTCTAAATCTGAATCAGTCAAATTTTCACCGATTGAAACAGTGATTTGCTTTTTCACTGTTAAATCAGTTAATTTTCACTGATTCATCAGTGAAAAAAATATTTCCCACTGTCAAATCAGTCAATATTTACTGAAATAATCAGTGAAATTGGACTGATTTACAAAAACCTCTTTTTAGCTATTTGAATCAGTGAAATTTCACTGATAATCAGTAGATTTTGACTGATTTAAATTTAGAGAGTTGCTTACCTGTAAATCAACATCTTTGCAAAATGCAAAATATTCAAGACCACACAAAAATTTATCAGTTAACTTCAACGGATTTACAACTATTTGAGGTAGTTTTCATTTACGAAAATTAGACCTCAGGCAAGAATAGATAATTTTGCTTTCAAGAATAGCAATATTATTATTGAAGGGCTATTTTCAAAGAGAAAAGATTATTTTACATAAAAAAAATTTGAAATGCAGAAAAATAATGTATTTAACAAATTTTATTTTCACCCGAACTTTTTTCCTTATCTCTTCATACCAAATTTTAGAAAGTATGCGATTCTAATAAATCACAATTCATTTTTTCGGTAAAAAAAATTTCACAACTTTACTGTTCCAATTTTTGCAAATAATAATAAAAATAATAATAATTTCGATCCTTTCTGGTGCATGCAAGATGCACCCTTTCAAATTTTTTTCGGATTTTATAAATATTAACATCTGAAAATTAGCCATTTTATATATTTCACGAAACCTAACTAACAAAAACATTCATACGTTTTTTTTTTATTGATGTGACAAAATATTTGAAATTTTTAAGTAATTTACCATCTAAGATTGTCGATTCACGAACGTGTTTGCAATTAAACTTAATAGATGTCATTTCTTCTAGCCCGGCTATATCAAAAGTGGAATATAAATAAATAGTAATATAAATAATAATAAAATATAAATATCAACATCTGAAAATTAAGCATTTTATATATTTCACGAAACCTAACTAAATTCTTTAATGATATAATATAATATAATATGATATAATATTTAAAGAATTTTAAAATCTTTCTGTGGAAAAAATGACGCTTTCGACTGCGCTGGGATTCGAGCCCAGGTCTTTCGATTGCCGGTCGACTGCTCTAACCACTGAGCTACACAGGCGTCCGACATCTCTTTCTCCACAGGAAGATCTCCTTATATCGCCTAGTGGCTCAGCCTTGCGGCTGTAAATGATTTCAAATTAATTAGTTGAGTTTGAAATTTTTGTCACTGCCTACATTATCGGAGGATCACTAGTCGCGTATCAGATAGGATACGTTGTCGACAGGTGTCCTCGTAGACATCGACCGGCAATCGAAAGACCTGGGCTCGAATCCCAGCGCAGTCGAAAGCGTCATTTTTTCCACAGAAAGATTTTCAAATTCTTTAAATATTGAATTTATTTGCATTATTTGCGATATAAGAGTTTGAAATTGTCTACGAGGACACCTGTCGACAACGTATCCTATCTGATACGCGACTAGTGATCCTCCGATAATGTAGGCAGTGACAAAAATTTCAAACTCAACTAATTAATTTGAAATATGATATAATAATGATTAAAAATCAATTTTCCAAAACAAAATTCTTCTAAACAAATAGCTGAATTTGGTAATAATTTATTCATTCTAGAACATTGAAAACGGTTAAGTTGTATAGAATCTTTTTCCTGAAAAAAATGGCCTATTAATTAGAATCATATCATTTTTAAAAATTTGGTATGAAGCTTTAAGAAAAAAAGTTCGGCTAAAGATAAAAGTTGTTAAATGCATTATTTTTCTGCATTATAAATTTTTTTCATGCAAAATAATCTCTTCCCTTTCAAATTGGCCCTTCAATAATAATATTGCTATTCTTGAATGCAAAATTATCTATTTTTGCCTGCGGTCTAATTTTTGTGGTTCAACTACCTCAATCAATAAATTGTAAAACGCAAAAAATAATAAATCTCTTTAAATCTAGTTAGTTTGAACTTTTTTACCTTGCGATACTTTTATTTGCAACATTTTTATATATTATATGCCCCAATAATTTCCGTGACCCGCAACATACACATATCGATACCCACGTTCCAATATGTCGTATCCCACAAAATTTGAGAAATTGACTTTTTTTGAAAAATGGACTAATAATAATGTTTTACAGCTTTGCATTACAATATTGTGAGTCAAATTGTTTATTTAATATTTTTAAATAAATATTCTAATATGTCGTATCCCAAATGCCGATTTTCACGAATTCTAATATGTCGTATCCCACATCCATTGGTTAAGTCAGCGCCAGCGATGTGACAGTCAATTTTTATTTTGTGATTAGTCTTAAGTTTATTTTGAGAAATTATTTAATAAAATGAGTAAGAAGGTAATTACAAATAATATTTTTACAACTCCAATTAAATCTAGAGCATTGGCTGAAACCTCTGTTTGTAGGTCGATTAAAAAGAACTAAAAGTAAATGGCAACAATTACAGGCATTAAAAAAAGTGTTGCTGAGAGATACACACTGCTTCTATGATAATATAAAATATATTGATGTTACTGACTCTACTTCTGACCAATCTCCATCAATAAAAAATTTGGGAGCCGAGAGTAAAAATATAGTTAAGGTAACTGAAAAGACTAAGAGTAAGAAACGAAAAGCTAATCAAGTTAATCTTGGTGTTAAAAGCAAAGTACTGCGTACTAATAATAGATTTTAAAAACCTGAAGATAATGTTATTAATTATAAAAAAAAATTGTGATAATACCAGACGAAAGAGAAGAAATTTTCAACAATCTCAGCAAGAAAATGTACCTGAAGTAAAAAAAAAAAAAATTAAGAGTACTTAAAATGAAAAAAAAAATGTTTTAAGCAATATTGAAGATAGTAAAAATAAAATGTATCAATAATGTTATATTATAATAATTATGAATTAAACAATACAAAATAAGAGAGAAAAATGTTACGTATGGGATGAAACAATATTTAATTATAAAACGATTAAATCAATTTTCTTTCTAAAATACATTTTAATTTTTTCTTCTTGCGTAACCCACGTAAATATCATAAAATTTATTTAAATAATTTTTTTTGCTTTAATTATTATTATTTATGCATTTTTATGAACGTATAAAACAAAAATTTGTTTACATTTATTTATTTGTGCTAGCAAGACGTTTTTATCGTCTCCTGAAAAATTTTACAAATGTGGGATACGACATATTAGAACGTGGGTATCGATATATATATATATGTATACCATCCGAAATTCCTACATTGTGAAAAAATGCTACTGAATTTAGAGTATTTCGGCCAAAAGCATCTACATGATCGATTTAAATAAATATGCTATAGAATTTGTAGCATAATTTTTGGTTTCCATATCATAGTTTTTCAATCAATAATAAATAACATACTCTCTAAATCTGAATCAATCGAAATTTCGCTGATTGAATCAGTAATTTGCCTTTTCACTGATTCATCAATGCAAAAATATTTTTCACTGAAAAATCAGTTAATTTTCACTGATTGAATCAGTGAAAAAAGTATTTTTCACTGTTAAATCAGTTGATTTTCACTGAAGTAACCAGTGAAATTTGACTGATTTACAGAAACCTCTTTTTAGCTATTTGATTCAGTCAAATTTCACTGATAATCAGTAGATTTTGACTGATTCAGATTTAGAGAGTAGTTTTGGCAAAAATGCTATAGATTCAATAGCAATTTATTCTCAGCTTATGCATCTCTTATGCAAATATTGAAATGATTCGTGACTAAATACAAATGCTCGTTTATATGCTTCAAATGATCAGTAATTGTTTTAAAGATGAACAACCATCGATTAGATTGAAGATTAAATAAAATTTTGTACTCATGAATAGAAAAGTAACAGCGTGGACTATTAAAATATTTGAGAAAATAAAAGTATTGTTGGGAAAGAGGGCTTGACTAATCCTAAGGCATATGGCAACCAGAATTGTCGTAAGATTCGATTACGTTACTTAAGACAAGGGAATAACCCATGGCACAGTGTAACGTTGCGTAGAACTCGCTACTGCGCGAGAGATGTCCTCATGATAAACACAGGCTTTGTTCTACTCTTATGAATAAAACATTCGATAACGCATCTTAAACCATACGAAATGTATAACCACACTGAAACCACGCTCTTCTTGATCCCCTCATTCTTTCGCTCCAGTCCCTCACTTATCTAAAGTCACTCGATTTTTTTCTTATACAAAGTGCCTGCACTGAATATGGTTCACTATCTTCTTCTTTAATAAAATCGGTCATGAATTGTTTTAAACTTGGTATGATGAGCAAACATATAACATATAACTCATTGATTTCTACGTTAACGATATTTTTTTGTATTTAAAATTATGTCCATTCAAAGTAAGATATCGAGTTTTGATGATTATAAACATTTAGAAGTTAAACGAATAAAAATAAATAAATTAGAAATCTTCTAGGCCCACTTCGAGAGCGCAGGCACATTCTTATCACATAACCCAAGTGCGAAGTTAGACACGGCCCAACATTGGCCCAGCATTGGCAAAGATTTTGTCGAACTCTGGTTTTCTCACTTCCAGAATGGTTTGCCGTGGTAAAAGTACATAGGTCAGACTTTGGCTCTTCTACTTTCGGAAGTGGATGCCATAGAAAAAGCGACAATAGGCTTGGTATAGGGCCGATACTGGGCCAAGTTTCGGCTGAAGGTCGGTAAATTTAAACAGGCGAGAAAGGCCGCCAGCGTCGGCCCAGCAATTGACCAATGGAAACGGCGACATTGGCCCAATAACAATAGCCGACAATTGGTTGCCGAGATTGGGCCAATATTACGCCGTATTATCAACTTCGGTAATTCGCACTTGGGAACTCGCGCTTCACTACCGACATTCACAATCGAAAGGAAGGAACTGGGACTCGAGATTTAAAGGAAAGCTTTTGATTTTGAATGTTATTTTTAAATATTAAAACAAACAATATTAGCCTCATAAAAAATTACCAAAAACTTTGGTTAAGGTAGTACGATCACGAAAATTAGACCTCAGGCAAAAATAGATAATTTTGCTTTCAAGAATAGCAATATTATTTCAAATTAATTAGTTGAGTTTGAAATTTTTGTCACTGCCTACATTATCGGAGGATCACTAGTCGCGTATCAGATAGGATACGTTTTCGACAGGTGTCCTCGTAGACAATTTCAAACTCTTATATCGCAAATAATGCAAATAAATTCAATATTTAAAGAATTTGAAAATCTTTCTGTGGAAAAAATGACGCTTTCGACTGCGCTGGGATTCGAGCCCAGGTCTTTCGATTGCCGGTCGACTGCTCTAACCACTGAGCTACACAGGCGTCCGACATCTCTTTCTCCACAGGAAGATCTCCTTATATCGCCTAGTGGCTCAGCCTTGCGGCTGTAAATGATTTCAAATTAATTAGTTGAGTTTGAAATTTTTGTCACTGCCTACATTATCGGAGGATCACTAGTCGCGTATCAGATAGGATACGTTGTCGACAGGTGTCCTCGTAGACAATTTCAAACTCTTATATCGCAAATAATGCAAATAAATTCAATATTTAAAGAATTTGAAAATCTTTCTGTGGAAAAAATGACGCTTTCGACTGCGCTGGGATTCGAGCCCAGGTCTTTCGATTGCCGGTCGACTGCTCTAACCACTGAGCTACACAGGCGTCCGACATCTCTTTCTCCACAGGAAGATCTCCTTATATCGCCTAGTGGCTCAGCCTTGCGGCTGTAAATGATTTCAAATTAATTAGTTGAGTTTGAAATTTTTGTCACTGCCTACATTATCGGAGGATCACTAGTCGCGTATCAGATAGGATACGTTGTCGACAGGTGTCCTCGTAGACAATTTCAAACTCTTATATCGCAAATAATGCAAATAAATTCAATATTTAAAGAATTTGAAAATCTGTCTATGGAAAAAAGACGCTTTCGAATGCGCTGGGATTCGAGCCCAGGTCTTTCGATTGCCGGTCGACTACTCTAACCACTGAGCTACACAGGCGTCCGACATCTCTTTCTCCACAGGAAGATCTCCTTATATCGCCTAGTGGCTCGAATCCCAGCGCAGTCGAAAGCGTCATTTTTTCCACAGAAAGATTTTCAAATTCTTTAAATATTGAAATTATTTGCATTATTTGCGATATAAGAGTTTGAAATTGTCTACGAGGACACCTGTCGACAACGTATCCTATCTGATACGCGACTAGTGATCCTCCGATAATGTAGGCAGTGACAAAAATTTCAAACTCAACTAATTAATTTGAAATCATTTACAGCCGCAAGGCTGAGCCACTAGGCGATATAAGGAGATCTTCCTGTGGAGAAAGAGATGTCGGACGCCTGTGTAGCTCAGTGGTTAGAGCAGTCGACCGGCAATCGAAAGACCTGGGCTCGAATCCCAGCGCAGTCGAAAGCGTCATTTTTTCCACAGAAAGATTTTCAAATTCTTTAAATATTGAATTTATTTGCATTATTTGCGATATAAGAGTTTGAAATTGTCTACGAGGACACCTGTCGACAACGTATCCTATCTGATACGCGACTAGTGATCCTCCGATAATGTAGGCAGTGACAAAAATTTCAAACTCAACTAATTAATTTGAAATCATTTACAGCCGCAAGGCTGAGCCACTAGGCGATATAAGGAGATCTTCCTGTGGAGAAAGAGATGTCGGACGCCTGTGTAGCTCAGTGGTTAGAGCAGTCGACCGGCAATCGAAAGACCTGGGCTCGAATCCCAGCGCAGTCGAAAGCGTCATTTTTTCCACAGAAAGATTTTCAAATTCTTTAAATATTGAATTTATTTGCATTATTTGCGATATAAGAGTTTGAAATTGTCTACGAGGACACCTGTCGACAACGTATCCTATCTGATACGCGACTAGTGATCCTCCGATAATGTAGGCAGTGACAAAAATTTCAAACTCAACTAATTAATTTGAAATCATTTACAGCCGCAAGGCTGAGCCACTAGGCGATATAAGGAGATCTTCCTGTGGAGAAAGAGATGTCGGACGCCTGTGTAGCTCAGTGGTTAGAGCAGTCGACCGGCAATCGAAAGACCTGGGCTCGAATCCCAGCGCAGTCGAAAGCGTCATTTTTTCCACAGAAAGATTTTCAAATTCTTTAAATAGCAATATTATTATTGAAGGGCTGATTTGAAAGAGAAAAGATTATTTTTTATGAAAAAAATTTGAAACACAAAAAAATAATGTTATTAATAAATTTTATTTTTGCCCAAACTTATTTTCTTATCGCTTCGAGCCAAATTTTTAAAAATGATGCGATTCTAATAAATCACGGTTCATTTTTAAAAAAAAAAGATTCTCTACAACTTGACCGTTTCCAATTTTTGAAATTGAATTAATTATTATCAAATACAGCAATTTGTTTATAAAAAGTTTGTTTTGGAAAATTCTTTTTTTTATAATTTCAGCCATTAAAGAATTCATTTTCAATAATCGGAAACGGTCAAGTTGAAGAGAATCTTTTTCCTAAAAAATGAACCGTCATTTATTAGAATCGCATCATTTTAAAAAAATTTGGCTCGAAGTGATAAGAAAATAAGTTTGGGCATAAATAAAATTTATTAATAACATTATTTTTTGTGTTTTAAATTTTTGTCATAAAAAATAATCTTTTCTCTTTCAAATCAGCCCTTCAATAATAATATTGCTATTCTTGAAAGCAAAATTATCTATTTTTGCCTGAGGTCTAATTTTCGTGATCGTACTACCTTAAAAAATGGAATTTTTGATATTTAATGGTTTTATTTAACATCAAATCAATAAATATACATCTTATCAACAATTTTTAGAGCTTTTTGAGTACTATTAGAAATTGGAATTATATATTTTTTTTATTGATTTTTCCAAAAATTAGTTTTCAAAAATACCAAAAATGTTCAAATTTTAGAAAATTTCGTCATATATAGTTGATTAACGTATTTTCCCTTTTTTGGTTGCAAATAAAGTTTCGAATCTGATAATTCTTTTGAAAGTTATCGTGCTTACAGACAACGACGAAGGGATGACAGATTGATATACAGGGTTAAAAAAAGTGGATGTCAAATTTTCCAGAAATCTAATACCTTCTTAATTTAGGTATGTTTAACGCCCAAGTGTTGATAATTATGAAGAACAAAACGGGTCACGTTTTGACCTAAACATTATATTCCAAAAATTCCATGTAAAGTAATTTATGGCTGAATTTTGTATGCCCTGATGATGCTTCTGGAGTGGAAGCGAAACGTTGGCAAAAATTTTTAAACGACTGAAAATAAATGCCCGAATTGTACCCGTTTTCTTCTTCGTAATACCTTCTCATATTTGATAAGAATGTAAAAAATTCCAGTTAGACAGAAAGCGGTAATTGATACATGACCTTAGAGATTTAAAATAGCGTTTAAACAATTTGATCACATACTTTTTTTTTTAAAGACGAGGAAGTTTCCAAACTCATTAAGATATTCAAAATTCCATAGACTTTTTATTCTCTCTTATCTTCCTATAAAATAATACATAAGTCAAAAATTACTAAAGACTGTCAATTTTCAATTTTCTGTAGATCAGTTTTACGGATGACTATAGAGAATTTTGAAATTCACAAGAAGAAATAAATATGACGACTTTATTGTCCAAGATTCAAAAAATTTTAAGGTATTTTAATTTTTAAACATTCAATAAGGGACATGCAAGAAACTTTTCGACAGCGTATTAGATATGAAATGTGCATTGTTGGGGATTATTATATAACGCAAAAAAACTCCTTCAATAATATTATTTTCATCTACAGGTAGTCCTTGAACAAGATCTAAAGAAATTCCTATTAGTTTTCTTTTGAAGAATAGAAGCCCATCAAAAAACTCAATCTAGAATATCAAAAAAATTCAATTTCAAAAACACTTTCAAATATCAATATGAACGATTTTTCCTATTTATTTAATTATTTTTAAAATATCTATTTTTTATTATTTTCAAGTTATCCTGTTGAAAATTTCTATCAAAATTTGTTGTCATCTATGACGAAAACAAGAAAAATATTGATAAAAATATGTAATTCTGGCAAGAAACTCTGTTATACTGTAACTAAAATTTCAGTCAATTTTCACTATATTTCTTACACGAATTTTTAAAAAGCAATCTACTTACATACGGTTTTTGACAGGGTTCTTCAGCTACAAATTCATAAATGTAATCTCTAACTAACAAATCAAAAAACAATGCAGCTTTAAAACGTTGCTTCTGAAACATCAGATATTTATGCGTTTTATCATACGTCAGGTGGAAATTTTCATTGTTCCTGGAATTTCATTAATGGCGTCCTACTGGCTTAGTAACATACACGGAAAAAAATTATGCCAGATCAGGCATTAATATCCGTAAAATGTTCAAATTATATGAAAAGTTTAACCACATTGTATACGTAATTAATATATAAAAGATTTCCTTAAGGCGATATGGTAGGGCCTGACGTCACCAATTATATACGAACACTTTATCAATAAAATAATAATTTTAATAAACTTCCCGGAGAAGAAAACAATGCAAAAAAATGTAACGCATTACTGTTTTCTCTGAAAAATTTGTTAAAATTACACAAGTCTGCTAGGTTTTGTTGTTGAAAAGCTATGGGTCGTTTCCGGAGTAATTTTTGACGCAGAATCCGAATCCGGAACCAGAATCAGCCTATCCCGTCAGGATTTTGAGATATTTGAGGTTATGTGCTCGAAAAATGGGGGTTTTCGCTACTTTTGAGGTTATGTACAGGGCGCAAGAAATTTTTTTGGTTCTTTTCTCAAATGTCATCATTTAACACTACTCTTTCCCTTCAAAATGAGCTATTAAACAGTCACAATCGATTTTTTTTCACAAAGATACGGCCATATCAAGTTTTGACATTTATCAGAACAACCTTATGAGCATTGACATTGACTCTTTGGTGCATACCATTCTGCATTCGAAAATTTATCTTGAAAATTTGTGCTTGCGGGTTTTGATGGTCTGTGAAAAAGAATTTACAGTCAGAAAATTGACATTTCCATTTCTAAGATGGCGGATTCAAAATGGCCGATCGAAATTTACGAAATTAAACGATTTTGCTCTCTAAAAACTCTTTATTCAAAATTATTATAAGAGGATTTATTAGGTCGCTGATTTAAAATATTATTTTATTTCTAAAAATTGCAAGTAGATGATCTGATATAGCTGATGAAAAATCTCACATTACTTCTTTTCCCTGAGAATGTGTACTCGAAGCAGTTTTTAGGTCGCTTATTATGAAATCGGAATCGACCTCTACAGATTTTAACAGAAAAATCAAAATGGTAGACTGGAATCAAGAAATTCATACTATTTATCAATATTTAACTAATGTTTATTCTTTATTTTAAATTCATCACCTTGAGCAAAAAATTCTTTTTTTTTTACATGAAATACTTGACGACCGTAAAACCACCGAATGCAGGATTTCAGATACCAATACTGTGTTCTCTGTCGACTTCGATCCTCGACATTGAATCTACCATCTTGGAAATGGAAATGTCAATCTTGCGACCTCATTTTCGTAATCAACAACTCCGAAACCCCCGAGTAAGAGTTTTTAGAGAGCGAAATCGTTTAATTTCGTAAATTTCGATCCGCCATTTTGAATCCGCCATCTTAGAAATGGAAATGTCAATTTTCTGACTGTAAATTCTTATTCACAGACCATCAAAACCCGCAAGTTCAAATTTTCAAGATAAATTTTCGAATGCAAAATGGTATGCACCAAAGAGTCAATGTGAATGCTCATAAGGTTGTTCGGATAAATGTCAAAACTTAATATGGCCGTATCTTTGTGAAAAAAAAATCGCTCGTGACTGTTCAATAGCTCATTTTGAAGGGAAAGAGTAGGGCTAAATGATGACATTTGAGAAAAAAAACCAAAAAAATTTCTTGCGCCCTGTACATAACCTCAAAGGTGCGAAAACCCCCATTTTTCGAGCACATAACCTCAAATATCTTGAAATCCTGACGTGATAGGCTGATTCTGATTCCGGATTCGGATTCTACGTAAAAAATTTCTCCGGAAACGAACCATAGCTTTTCAACAACAAATACAAAACCATTATTTGCAGACCTGTGTTATTATTTTAATTATAAAACGGCCATATATAATTGATGACGTCAGAGCTTACCTTACGGCCTTAAGGCCATCGATCAATCGGACCACGTGACTAAATTAAACATTAATTCGTTCATGTAAGATAAATTTTTTCATTTATGAAACATCATAAAAATCTAAAAAACGAAACAAAAGCAACAAAGCATATTTGTTAACATCTTTTTGATGGAAATTTTGAAAAAAATTAGGAAATTTATCAATAATTACAGGTAAATGTAAAAATGTTTGCAAAATTTTCACCCAAACGAAGTTAACGGATGTTTTTTATCGGTTTCTATTGTATTTTCCAAATTTTCAAGAAGGTATTTTGTAAAATAAAAAAGTAATAATACGTGAAATGTTACAGGAGTTTGGTCACGTAGTCTGGTTGATCAATGGCCTTAAGGCTATTATTACTTATCGATGCCTATATTACCGACACCCTTTATACTCGCAAACTTCATTGATAAAATAATAATTTTAATATATCTCCCGAAGATTTGTTAAAATTATTATTTTAGTTATAAAGCGGTCGTACATAATTGGTGACGTGAGAGCCTACCATTCGGCCCTAAGGGGGTCTCCTCATCAGTCAGCTTCAAAAAATCGAATTTTTTTTGTTGCTTCAATCGTTAGAATTATTATCTGAGAATATTCCTGCAAAGTTTCAAAGTATACACGGAGAAACTTTTTATATCAATTTTTACTATAGTATCTTTCAATTTAGGAAAAAACGTATCACTTTGAGAATTTTTGTTGGTAAAAATACTAAACTTTATAAAAATGATATGAAACTTCAGCATAGTTCATAGCAAATTTTACTATAGTTTATACTAAAGTTTCATATCATTATTATAAAGTTTAGTATTTTTCCTACAAAAATTATCAAAGTGATACGTTTTTCCCTAAATTGAAAAATACTGTACTTTATTAAAAAATGACTAAAATATTCAAATTTCAACTTTCAATCACCATAATACTCTCTCAATCTGAATCAGTCAAATTTTGACTGATTGAATCAGTGATTTGCCTTTTCACTGATTCATCAGTGAAAAAATATTTTTCACTGTTAAATTTGTTAATTTCCACTTATTCATCAGTGAAAAAAATATTTTTCACTGACAAATCAGTCAATTTTCACTGAAATAATCAGTGAAATTTGACTGATTTACAGTAACCTTTTTTTAGCTATTTGAATCAGTCAAATTCCACTGATAATCAGTAGATTTTGACTGATTCAAATTTAGAGAGTAGACTATACTGTGCAGAAAAGCCATCCGAATAAGGAAGTATTTTAATTTTTTGTTTCAGGTAAAAATTACGGGCTGAATTTTTCACGGAGTTTGAGTTGTCCGCGGCGAGCTGCTGCGCGAGATTGTTTATAAATCCGCCATTTTTATTTATTTTGACATTCAAAAAACTTTTTATTGTTGAATAAATATATGTTCAAAGATACACAAAAGATCATTTGTTTCTCTTGCTGTTTTCATCTTTAAAAAAAATCCTAAAAAACCACCTTTTTTATGAGCCACTGATGAGGAGACCCCCTTAAGGAAAGTGTGTCAACCTTTAAAGATTTATAATATTGACAAAAAATATATAATTGTAATAATTATAGAATTGATACTGAGTAACAACACGTACATCCAGGACTAATACAACTATCGCTGCTGTACTGGTGAATAATAATTCCGATATTCAATTCAATGTAAAAAATTTATACATCAGTGACATGCCAGTAATCTGCCAGTACTTTTCCAGTTACGTATTTCACGTACCTTAGACAATCTTATTCCCACAGGGACTACTCTTGTTTCTGGTTCTATTCTTTCCCATAATACAGGAGTCCATGATATATGTTTAGATCCACTAAGTGGCCTTACTAACTGAAAGAAATTTTGATTGTTTTAAATTTATAATGTTGAATAACTTTCAAGCGTTTGTATAGAAAATTGAATTTATTTTATTTAAGCTGAAAATCTTAAATTTTGTGTATATCTACTCACGGTTACGATTTCAAGATCCGTACAGTTTCGAACTGTTTTCAAGGCTGCAATAGTATAATTTTCACTATATGGCTCATTTGCAGCTCCAAGTTTAACTATGGTTTCTCGATATACAGAACGAAATTTATTAACACAATGAACAACAGTTAGGATGTGTTGATAAGTAATTAAGGCTCCGATACATAAATAAATATTAACGTCAATAAAAGAAACTAAAGAATTTCTGTTATTCTGAGAAAAGTTGATGATTTTTTGATGCTCATAAGGATCCACTGAAGGTCTATCTGGCTTATCCAACTTACCAATTAGCTGAGTTAGTTGTGTCGAATCAACTCCTGTTAAAATTTATATTAAGGGTTTGTATCAAGAGAGTCACGTGATCTGAAATAGTATTCTAGTTTCCCCCAAAATTTTTCAACAATGGCAATCGAAAGACCTAGGCTCAAATCCCAGCGCAGTCGAAAGCGTCTTTTTTTTCACAGAAAGATTTCAAATTCTTAAATTTAAAATTAAAAATAAAAATAAATAAATATTTTTGACTGGAATTCCTGGACATGACGAATAACATATTAAGAGATATCTATAGCCTAATTGGTTTTGAACAATTAGGAATATCAATTTATGTTTTAACAAAATTAAAAAAATGTTATTCGTCCATAGACTTCCGTTAATATGTTATTTATCATGGCCAGGGACTTCAGTCGAAAACACAGATATCATACAAGATCCCAGACAGATTAATTTTAGTTATTAAGGAAACCAACTCTGATTAAAATACTCTCTTAGAGATTATAGCATTTCTGTAATATATTTTTAGGTACAGCAACGTTTTTTTGGAGATAGCTTTTTTGATAGAATTTTTATAAATGCATGTTTTTTAAAAATACGATGGATGTAAGAAAAGGTTAATATTAATATTTTTATAACGAAAATCAATTTTAATTAGCAAACAAAATGTTAGAGATCTAAACAAACAGAAAAAAAATTCTAAGAACAAAATATCTTAGTTAATTATGGAATTCTTTAATTTGTTCTTGATAAGGTTGATATAATAAGATTATAGTGCGCTTTTTTCAATGCCATAAGATTATTTTTACGATTCTTGAGTGATTCATCACATTGTTGAAAAAAGCAAAATTGATGAAATTCACAAATAAAATATTTAGAGGCGGTGTATTAAAATTTTACTGTGGCCCTAGTCAGGCCTAGATTAGTGATGGAACATATAGCACGGACAGGGCCAAATCTGGTGGATGTTTTATCACTAGTCTGGTCCATAGTATGGTACTCTCTAAATCTGAATCAGTAAAAACTCACTGATTGGCAGTGAAAAACCACTGTTTCGAATGTTATAAGTCTTTCACAAATAAATTAGTGGAATTTACCTGATTCCACCAGGGAAACTCACTAGTTTATCAGTGAAATTTACTGGTCAAGAGTGACATTCGCAGGTCAACCAGTGAGTTTCCCTAGTGATATCAGTTAAATTTCACTGATTCTATGTGGAAGACTTATAATATTCGAAGCAGTACACTGAGAAAACTGGAGTGTCAACCTAAGCATTTGGAGGGTGAAGCAGACTATATTTGAGGTTAAACTATAGGACAGCCTTCTAGATAGTGTAACTTAATACCTGTGAATTGTGAAAATAAGATGGTCAACTTGAATACTTTGGAGGGAAAAGTTGATCATCGCAGAGAGAAAAATAGATTATCGAAGAGGGAAAAACAGACTATAATCTACCTCTATGGCTAACCTCAAAACTATTACATTTAAGCTTTCACAATTATTATGTTATTATAGCAAGTGAAATAGGTACTCGCCAATTAGTTGGCAAAAATAACCCTCGTGACACTTTAACGCGTAAAGGACGCGAAACCGGCAATGAGGTTAGAGTCCACGCTGGTGATATTGAAGGAAAAATAGGCGAACCCACGTGACTTTACAATTTTGGCGCGTATTTCGCCAATTGACACTCTTTATAGTGATTCTGACACTCTGGTAATAGTTAAGCAGAATATCAAATGAATGTCTCCCTGACCAAAAAGAAAAAATTTCGGAAAGAGTGTTGTACTATCTAGAAGTTCAGACTGACTATCTACATTTTGACACTCAAAGTTTGACACTCCAGTTTTCTCAGTGTAGTTTTTCACAGTTTCGGATTTAGGATTTCCGCCTGGGACCTCTGCACTGAAGAAAATTGAATTATTCAAATAATGATTAATACTGACCGAACGGTCTTGTAAAATTATGAATAATATTTTGTTGGTATTTGTGCAACCAAATTATTTTCTTGGCAAACTTTAATAAATCAGATGTCCTGTTTTCTACACGGAAAAAAGTAATCCATTTAAAATTCATAAAGAGTTCAGCATTTTTGGACGAGCTCTTCATAATTGAAAATTTTTAGAAAACTTCTGTAAAAAATAGTCAACTTTTCAGAGTCCAGGAAAAATTTAGCAACTATTCAACAATTCTTTAGGATTCCTTAGCAGTTTATGAATTTTTTCTGGGCTTTATTATAAATATTTCATAACAGTTGACAATCCTTTGCAGAAACTTTCTGAAAATTTACGACTTTACAAACTTTGTCCGAAAATACTGAACTGTTCATTAAATTTTTAGAGATTATTTTTTTCTGTGTAGTAAAACTCAAATACTCAATAAAATTAATTTCTCTGAATAAAAAATGAGTGGAATCAGTAGGTTTTCGTTTTAGTAGATATACTTTAAATTCAAATGCAGATAAATATTTACCTTCAGAATAAGCGCCAGCTAAGAGCGTACAAAGTATTGCAGCAGTATCGCACTTCATTTTTGCCAATTTATGAAAGATTTTTTGGCTATGGAAGTAGTACTATAATTTTATATATTCTAAAGAAGAGTTTCATTAAGACGCACAGAAAATTTTGACTAATTTGCGATAATCCAGTTAAGGGGGGAAAGTAGAGGTTGATTGGTCTAAAAAAAAATCAGGAGTAAACTAACAAGTGGGCGCTACGTAACTGCGACACTTGAATACGTCAATGCAAGCAAACAAGTAAGAAGAAGTACCAAGTATGAAGCAATAACTAAAGATCTTTAAGTAGATAATGTATTATTATATTGAAGTATTGCATCACACTCGCACTCGAACTATGTGCTTAAGGTGGCTTGATCGTTTTTGAAAAAAATTACAGACTGCTCTGAAACTTAGAGATTATCTTAATAAAATATGCTAGATTCATTTGGAAAAAAGAAATGCCGTGGTTGACGATGTCATTGCCGAAAAAATCGCTACCGAAAAAATGTCAGTTTAACACGTAGTCTTATGGGATTCCTCGTCAAAATCGGCGAAACTCCGGAAAAAATCACAAGTCCCCATAAATCCAATATATACTAGTAGGGGAGAAGCGGCGAAATTGGCGCACCTAATAGAAAGTGAATATAGAAATCGCCTCGGGGTGAAACTAATAATTTTTTATTATCGCTTTTTTCCGGGGACATTTCCGCGATTTCTTACCCTTCTACTCAGATGTTACTATAATACATATGATTATTAAAAAAATAAGTAGCAATGAGCATTCATGTAACACGTGCCCCCACGGTGCCCCTCACTTCATACGATACCAAACGATCAAGCCACCTTAAGGATTAATTTATGAAAATTCAGCCGCTCTCGTGTATTGAAAATGAAATAGTAAATCTTCAAAGTTCTTTAAATAAGGCTCTTTTTTAAAGTTTGATTGAAATTCGAAAAGTTAAGAATATATATATATATATATATATAAACTATGTATAGAATGAAAATATGTCCAATTCGTGTGAGCAGATTTTATATTGTCAACATAAAACTATTAATTATACGTTTGATGAGTAAAATTTATAATTATTGATTATATCAAGTTTTAAAATTTTCTAGCTTTGTTAATATTGACCTGATCAAAAAATATAATGTGAACAATTTATAGAGCTTTCTGAATAATATTATAAAATTTTATTTTTTTTTTAAATTAGAGTTTACGATTCCAAAGAGACCTTATTTTTTAAAATGTGGACTGATACTACTGGATAACAAACTTGTCTTTTGTTTTGGTTTTTTTTTAAAGCTAACATTTCTTAAATATTATACTTTTGCGAAATTGGATACAAATATTAAAGTTAATGATATTGCTTGCAAATATTTTTCTGATACGGAATTATCTCTTCAAAAAGTCATCGCTAAGTCTTTAAAAAAAATTTTGTATAAAATAAAAAATGTTAAAAATATTTTTTAAAAATTTACACACAACATGGTAAAATTACAATGAATAAAAATTATGCTTAGTATACTCTTTTATGCATAAGATAAATTTAATTTTACAAAACACATGAAAAATTGTGACAATGAGAATCAAATTCTGACAGTTTTAATCCTTTCGTGCCTGGCGGTACATATATGTACCATTACTTTCGAAAATTCATTACTTCCACAAAAATCAACGCAGAATGTTCGTTGAGGGCTTGTTTTGAAGATCAAGTATAGCACTAACACGGAAAAAATTACCGAACCTCTTGGAGTCACTTTTCCTTGTACATAACCTCTCAAAAATCGTTAAAAATGACAACATTTTTAAAATGTGCATTATTTTTAGGGTGAATTTTTTGTAATATTAATTTCTTTGAAGATTACTTAGAAATTATGTCAGTAATGTGAATATCAAGTCATATTCTGTAATTTCTCGAAATCCAAGATGGCGTATTCAATATGGCGGATTGAAATTTCAAAATTTAACTTGATTTGCATGAAACTCGGAATCTGGAAGTTTTTTGGGTCGTTGATTTCGAATCATGAGTCAAACTTAAAAATAAAAGATGGCTGATCCAATATGGCGGACTTCTTTACTTACTTAAGATACAATTTCATATATTTCCATTAGTGATCACCAAACCAAATTATTAACAAAATGTGTTCCTAACGCTTGCATGAGGTGCATTAACTAATATTGTTCCTCGTGATCACAACATAAAATAAATAGAAAAATATGATCCTAATAAATACTAGTCCACGGTAGTTCCACGTCAGGGGGTGGTTTCCCGAAACTGGAGTAATTTTCCAACGACTCCATCTTCGATCAATTTAGGAGCAATCTCCGATATTTTTCTTAGTGAACACACATGAAATATCAGCGTTCAAATCGGCCCAGTTATGTCCTAGTACTGGCACGGTACATTGGAAATCAAAATTACCCATGCTTGCGCCAAAGCTTGGCCCAGCAATGGCACTTTACTGGGCTGCAAGTCGGCATTACTCCGGCAAACCGTATTGTAAGTCAAAAGGCGAGTGTCCGGCCCACTAACGGCCCATCACAGGTCCAAAAGTTGTCATTACTCCGGCAAACCATGCTGGAAGTCAACAACTCAGAGTCTGGCCCAGTAAGGGCACTTTACTGGGTTGAAAGTCGACATTACTTTGGCAACCCATGTTATTAATTTATTATACTGGGCCAAAATTCATCATTACTTCAACAAAGCATCTTTTACGTAGAAGAGCCAGAGTTAACAATTTTTGTATCAAAGTTCGGTAAAGAACAGTTAACTAAATCTAGTCTTAAAATTCGAGTACACAAACAGTTCACAAAGTTTACTTTACCCAAAAAGCATTTTTTAAAAGACAAATACGTCTAAATATTATCAATCATGCAAATCCCGAGAGCTAAATAAAAGAAAAAGAATCGATCGGAGTGACAAAAGTGAAGATCCACTAGAGGAAATATTTAATATTTCATCCACTGGATCCACATCTGACGATACTTTTAGCGATGATGCTGTCTCCCATGAGTGAGTAAAAACTTTTCCTCTTCTTTTACAGTAATCATAAAAATAACCTAAGTCTGCCATCTGTCAACTCTGGTTTATAGGTTTTGTCATTCTTTAATTTTTATTAACAATCTTTTATAATTCATGCTAGTTTGATGGTAAACAAAGCGTTGATTATAAAGACTTTCTTAATAATTTGAAAAATATAAATCTAACCTAAGATTCATTTCTTGTAAATAACATCTCAAAATATTTTAAAGACAACCAACTTTCCACCCATTTTTGAGCCATTCTTTTTATGTAGCTTTGGGACAATATTGGCAGCTAGTGACGGTCAAGTAAAGGCAGCCAAGTATAGGCCGCCAAGTGTAGCCCTTATATATCATTTCAGTAATGGGCCATTAACATTTGCTGATTTCGGACCAATACTGGCAGCCAACGAAGGACAAGTGAATGCGGCCAAGTGCAGCCCTTAGATATCATTTCGGTAATGGGCCATTAACATATGCCGATTTCGAGCCAATACTGGCAGTCAGTGACGGGCAAGTGAAGGCGGCCAAGTGCAGCCCTTAGACATCATTTCGGTAATGGCGCAGCACTGGCGGCCAAGTCTCGGCAATATATTTGCCACTACTGGGCCAAAGTTGGGCCGTTTATGATTTCGCACTTGGGAATCTCTCTTAATAAACATTTTGTAAAAAAAAATTGCAGTCATATTTACTGAAAAGAATGTTGTTTGAAAAATATTTACAAAAACGAACTAGACAGACAATTCTTATCCTATTGTGCCACATTTCCCAAAAGAGAGAAATACTTTCTCCACAGAAAAGTTACCTCACAAGAACATATTCACTTATGTATAGTATTCGGTCATGTGGTCCGGTTGGGCATCATGTTTTGTGTTTCTACCAAACCCAAACTTTTGAGAACTCTTGTTTACCACAGACATTAAACTTTCTTCAGAAAGTATGTCCTGCAAAAACTTCGATGCTTGTTTACAATTTCCCTTAAACAAACTAGAGTCGTGTTTGGCGAAGCCACACAAGAAGGAAAACTCGAAGCAAGATACAAGTTTCTACAAAGCCAACAGTAGACAGGAATAAGAAGGAAGACAATCTGATAGCACAGGGGTAGGGGGTTGGCAGGCAAAGGTCTTCTTACTGTCTCAATGTCTCCCCGAAGGCGCTCACGGCTCGGCAATTTGTGCTTTCATTCGCACAAAGCGGCGGAGAGCGCCGCGGAAAATGTGGACATAAAAGAGAAGTTAAAACTAAGCCCGTCGTTCTTATTACTGCCTGAAGCTACCCTCCTTACATTCATACCCTTCGCCTCCTACTGTCTTCTGCCCTTATTTCCCCGATTTACCTCTTACCCACATTACCCTCCCCCATTTAACAACCAACACCCGCCAAGTCTGGAAAAAGCGTGCACTTCCACGTTTATACAAGAGGGCAAATATTTTCTGATACGTATAGCTTATTCGTTATGTATTCGGAGATCTGAGCGGTCCTGCTTTCCTGCATCACCGGCTTGATTAAATAATTTATAATCCGAGCTCGAAAGTGGAATGTCATTTCTCGGGGGCGTGGGGTGAAGGTGAGGTTTAGAGCAATAGCGCGAACAAGAGGGTGGCTTCCTATGTTTACTGTAAAATCACAGGCTCTGTTAACCCCTGACAACAACTACATTTATATCCTTCAAAAAGACCGCTCCTACGAGAGTTAAGCTTTGACTCAGCGAAGTAATTATAGCTGGAAGAAGAAGTAATCGTGAAATCGTTATCCGCTCAACGGATAGTTAAGAAACTAAAGAACTTTGTCAATTAGCGCAGATTTCAATTAGCACGCAGTTCAAGGAGTTTAACTTTAACATTGAGACCTTTAAAAACTCTTTTTAATCTCTGTTGGTTACTATTTGGAGTGAACTCCCAATTAACATTAGTTGCTGTGATTTTCTATATTTAAGGATTTTTCTGTTGAAAAATATAATTATATATATAAATAATAATAATAGTTATTTTAAAACTGGTATTAGCAAAACATGATTTAATGAAATGAATGTTTCTATGATTTGGGGAAAAATGTCAGAGAAAACTTTTCTTGAACGTTAAAATAAATTTTTAGTAAAAACTATATAGAAGTCCTATTTTGTTCAAGTATTAGATTATTTCAGAACATTCAGAGATTAAACCATTATCTTTCAATGAACAGCTTTTATTTTGATTTTACTATTGCGATAAAATATGATAATCTAAAACTCGGTTTTTAATGTTGAAACCATTATTCGTCTTTTTTTATACTATCGTAATGAAGTAAATCATTAAAATACTTCATATATATATATATATATGGGTCATTCCATGTTAGATTGACAGTCGATGTCGCAGATTTGAACGAGATAATTTTTTTCGGCTCTTTATCAAAAATAAATAAACACGTATTTTTTTGTTTGGACAAAAAAAATTTTTTTACAAGTATACGATTTTTCGAATTTTCTAAGAAATGATATTTTCGACATAATAAGCGCACTTTCCAGCCTGTTTATCTTGAAAACAATTGTTCGCACAAAAAATTTTTCAAATTACGAAAATGAGGGTTTTGACTCTTCTTTACAGAGATTGTTGCGAAAAAATTTTTTAACATACAAAAGTAAAGAAATAAACGCAAAATCGTTTTTTTCCAAACTTGGCCCATTTCGAAATTTTTTTTTTCGTGGATTTAGATTCTTTGAAGTCTGTTATAAAATATGACGATTGAATCAAAATGGCTGGATCATTGATTTGGAAGTTATGGAATTTTGAAGCGCCTCGCGCGGCTTCGCGTGCATTCCGGGTGCTTCTACACCCGGCGAGCGTTTTACCGGGCGTAAGTTATTAGCGCTAAAAGTAAAGGTAAACGCTCGCCCCGTGCACCGAAAAATTTTTTTTTCCGAGAGTCAACTATCACCCATAGTTAAGTCTAACCTAGTTGAAATAATACGGATTCCTGTTTAAGAGAATCACATACATACAGTTAAACATACCAATATAAACCTTGTTAGAGAGAAATAAAGAATTCTAGTTCTATTAACAATTAAATTCAATTAATATTTCTATGCTGTTATTACAAAACTCCGCTGTAAAAAGAATATCTTCTGTATTTATTACTTCTTCACTGTGTAAACAAAAATTTATTTTTGTCAATAATTCTTTAAGACCCACTTTTATCAATATAAATTTTGCTCTAGTAGATCATAAACGTAAAATTGTTTTTTGGTTACGTTTAATACATGCGCCTGAAAGGATCTGTCCGTCAAATCAACTTGCTTTCTTTGTTTTTCTTACTAAACTTGAACTTTGTCATTTCAACTAGGATTGCAAAGTTGGCGCCTGTCCTAACTAGGCAAAATAGTATATTATGTGCCTAGGCACACAATGAGGGTGATTGCGTGACGAGCGACAATGCTCGCAGGAGATCGAAGCCAAGGCGTAGTCGAGGCGTAGGTGAGGCAAAGCCGAGACAAAGCCGAGGCGCGATCAGTCCTGCGAACATTGTCGCGAGTCTCGCAATGTCCCATATTGTGTGCATTGGCACATATTCTATTTTATGTGACTGTGGTGCGGATACGAGTTTTTATGCGTACATTGGAATCTAATCTAGTACTCATTGTAGTTGTTTGCTGCGCTAGTTGTACGAAGCGGGCGCAAATTGGCGACTAGTCCCGGCCATTTTGATTTTATCGGTCTTGTGTAGTAGTCAGTGCTAACGCTGTACGAAGAAGAAGTGAGAAGAAGAAGAATAAGAAATAGATTGCGTTCCGCTGTAAGACTATAATGCACATGCGCAGTTCAATTTCTACATTGTATTCCTCTGTAACGGAATATACAACATTGCTTTACTCTCAGCTGTAACGGAAAAACGAGTTTCCGCGGCTGAGGCACATAAAATAGTATACGGGTACAAGGAATTTTTTTCGGTGTGTGGAAGCGCCCGGATTGCGCGCGAGGCCGCGCGAGGCTCTTGAAAATTCCATAACTTCCAAATCAATGATCCAGCCATTTTGATTCAATCGTCATATTTTATAACAGACTTCAAAGAATCTAAATCCACGAAAAAAAGAAATTTCGAAAGGGGCCAAATTTGGAAAAAAACGATTTTGCGTATATTTCTTTACTTTTGTATGTTAAAAAATATTTCAACAATTTTTTCGCAACAATGTCTGTAAAGAAGAGTCAAAACCCTCATTTTCGTAATTTGGAAAATTTTTCGTGTGAACAATTGTTTTCAAGATAAACAGGCTTGAAAGTGCGTTTGCTATGTCGAAAATATCATTTCTTAGAAAATTCGAAAAATCGTATACTTGTAAAAAAATGTTTTTTGGCCAAAAAAAAAATACGTGTCTATTTATTGTTGATAAAGAACCGAAAAAAATTATTTCGTTCAAATCTGCGACATCGACTGTCAATCTAATATGGAATGTCCGATATATATATATATCTATATATATATGTTTGTCACTTAAAAAATCTATCACGATTTAATGATTTGATTGTTAGAAGTTTTAGTATTATGATAGTTTATATTATTTCAGCTGGTTCATTTTTCAATTTAATTTTTTAACTTTACCTTTTCAATACGTAAATGATGTATAGTTACTTACATACATCATCTAACTAGATAAACATGGCTGAGTATTGTATTTAATCAGGTAAACCAGATAATGAAAAAATAGATAACACAAGATATCCTGAATATTATAAAATCATACATATCTTCAGTAATCAAAATAATTTTTCCTTAATTTAACGGAAAAAAATATAAAATTGGAAACATCATAGTCAACATAAATTCAAGAAATTAAATTTGATCTAAATCATTTTAACAATATAAATTTTGATAATTATAGTGGATTAAATCAGAGAATGTATTTATTATAAGGTTGACCAAACTTTTCTTCACACAAAATAAATAATTCTTCAATTTATGTAAAGAAGTCACTATGCACTCAAAAAAATATTGGTTTGACCAATTCTTAATTATTAAACTAATATTTCAGTTGATCAAATTAAATTTTGTTTTAATTCAATAAAAAATTACGATTCATCAAATAAAATAGTTTTTCCTAATAGCGAGTCATAAAGTACATTTTATTTCCCCCTGCAGTGCAAACAAATCCATTTTTCGAACCCCTAGTAAGAAAAAAATCGTGTACAACAAGGGAATATAACACTGTGCAACTAGGGAGAAAAAAATTAATTTTGTGAGTGTGAAGTTTGATGTCCGAGGAAAGCGAGAGTAAAATAAATGTTTTTCCCGTGTCGCACACGATTTTTTTTCTACTAGGGGGTCAGAAAATAGATTTTTTTCCCAGCACGTGGCAATAAAAACCATTTTATGACCCCTTACTAGAAAAAAACATTTATTTTACTCATGTCATTATTGATCTCGTTTTTTTAGGCATCAAACTTCACACTCGCAAAATAAACTTTTTTTTCCTAGTTGCATAATATACTATTGTAAGATATAATATTTTTGTTTCTGGGTGCAAAAATTATAGTGCTCTCTACTAACAAGAGTACAAGTGCCTAGCCGAGTAAAAATTTCTGTTCATACGTCTCTACAATGAGAAAAAAAATTATGCAACAAAACTCTTTTTGTTGTCCTAACAAAACATTTTCTTTAAGTAAACAAAATTTGATTGATAAACAAAATATTTTTGTTGATTTGACAAAACTGTTTTCAAAGTGTATAATATGGAACGTAAGCTTGGTAATTATTTTGCCAAAGCACAGTATAGAATTTCGTATGATACAAAAATTAATGTTTCATTCTCCTTATATTTATTACTGCAAGACTCTGCAGATAACTTTAATGTGTACATTGATAAATACCAGCGAAGGTCGAATACATTCGGTGGCTATTTAACCCAAGTTTAACATAAAATTCTCTGCAAATATTTCTAAAACAGCAAAAGTTCTAACTTTATTCAAAAGTAAGAATAATGCTTGATTTAATTTCGTATTAGAATTTGCGGTTGAACATTTTTAATTCGTGAGTTTTTAAAAACTGGTCAGGTTTGTTGAGTGAAATAATTCTGCTTTGCTATAGAATTTGTCGCTTTGCATATTTGCCTACAAGGTTAAAAAAGCAAAGCAGGAAAGTACGATTTCGAGTTTGGACCCACATATGTACGTATCAACAGATATTATTGGTACAGAATAGAAAATAAAGATAAGATGCATAGTCATTCCATCATTTAAAATATATAATGAGATTAGTTTTTATGGTCTTTTTTGCTACAGAAAATGGCCATCATTATTGTCGTTTTATTATATACAATTGTAATTTCAACTAACGCTGGTAAGTATCATTTAAAAAATTGTTGAATATTTTTTCTTTAGTGGAAGTCATGGATTAGAAAATTTTATTTAAGGGAGTATGGTGGATAAGACTATTAAAAATGAGAATTACTTGTAATTTTGACAGAACGCGTATTATAGCTTACTTGAACTATGGTTCAAATTTCGTGACCCTTCAGAACCTTAAACCCGAGAAATTAATTATTGAAAATAACATGTGATCTTATGAGAAAATGCTGTTTTTGTAGATTATAAAGATATTTAAAAATTATTTAAAAATGGGAAAATTAGGAAAAAACTCTTAGATACGTGGAATTTTTTTATAATTTTCCCATTTTTAAATAATTTTTAAATATCTTTATAATCTACAAAAACAGCATTTTCCCATAAGATCACATGTTATTTTCAATAATTAATTTCTCGGGTTTAAGGTTCTGAAGGGTCACGAAATTTGAACCATAGTTCAAGTAAGCTATAATACGCGTTCTGTCAAAATTACAAGTAATTCTCATTTTTAATAGTCTTATCCACCATACTCCCTTAATCTCCCAGAATTCAATTTGATGTCTCTAAATTTTTAATAGAATTTTCTATTTTATTTGTCAATTTGATAATATAATTATATTTGCGGGAATGAGATTTCATGAAATTTTATTAATTTTTCCTGCAATTTCTATTCCACTCACCGGCAATTAGCAAATTTAAAAGTATATAAGATCATAAGTTGTATAATGTTCAGTGTTATCCGTTGCAAAGAAAACAAATTTTTTCAATATAGAACAATATGAACTTATAAAACTCATATAATTCAAAAAATATTTTTATTCGTCATAGGTACATTACCAACAAAGAGCAATATAATTGATGACACACGTATTCTATCTAAAGAAATTACTTCCGTTGTTCTTTTTAATGAGTTGGGTACCTTTTTTTGTACTGGAAGCCTAATATCTAATAGACACGTAATATCGACGGCTCAATGTATTGATATTCTTCTAAAGAAGAAAGTAAAAAATTTTACAGGATTCACGATCGTGGTTGGTACAATCGATAAATTTTGGGGTGGCACATATCATACTATTAAACGTGCAGAAACTCATAAAGACTACATTCAAAATAAAAATGTTGGCATTCCTGTCGCAGATATTGGAGTTTTGGTGGTAAGATGTAAATGGAATAAAATACATTATGGTACCTAGAATAACAAATTAATCTATCCGAATGAAAAAAAATGCGAATTTTGAAAGTTTTAATATCCAATAAGGTTAAGACTTAAACGTCCAAAAATCCAAACAATTTAAAACCCGACAAAACTTAGATAAAAGCATTATGAACAATTGAAATTCTCATTTTTATTTCTATTCTTTTCGAAATGGTAATTGATTGTAGTGTTTTTATACAATTTTGCTCCACTATAAAAATGTTATATCCATATATTTTTGCAAGCGTACAAAAAACTGGTATGATTAACCAATTGACTGCTTGAATACCCAGCTTATTACTACACCGAAAAAATTCCTTGTCCCTGTATACTATTTTGCCTAGTTAGGACAGGCGCCAACTTTGCAATCCTAGTTGAAATGACAAAGTTCAAGTTTAGTAAGAAAAACAAAGAAAGCAAGTTGATTTGACGGACAGATCCTTTCAGGCGCATGTATTAAACGTAACCAAAAAACAACTTTACGTTTATGATCTACTAGAGCAAAATTTATATTGATAAAAGTGGGTCTTAAAGAATTATTGACAAAAATAAATTTTTGTTTACACAGTGAAAAAGTACACGGAGAAACTTTTTATATCAATTTTTACTAAAGTATTTTTCAATTTAGGGAAAAACGTACCACTTTGAGAATTTTTGTTAATAAAAATACTAAACTTTATAATAATGATATGAAACTTTAGTGATATAAACTATAGTAAAATTTGCTATGAATTATGCTAAAGTTTCATATCATTATTATAAAGTTTAGTATTTTTACTAACAAAAATTCTCAAAGTGATACGTTTTTCCCTAAATTGAAAAATACTATAGTAAAAATTGATATGAAAAGTTTCTCCGTGTAATAAATACAGAAGATATTCTTTTTACAGCGGAGTTTTCCCAAGTGCGAAATTAGATACGGCCCAACACTGGCCCAGCATCGCCAAAAATTTGCCGAAGATCGGCTGCCAATATCGTGCCGTCGCTGGAATGATAACTCCGGTATGCACTTGGCGGCCAATGCTGGCCCAAACTCTGGCTGCCAGCACTTGTTTTCGGCACAGCAACAGGCTAATGCTGTGCCGAACTCTGGTTTTCTCACTTGCAGAATGGTTTGCAGTGGTAAAAGTGACACATGGCCCAGTAATATGCCGTCCATGAGCCCGACTCTGGCTCTTCTACTTTCAGAACTGGATGCCATAGTAAAAATGACAATCGGCTTGGTATAGGGCCGATACTGGGCCAAGTTTCGGCAGAAGGTCGGTAAATTTAAACAGTCGAAAAAGGCCGCCGTCGTCGGCCCAGCACTTGACCGATGCAAATAGTGACACTGGCCCAATAACAATGGCCAACTCTTGGCTGCCGAGATTGGGCCAATATTGTGCCGTATTATCAGCTTCGGAAATTCGCACTTGGGTTGTAATAACAGCATAGCAATATTAATTCAATTTAATTGTTAATAGAACTAGAATTCTTTATTTCTCTGTAACAAGGTTTATATTGGTTTGTTTAACTGTATGTACGTGATTCTCTTAAACAGGAATCCGTGTTATTTCAACTAGGTTAGACTTAACTATAGGTGATAGTTGACTCTCGGAAAAAAAAAATTTTCGATGTAGTTTTTTGTTGTTAAATAAACCAAAAATTTAGCTGATTCGACGAGTTTTTTTTTTAGTTAATTTTACTCAAATCTAACTATTTTTTTCTGCGCATTAATCATTTTAATGAATGAAAGTTAGACGATTTTTTAGCTCAAGGAAAAAGTAAATTTTGCAGAAGAGGGTGCATCGATGCTTGAAATAGAACCTAATACCTATGAACCCTTTACAAAAGCTGAAGCAATAGTATGGAGCTCTTCACACATACCAAACAATCGTGTATCTTTAGCTCAGTCAAATATCTTACTCAGCGTTCCGGTTTTCATAATTGACAATAAATACTGCAGCAAAATTTATCATCCACTTTCGATATTTCCGACTCAAATCTGCGGAGTGAGTCCATACCGTCATTCATGTTTCATGAAGGTAATTACACAATATACAGATAAGAGTAACTTATAAGATTTGAGTTTAAAAAGAATATAATATCATATTGAAATGGAATTACTAAAATACGAATTTAGAGAAAATTTACAATGGTTTCAAATTTTAATGGATAATTGAAAACTAACAAAATGATTATTATTCTACGAATTCGAAGTTTTTAGGTTTCAATTTCTAAAGGGATTATTAATATTATGAAATTATGCTATATTTGCAATTTTTATAATTTTCCTTGACACATTAAACTTTACAAAATGTTCTTATTATTCAAGGAAGACATCGGTGGTCCTCTCGTTTATAATGGTTACCTTATAGGTTTAATTTCTTACGGTTTTGCAAACGAGACAAAGAATCCTGGCATATTTACAAGAATTACCAGCTTTACAGATTTTATCAATGGAGCAATGATGCGTGGAAAAAAAATGAAGTGTAATAAATCTAGATTCTACTTGTAATATTACAGAATATATTTAACTCCTATATTTAAGTTTCATCTAACTACTTGAACATTTGAAGGGATGTAATACTCAGGAAATAAAAAATTTAGATTGATTTTATGTTTCTAGATGTTTGTGTAGAAAAGAAGAAATACTTTGTTTCCAAAATTTAGGAAATAGTAGAGAAGATAAAAACGGACGTAAATACATAACTTCAAGATTGGAAAACGAAAAAAGTAAAGTTTTAGTAAAATCTATGAAAAAACATATTTTTTTATCAGTAAAACTAGTCTAACTACATACGTTTTTTATTTTCTGTACCACTTCCCGAAATTGGAAGAAAATTTTCAGAAAAACTTGCTATTTTTCTAGAGTATAACATGTCCTTAAAGAGCGTTTAATCCAAGCAAATCCATTTTTCTACAACTAAAATGGAAATACTTTCATAAATTATGTTACTCTGGTAATAAATATATATGAGAATGAAACACTGTTGTCAAAAATCCACAGTAATCAGAAGTTGCTACAGATAAATGAAAATTCCCTGCTAATTTTAGGTTTAGGTAAGTAGTAACCCTAAATGAACATCATGTCTATTCCGCACCGTGCATTCCATTCACATACCAACATCGTTGAACTACTGCTATTTCAAATAGGAGAGGAACAGGTCGTTTCACAGATAAACAAAACAACAATTCGTCAAAGGGACCACACGAACCAAAGATTTCGAACGGGTGAATTGTTTCTCGCTGTGGTGGAAATTTGTCAAATACCTTAAAAGTAAAAAATAAGTAAAATTCTCATGGAGTGCTAAAGTTGTGTATTCGGATAAACATGTAACTGTCACTGAACTACAAACAACACTTTGCGAGTATTTTTGACATTCTAAAGCATACTGAAGCATTTGGAATTGTATAGTATTGCTTTTGGTACAACAATGTCGAAGAATGTACCGGATGTGGGACTTTGAGGTTACATGGGAGGTTCTCTGCTAAAGTGACGTACTGAAGAAGACGTCTAAGTCAAAACTGAACTTATTAGCAGGAAGATGATGCTTTGTAGAGGTCAATATCTGTTATACATAGAACAGGACAGTCAATTATCAGAACGTCGACGGCTGTACCGGAAGTGGGACTTTGAGGTCACATGGGAGGTTTTCAGGTAAAGTGACGTACTGATCAAGACGTCTAAGTCAAAAGTGAACTTATTAGCAAAAAGATGAGGCATGGTAGACGTCAATATTTGCTATACATAGACCAGGACAGTCAATTATCAGAACGTCGACGGCTGTAACGGAAGTGGGAATTTGAGGTCACATGGGAGGTTCTCAGCTAAAGTGACGTACTGAAGAAAACATCTAAGTCAAAACTGAACTTATTAGCAAAAAAATGAGGCTTTGTAGAGGTCAATATCTGCTATACATAGACCAGGACAGTCAATTATCAGAACGTCGACGGCTGTACCAGAAGTGGGACTTTGAGGTTACATGCGAGGTTTTCAGCTAAAGTGACGTACTGAAGAAGACGTCTAAGTCAAAACTGAACTTATTAGCAAAAAGATGAGGCATGGTAGAGGTGGATATCTGCTATACATGGACCAGAACAGTCAATTTTGACAACGTCGACGGCTGTACCGGAAGTGGGACTTTGAGGTTACATGGGAGGTTTTCAGCTAAAGTGACGTACTGATCAAGACGTCTAAGTCAAAACTGAACTTATTAGCAAAAAGATGATTCATGGTAGAGGTGGATTTCTGCTATACATGGACCAGAACAGTCAATTTTGACAACGTCGACGGCTGTACCGGAAGTGGGACTTTGAGGTTACATGGGAGGTTTTCAGCTAAAGCGACGTACTGAAGAAGACGTCTAAGTCAAAACTGAACTTATTAGCAAAAAGATGATTCAAGGTAGAGGTGGATTTCTGCTATACATAGACCAGGACAGTCAATTATCAGAACGTCGACGGCTGTAACGGAAGTGGGACTTTGAGGTCACATGGGAGATTTTCAGCTAAAGTGACGTACTGAAGAAGACGTCTAAGTCAAAACTGAACTTATTAGCAAAAAGATGAGGCATGGTAGAGGTGGATATCTGCTATACATAGACCAGGACAGTCAATTATCAGAACGTCGACGGCTGTACCGGAAGTGGGACTTTGAGGTCACATGGGACGTTTTCAGCTAAAGTGACGTACTGAAGAAGACATTTGAGTCGAAACTGAACTTATTAGAAGGAGAATTAAAAAAAATTGAAAATTATATTCCATCTTTAGTTTCTTGAACTGGTAATTTAGTAACTCTTTGTACACGGGAAAAAGAGTTTAATAAAGTTTATAAAACTGTTCAAGAGTTGTGGATGCAGGCATTTACGGAACAGAGTTCTGGGAAATTTAGAAAACTTTTCAGAATTAATTGCGGAACTTTCATTAATCTTTCCTGAATGTTTTGCATTTTGTTCCGATAAGTTTTGTATATTTTTTCGAACTCTGTTCCGTAAATGCCTGTATTTCCAACACTTGAACAGTTCTATAAACTTTAATGTAAACTATTTTTTCCCTGTATATAATTCTACCTTTCCTCAATACTATTCAATACTAATTCAACAGGGCATTTGTAAATAAAGATGAAACATCTAATGAGATCATTATGCGGTTGTCAGTTACATGATTAATCATTACATAATTGGCATTATACATATTATTTGACGGACATTCTTCATTGTCTGTTATTATAGTGTTTTTTAGCTGCATGAGATCTTTCAATAGGGATAACTTTTGAATAACGTTAAATAAAGTAACATTTTTGTGGCAAATGTATTCAATAAGGTTTGCCATTTAATCATGAATTGTTCAACACTTGAAAAACGCTTCCAAATTGTGAAAATTGATTTTCAAAATCGAAGTTCCGTTCGCGAAACTAATAGGTAGAGCTCTTCGTCTATTTTATGGATGACATGATCGACATTCTGAAAAGGCTATTCGTTCTGTGATGGGTTAAGTCCGTACCAGTTATTCATTGCATGATATAAGACTACCAACAAGACAAAGAAATGTGCGTACCGAAGAAGCTATCGCTTTTGTGAGTGAAAGTGTGTAAGAGGACCCAGACATGTCAGTTAGCCATCGTACGCAACATCTTGGGCTTTGTCCATCCACTATACATGTAAAATTTTACGTGAAGATCTTGGTTGACATCCTTATGGTTTCAAGAAGATGGTGCTACGTGTCACACAGCCACCGAAACCATTAATTTATTTAAAGGAGAATTTGGTCACAGCATTATTTCAAGAAATAGACCTGTCAATCGTTATCTTTAGGGGTATGTTAAATCCATGGTTTATGCTGACAAACCAATAAGTCTGTAAACATTGGAGGTCAATATTAACCCAACCATTAATGAAATAAGGCCAGGAATATTGGGAAAAGTGGTCAAAAATTAGACTGATCGGATACGCTTCGTAACGATTAGTCGTGGTTGTCACATGCAGTGAATAATTTTTAAAACATAAATGGCATTTAATTTACTATCACAAACAAATAAAAAATATTGAATGCAGGAAAATGATCAACCTCGGCCAATCTAGATGTTTGTTATAATCTCTTTAATGACGTTTCGATGACTCTTATGTCATCCTCATCAGATTTTACAATAGGTTTGTTGTTGAAAATTCTATAATAATTGTACAAAAAACCTCTAATGAAACCACACATTGTTATTAAAAAAATTTTAAACATAAAAAAAAACTATGAAGGAAACTTGTCTTCCATCTTTGCTGAGTGCAATAGTTTTTTTCATTCACTTTGGCAAAAATTGGAAATTGAAAAAGTTTTAATATATTGACCTATGTATAAACAAATTTCGACGAATGTTCGAATTTTATTGATTTTGATAGAATTTTTAAACAAAGTTTTTAATTGTGATGACAAATTAGTTTAAAATATCGATTGGAGATATGTTCCTCAAAGTGTGTTAAAAAATACGACAGAATATCAAAGATATTTTGATTTTTATATATATATATATTTAAGAAAAAACGATTTTTATTTTATTTTATTTTATTCTCAAGAGTTTCTTTTTTTGTACAGTTATTATAGAATTTTCAACAACAAACCTATTGTAAAATCTGATGAGGATGACATAGTAGTCATCGAAACGTCATTAAAGAGATTATAACAAACATCTAGATTGTCCGAGGTTGGTCATTTTCCTGCATTCAATGAAGAGAATTAGTCGGACGTAAATATCTTATAAGTTTAAATAAAAAATAGAATATTCCATCAATTTTTTAGTGTTTAATTTCAATATGAAGTTCTCAAACACTTATAAAAACACCCTTTACTTTTTAAATTTTCAAAAATATATTTCGTAAACTAAAAGTGAAATTTTCGCCAAAAGTATGATCACGTGCTCAAGTGTAGAAGAAAGTTTCACACATGGTCAGGGCTTAACGAGTTGGTACATGTACTTTAATTCGATCACATGTAAGGGATTGTTTTTATTATATTCCTTTCATTCTCAGTCTAACGTAGAAAGATCGATCAAAAGACCTAACAATAAGTGTAACTGTCTCGAACGGCGACACATCTTTATGACAAAGAGTGATCACATCTCATTTCTCTCCTTACTTCTACTCATCAGATTGACAAAATGAATTCTGTCTAGTTCTATACTTTTAATCAGAAAATATTGACGTGTGCTGAGTACTTTCTATGCTTTAAATTATTGAGACATCCTTTACCCTAAATTAGTAGTATATAACTGGTTGATAAGTAAATTAGACCAATTCAAATTTAGAAAGCACAATAGAAATAATAGAAATCCACTAATAAAAAAAATACGGAAATTTTACTGATTGCTATAGTAAAGATTTTTGTGAATAACAGGATGGCTGTTTTAGTTGACAAAAAAAAATTCCCGGGCAACTAGAATATATTTTTAATATTTTTCTGAGAATAATTGTATTGTTCTGCATGTTATAAAATTACACTCTAAAAACAAGTGTGTTACTTCTACACGTGAATTACGATAGTAACTTTTTAGGCATTTGAAGTGTGTATTTATAACACACATTTTGGGTACAAAACGTTAAAGTGTTTGAAAATTAAACGTTACGTTTGTAATGTGTATTAAAACTACACACTTCAAATGACTAAAAAGTTGCTATCGTAATTCACGTGTAGAAGTAACACACTTGTTTTTAGAGTGTAGTTCTTAATTTTTAAGACTTTCATTATTTTTAGAAATGTTCATATATTCGTTGAATTTATGGCACTGAAAAGGGCCCGCATATGCGGTCGGAACGTTTGCCTTTCTTTTTTGTTGTTTTTTTTAAATGTGCGCTTTTGATAAAAGTTTAAAAATAATAAAAAGAAGAAACAAAAACAACATGAATTCAACAAATAGTTTAAATATTTTCTCAATGATATTATAAGTATATATATTATTATTATATTATTATTATTATTATATTATAATATTATATATTAAAACTTTTAATTATATATATTATTATTATATTATAATATTATATATTATTATTATTATATTATAATATTATATATTATAAGTAGAGAGGGTTCGAACCCGCAACGATTGAGAATAATTGTAATCTTAGTACTGGTTTAATTTATACGTTACCATTTAATTAATAAATAAATGAATAAAAAATGCACCAATATTAACCATCTGCCTATCCAAATGACGGTTATCGTCAATAATCGTCAAGCGAGGCATATGGAGAGAGAATAGCCAATGGCATCACCCATTTACATAAATAGCGGTGTATTGGTGCAATTCAAATGAGTTCCAAGTTATCAGTGCTGTAACGCAAAACTGTATGAACTGCAGAAGATCCCCCTTTATTGAAATTTTCAAATAATAACTTTTATTACTCTTCTAATGAAAGAATGAATTTCATTTTTTGGGAATGCAATTTTTATTTATGAATTATAAGAATTAAATTTCGTCGTGTTTTATGATTGAAAATTACACTTAAAAACATGGATATGAATTTATCATTTTTACACTTCAAAATCGACTTTAATGTATGTTTTGTGATCTATTCAAACATTTCTTTCTCAAATCTATTTTATACAGTATGACATTCCATTTTTAGGATATTCTACACATACTGATTTTCTTTTCACATAATTCATATTGTTTATATGATTAACAATTAATTGAGTTTGATTAATTAATTTCATTCCTAATAAGTAATTTTCAGAGTATTAGAACAATAATGCAATTATTATTTTAAAAATTTAAATCGTGGGGGCTCAAGCTCTTATGAATAATTATGATCCTGATCCTCTCGCACTAATACTTATGCCTTTCGTGTCAGCTATGTGCCCACGTGAATTTATAGAAATTTGGGAAGCAAATATAACAAATATAGGTAAAAGTGTCAGATGGAATAAGATATACTCACATGTAATTTCCATATTAATAAGTATTGACGAAAGACTCACCTGAAATAAACAAAAAATATTACTTTTAAATATTTGAAAAATGATTATACAAGTTTAATGTAAATAATTTAATCAATAATGAAGAATGAAAAAAGTAAAAATAAAGGGTAGGCCATTGAGGTTTTTTACGTAAACGATTTTAGTGCTGTTGAACTTAGGGGTTTTCTATTTGAAGGAAATTCCTAATATTAACATACGCTTCTTGATTTTCTGCAAATGCGAGATTTCATATTTAATGCTACAAATAGCTTGGATTTACATTAACTTGGGTTAGTAATGCAAAGCCACGTTTCAAATAATGCATTCAGGTAAACTAAGAAAACACTCGTTTTGTTTGGAACCTTTATTCACCCAATTATGCAATAGAGCTTCCAAACATTTGAAAACTTTTTATGTATTTACATTTATTTATATTTCTTAAATGTTCTTTCTTCAATAAAATATTTATTCTAGAAATACAATAGAATCTATTATTAATTAGATAAACACTTTTTCTAAGGACATGTGATACCTGACAAAGTAGCAAGTTCATATGAACAATTTGGTCCGGATACATGTTCGTGTTTAAAGTGCATAAAATTTTGTTTCCAAAATTTCGGAAATGTTACAGAAGATAAAAATGGACGTAGATAAACTACTTTTGGTTTTGATAATGAAAACGAATTTTCCAATATATTTTCCTAAAATTGAACTTTTTTTTAAATTTCGAAACCAAAATTAATCTATCTACGTTTGTTTTTATCTTCTCTGACATTTCCAAAATTTTGGAAACAGAATTTTATGCACTTCGGACACAAACATGTAGAAACCTAAAATTAAAAAAATTTGCTTATTTCCTAAGTATCACATGCCCTTAATTTTCAATCAATTTCAACAGATTAGGCGGTCTTCTAAAAAGTATCATATTTTCAAGTGACAAATCTATCTTTACTGCTTTAAAATGTTTCAGATAGACAATTTTACATGAATAAGAATCAGTAGACTGTACTGTATGTGTCATTATATTTAAATTTATTCACTTTTCTGGTCTGCGCCTGTGCGTTGGCGAATATTCTAATTCAAATACGTGCATCCTGCGAATTGTGCAATTCTATTCAGATGGAACGATCCCACGATCGGTCCACGTATATTTCTATAGCAATTGCTGAGAAATTCTGTCATCAAACAATATTCAAAAATTTTAATTTTGAGGCAAATACAAATATGATTTTTATTTTTCAATAACGACATCGATTTTTTCAATTACACATCATGAAAAATGAAACAATCTACTATGAAAGAAATAAAAAACACTGAAACTTTGTAATAAATAGCGCAAGTTTTTTACAATTTTTTTCGGTTTTGGTTGCATAAAATCATAAAGGCACAATTGAAGACGACCAGGCACATATCCTGGATAAATTGAGATCATCGATAATCCTCTCGCGCCCATATTCTCTCTGTACAAACACAATCATGACTTCCGGGACTGTGGAACGTCGTCTAACGACTGGGTTATATGGCGCATCGGTATCAATGGAAACATTACGTTTGCACTCAAGTTTACGATTGTATTGTACCCTATAGAGAAATAAATTTGTACTGGACGCTAATAAGCTTTTCACCCCAAGGAATTCTGCTTCTGAATTACAGGAATTTCGAGAAACGTGTGTGAAAGCGTGTTTGTTCCATTTCACCTCAAAGATTCAAAGTATTGTGATGTGAATATTTGTACTTGAATTAAATAAAGTAATACACTTTTGGCTTTCAAAATCAGCAAATTTTTTAACCTTTCGAGCACCAATTATTTGAAATTAATTCAATTATATATATATATGTATATATTATTTTCGTCATTGCTATTAATAATCTGTCATTAAGTATAATAAATCATTCCTTTTGAGACCTCGCCTAATGCCTATAATAATAAAAATATCTTACCTTATATATAAGTTATGAAATATGATCTCACATTTGCAATGTGTCCAAATACTAATACGCGGAGAAAAATATTTGTCTAAAATTACTAAACTACTTGGAAATACATGATAAAATTCTAGAGCGATGTACTTTTTTCCAATAATTCACATTTATTAGGATTTCTATTATAGAATGCGCTAAACTGATAACAATGTCCATCTAGATGATATAATTTTCTAATAGTTCAATTTATTCTATTATCTAGATGGGAATTTTTTTCGGTAATTTAGCGTATTCTATAATAGAAATCCTAATAAATGTGAATTATTGGAAAAAAGTACATCGCTTTAAAATTTTATCATGCAATTCCAGATAGATTGGTAATTTTAGAATATTTTTCTCTGTGTATTGACATAACGCATATTATAAATTGAATTGATAATCATAGAAAAAATAAAACACAGCCTGCCTCCTTAAACATTAAGAAAATTAATCAGAAATATATATATAATGAATATATATTAAGTTATTTACACACGTAGCATATAAAAATCAATATATATAGAAATCTCGATGAAAATAGGATATTTCCTAGATTCTTTGACAACTCGTAACTCATTAAAACTAGTAAATAATATTTTGAATCAATTTAATTATAAACGTTACCAAACTTTTTTCTTAATTATGACAATATAAACGAAAAACGCATATAATTACATATTTATATACGTAGCTGCATATTTTACAACAATTGCAGTTATACATATCTACATATAAAAATATATAACCGAATAATGAAGGATCTGAATATTAAAAAATTGATGTCAAAGATGTGTTAGCAAAATAGAGAGATACTACTTAATGAATCGATCAAAGGTATCCAAACTTTCCAATCGCATAAGCGTAGATTACCTTATTGAAAATTCCGACGTCATAAACTACTTCGTAAACCATGTCGTAAGCTACACAGTAAACCATGTCGTATAAGCTACGTCATAACCTACGTTGGAAATTGGGATAGTAATAGTTTATTACGTTGTTTACTACGCAGTTTACGAAGCATTTTATGATGTAACTTACGTAGTTTACGACGTAGCTTACAACGTGCTTTACTACAAATTATTTGTTCCGATATTCAAAAACACTGTTTTTGATTTTAGCTTATTGAAATATACATAACTATTTAAAAAAAAATCTTGTTTAATTGCAAGCGAATCCCAGTATCCCTAAATTAAGTTCTTCAAGTAAAAATTGTTAATGTTTTTAAATTAAGTTTGTTTATTCATTATGCATAGATTGTACTAAGTAAGAAATAATTTTTTAAATAAAAAATTAAGTTGCGTAAAAAACCACGCTGTAAACAACGTCATAAACTACGCCGTAAACCACGTCATAGACTGAGTAGTAAACCACATAGTATTCTACGCAGTTTACTATCCCAATTTCCGACGTAGTTTACTACGTAGCTTACGACGTGGCTTACTGTGTAGCTTACAACATGGTTTAGGACGTAACTGCCGTAGTTTACGACGTAGCTTACGACGTGGTTTACTACAAATTGTTTGTTTCGATAATCATGAACACTGTTTTCACTTTTAGCTTATTGAAATATACATAACTATTAAAAAAAAAATCTTGTTTAATTGCAAGCGAATCCCAGTATCCTTAAATTAAGTTCTTCAAGTAAAAATTGTTAATGTTTTTAAATTAAGTTTGTTTATTCATTATGCATAGATTGTACTATGTAAGAAATAATTTTTTAAATAAAAAATTAAGTTGCGTAAAAAACCACGTTGTAAACAACGTCGAAAACCACGGCGTAAGTTACGTCATAAACTACGTAGTAAACCACGTCGTAGACTAAGTAGTAAACCACATCGTATACTACGCAGTTTACTATCCCAATTTCCGACGTAGTTTACTACGTCGCTTACGACGTGGTTTACTGTGAAGCTTACAACATGGTTTAGGACTCAACTGTCGTAGTTTACGACGTAGCTTACGACGTGGTTTACTACAAATTGTTTGTTTCGATAATCAAAAACACTGTTTTCACTTTTAGCTTATTGAAATATACATAACTATTAAAAAAAAAATCTTGTTTAATTGCAAGCGAATCCCAGTATCCCTAAATTAAGTTCTTCAAGTAAAAATTGTTAATGTTTTTAAATTAAGTTTGTTTATTCATTATGCATAGATTGTACTATGTAAGAAATAATTTTTTAAATAAAAAATTAAGTTGCGTAAAAAACCACGTTGTAAACAACGTCGAAAACCACGGCGTAAGTTACGTCATAAACTGCGTAGTAAACCACGCCCAAGACTAAGTAGTAAACCACATCGTATACTACGCAGTTTACTATTACAATTTCCAACGTAGTTTACGACGTAGCTTACGACGTGGTTTACTGTGTAGCTTACGACATGGTTTACGGCGTAGTTTACGACGTCGGAATTTTTAATAGGGTAAAGAATTTATACAGATTAACCTTTCAAGTACTTGGAGAAATATTTATTATGTTGGTCATTTCTGAGATTGTTGGTTTTCTCTCTTTTTATAATTGATTTTTGAGTGTGAGGAGAGGTTTGTTTAAGACAACCAACAGATGAAGTGGAGAGAAATTTTTCCTATAAGTGTTTTTTAAATTCAAAGTGAAAAATGGAAAGATAAACACTGAGCAAAAAGATTTTAAAATACTTCAGAATATTTCAAGGTACTTGTAGATATTTGACATGCTACAGAATATTTTAAAGTATTTTACATACTTAATAATAATTATAGTAAATATATTTTTATTTACTTTTATTTTCTCTAGATTTACTGAAGTTTACAAATTTTATATACTTGTATAATTTATTATATACTTCATTTATAAACATGTTTGTGTCCGACATAGTGTAGCCCTTCTTTCATGGAAGAACGAGTTATCTTCGTATCTCCCATCAAACATTTTGCGACGCACAGTCCCTCCGGATATGCAGAAGACAAACGTGGACACAAAGGGTGCATCCGCCCGAGAGAGACGGATGTCAAAAGGGGAAAAGAAAAATTACCGCCCTCGCGAAACTTAGATGATGTGATAGGCCAAGATGTCCTGTCCCAGCGACGTATTTAGAAAGCAACAGGCCCATAAATATGACTATCCTACTGTCTAAATTTGAATCAGTCAAAATCTACTGATTATCAGTAGCCAATTCAGTAGCCAATTTGGCTGATTAAAATAGCTAAAAAGAGGTTACTGTAAATCAGTCAAATTTCACTGATTATTTCAGTAACAATTGACTGATTTGACAATGATAAACATTTTTTCACTGATTCATCAGTGACAATTAACTGATTTAACAGTGACAATTAACTGATTTAACGGTGAAAAATATTTTTTCACTGATGAATCAGTGAAAATTTGACTGATTCAGGTTTAGAGAGCACCTTATAGTATAAATATAATTAGATATCGTACACATTTTTTTTTACCTAGAATTACTAAGTTTCTCGCTTATATAAAGATAATGTGTGTGTATTTTTTTAAAATTTTATCCTACTAAGCGTGCAATTTTTAAGTTTACAAAATTGTTCTTTGATGAAAAAGAAACTGTTTGTATTAATGATTTAAAAAATATTTAAAAATTAGTTAAATTTTATTCAGTAAATGAGTCTTTTTGCTCCCCCCCCCCCCCCAATGTTTTTTATATTTACCATAGACAATTTTTAAATAACGAAAACAAGAAGAAACTGACCCTATGCTAAAAAAACAAGAAATGAATAAAAATTCTTTGATAATAGAGTTTGAAAGGATCCACTTTACTTTGTTAGCTTTCTAAAATGCAAAATATTGCAGTAGTCGTCTCTGCTGTTGTTTTTCGGTCTCCTTGTTCTCAAACTTTTTGTCAGCATGTCCCATGTCTATGCGACCTGACTTTCCTGGAAAGGAGGTCGTCCGAATAATCTTAATTGTTGCCGAGACAGGTAGCCATTTTGAAAAGATGACATTCCTCAGACCGAAGGTAGAGGTGCGTAAGGAATAAAAAAGGTAAAAAGTCAGAAGCAAAATATTGTAAAATGGCAAACTACGAAGCAATTTTAAAAATTATATTTAAGAGTTCAAAACGGTGATTGCTGACAAACATAAAAACATGATAAAGTTAAATGTCAAGAACTCCGAAGGTTTTCGATTTTTATTTTTGAAAATGTACATTAAAACGTTGGGGACAATTTTTATTGCTTTAAAGCATTTGAGGAATAAGATCTATGCAAATTACTATTTCAATGTAATAAAATATTTTTATTTGCGATTATTTTGACATAAATCAGCCTGAATAGTAGAAATTTGAGAAACTTTTCTCACAAGCAAGACGCATCAACTTGGTTATAGATATACATTGGTCTTTGAATCCAATGTTCTTCTTCCCTATGACTTCCCAGTAGACAGGGAGGCTCGCCTCGAGGCTCAATATGACATTTAATTAAGAAACTTGAAAGAGCGAGAGAGTCATATTTGAAGTAATTAAAAATGTATCCGTCGCGGTTCTTTGAGACAAGCTGTTTTCATTGCTGTACAAAGGAGTCTCCCGGGGCTAATCTCTGATCGTCTACCTTTCCTTTCTTCTTATGTTACTGATATGTATATCCTCTCACTTTTTAATCAGTTTTTTTCTTCTTTAGTTGACTATCTGTGCTCCAAGACTCAAGATTACTAAGTAAGGGTGGAAGAAATTCCTTTAATAGTTTCATGATTTTATTTAAACTTGTCACCAAACTGATAGAAATGTTACCAAATTTATGTACACGGAGAAACTTTTTATATCAATTTTTACTATAGTATTTTTCAATTTAGGGAAAAACGTATCACTTTGAGAATTTTTGTTAGTAAAAATACTAAACTTTATAATAATGATATGAAACTTCTGCATAGTTCATAGCAAATTTTACTATAGCTTATACTAAAGTTTCATATCACTCTTCTAAAGTTTAGTATTTTTACCAACAAAAATTCTCAAAGTGATACGTTTTCCCTAAATTGAAAAGTACTATAGTAAAAATTGATATAAAAAGTTTCTCCGTATACTTACAGTTCTGAACGTTCATTGAACGATGACAAAACTCTAAACCTGGATCAGTGAACGGCTACTGATTCGCAGTGACTATTCACTGATGGCAGCAGCTGTAAGTCTTTCACTACAAAACAGTGAAATTCGACTGATGAATCAGTGAAATAGATAGAATACACTTATTAAATCAGTGAACTTCAGGTGGGAATAATAAAACCAGCAATACTTTAACGATCGATAAACTCGTTTATTTCAGGTTAAACAACACTAAAAAGAAATTACATAACTATTATTATATATTGTAATTAATATTGTGTATAATTATATTATGTAACGTGTAGAATTCGAAAATTCAAAAGTTATTTTCACGTGGCTCGCTCACTGATTCCTCTGTGCAATCAAAGTAGGACACTGATATAATCAGTGACTATTCCACTGATTCAGGTTTAGAGAGAATGTTTTCTTTCAATACAAAATTAATTATTATGTCTATATTTAGAGTCTTTGAAACATACAATCTGTTATTAAATATACTCTACTTTTTAATTTAATAAGAAAGAAATTAAATATTTAGTTTCGAAAAAAAAATATTTTCCTTAATCTGAATCAGCGAAATTCCACTGATTATCAGCAATACTCTCTAAAGCTGAATCAGTGAACGGCCACTGATTCGCAGTGAATATTAACTGAATGCAGCAGCTATAAGTATTTCACTGAGAATCAGTGAGATTCGACTGGCGGATCAGTAAAATAGATTGAACTCACTTATTGAATCAGTGAAATATTTAGATGGGAATAATCAAAACCAGAAATATATTTTAATGATCGCTGAACACGTTAATTTTTGGTTAAACAACACTAAAAAGAAATTACGTCATTATAATTGTATATTGTAATTATTGTTGTGTATATTGATATTATGTATAATTAAAAATTAAAGACCCATCGTTATACTTTAATCGTTCGGAGGAACTTTGCGATTTCAAAGGTTATGTTCACGTGGCGCGTTCACTGATTCCTCAGAGAAATCAAAGCAGGGCACTGATTCATCAGTTGATATATTTTCACTGATACAATCAGTGACTATTTCATTGATTCAGGTTTAGAGACTAAGTATACCACTGATTATAATCAGCGTATATACGCTGATTCAGATTTAAAGAGTGAAGCCAATTTTTTCCAACAACGTACCATTTTATTCTAAAGTATCTTGAAATATTAATCTTGAAGTCAGACATTGGTGTAAACATTTGATAAGTCGAGTTGTCAACCTTGTGATGAACAATAAATAAATAAATCTTATAATTATAATATTCTTATATTAATACACGTGTAATATTGATTTACGCTCTATAATTCAAACATGAACTATAAACTAAGTAATGATTTTGAAAAATAGTTTAATGTAAATATTATCACCAAGGTAATGAATCACGACAAGAATAAGGACACTGAAAATCTAACGAAGAGAAAATTAATTGGATGAAAAAAATAAAATAAAATCAGATGATGAAATTGAATAATTAAATGCAGTATCACGGTTGAACTCGTATCTATAAATCGTTTAAGTAGCGAAGCTGTTAACGAGCGGCACGTTTCATACCGTCCTAGCAATTTTCAACCTTTTATGATAAGAGCGTCCCTAATGGCAAGTGTGATAAACGAGACACCCCAGGGTACAAGTTTGTGTTTGTGGGCGCACCCTATACATCTGTATATGCAATATTTCAGCTCATCTGTATAACACACTAGGATACGCAACCTCGACATGAATATTTACCGGTCATTTATAACGTTCTACATTCTTTATTGGGCGTACATTGCTTTACCTCTTATCAGTTCCTATACCTGCTTTACGGAACAAACTTTTCTGTTGACACGCAGGTGCTAACATAACAGGTATAACCAATGTGCTTCCCCTTGAAAATTTTACACAAAATATGTACTTGTTTCCTTTTTTTATAGCGCAAGTATTGCTTGTGAACTGTAATAAAAAGACAACTTAATTAAAATAATTTTTTTTTCCGTCATACACCGAAAGTTAGCCTTGTCAGTGTCGTTTTGCACGCGGAAAGTTGATTTTCCGCACACTTAAAATTTTCCCGCACTAGCGCGGGAATTTCACTTGACCAGTATTTTTCACTCATTTACAAGTGACTTTTCTTGGTGGAATCAGGTAAATTCCACTGATTTCTACGTGGAAGACTTATAACATTCGAAACAGTGGTTTTTCACTGTGAATCAGTGAGTTTTTACTGTTTTGGATTTAGAGAGTGAGAGATTTCAAAAATGAAATAGCTGGAAATGTGTTACCCTTTCTCTCTAATAAAAATTTCACTGATAATCAGTGCCGTTTCACTGAAGTTGATCAGTAACACTCAATTGATAAAACAGATTCTACTGATTACCTTCAGTCAAGCTTTGACTAGTCAAAGAGTAACCCATTTCCAGATTTTTTGTTAGAACCATCTCACTGATTTAAATTTTGTTTCTCATTTGTTCATCATGAACTATAAAAAATGATTTGTTTTAATTAATCATTTTTTGGCGCCTATGAGACCAGGCTACTTGGCAAAAGAAAACGAACCGAAGTTGATCTTAAATCGCTTAGGGGCATTGTTATGGACATTGAAATTGATTTTTCACACACTTAAAATTTTCCCGCACTAGTGCTGGAAAATCAGCTTTCCGCGTGGAAAACGACACCGACTCGGCTAACTTTCGGTATACAAATAACAAAAAATATTGTTCGTATCACGTGCGGAACGTATTTTAACGCGCGTTAAGATACGCTTTTCCACACTTACCCAAGTGCGAATTGCCGGAACTGAAAACAGGGCCCAGTACTGGAACAATCTTGGCAGCCATAAGTAATCCAATGTTACTGGACCAATATCAGCGTTTAAATCGGCCCAGTGTTGTCCCAGTACTTTACTGGGCTGAAAGTCGGCATTACTCCGGCAAACTGTGTTGTATGTCAAAAAGCCAGTGTCCGGCCCAGCAATGTCACTTTACTGGTTACAAAGTCGGCATTACTCCGGCAAACCGTGTTATATGTCAAAAAGACAGAGTTCGGCCCACTAACGACCCATCAGAGGTCCGAAAGTCGTCATTACTCCAGCAAACCATGCTGGAAGTCAAAAACTTGAGTCTGGCCCAGTAATGGCACTTGACTGGATTGAAAGTCGGCATTACTCTGGCACACGGTGTTGTAAGTCAAAAAGCCAGTGCCTGGCCTAGCAATGGCACTTTACTGGTTACAAAGTCGGCATTACTCCGGCAAACCGTATTGTAAGTCAAAAAGCCAGTGTCCGGCCCACTAACGGCCCATCACAGGTCCGAAAGTCGGTATTACTCCGGCAAATCATGCTGGAAGTCAAAAACTCAGAGTTTGGCCCAGGAACGGCCCATTAAGAGTCTAAAAGTTGCCATTACTCCGAAAACCTATACTTGAAGTCAAAAACTCAGAGTCTGGCCCGGTAATGGCACTTTACTGGGTTGAAAGTCGGCATTACTTTGGCAACCCATGTTATTGATTTATTATACTGGGCCATAAGTCATCATTACTTCAACAAACCATCTTTTACGTAGAAGAACCAGAGTTAACAATTTTTATATCAAAGTTGGATAAAGAGCAGTTAACTAAATCTAGTCTTCAAATTCGAGTACACAAACAGTTCACAAAGTTTACTTTACCCAAAAAGCATTTTTTAAAAGAGAAATATGTCTAAATATTATCAATCATGCAAATCCCGAGAGCTAAATAAAAGAAAAAGAATCGATCGGAGTGACAAAAGTGAAGATCCACCAGAGAAAATATTTAATATTTCATTCACTCAATCCACATCTGACGATACTTTTAGCGATGATGCTGTCTCCCATGAGTGAGTAAAAACTTTTCCTTTTCTTTTACAGTAATCATAAAAGTAACCTAAGTCTGCCATCTGTCAACTCTGGTTTATAGGTTTTGTCCTTCTTTAATTTTTATTAACAATCTTTTATAATTAATGCTAGTTTGATGGTAAACAAAGCGTTGATTATAGAGACTTTTTTAATAATTTGAAAAATATAAATCTAACCTAAGATTCATTTCTCGTAAATGACATCTCAAAATATTTTAAAGACAACCAACTTTCCACCTACTTTTGGGCCATTCTTTTTATGTAGCTTTGGGACAATATTGGCAGCCAGTGACGGTCAAGTAAAGGCAGCTAAGTATATATATCATTTCAGTAATGGGCCATTAACATATGCCGATTTCGGACCAATACTGGCAGCCAACGAAGGGCAAGTGAATGCGGCCAAGTGCAGCCCTTAGATATCATTTCGGTAATGGGCCATTAACATATGCCGATTTCGAGCCAATACTGGCAGTCAGTGACGGGTAAGTGAAGGCGGCCAAGTGCAGCCCTTAGATATAATTTCGGTAATAGCGCAGCACTGGCGGCCAAGTCTCGGCAACATATTTGCCACTACTGGGCCAAAGTTGGGCCATTTATGATTTCACACTTGGGTGCTACGAAATATACTATTTTCAAATTATGCTATTATTATTTTATTAAAATTATTAAATTTTTTGAATCTTCTATTTTGCTGTCAAACATGGGATATATTATAACATCAGGGCTCGCTTCCTCTACCCGTAATTAAATAAAAAAAAACAAACATAGTTTATTATGTAGCCACATAATTTTTAACCATAAAAAAGAGAAAGTTATGTGAGTCAAAATTATTTTAGATTATTTATCTGACGCTAACGTACGTTTTAGGTGTTGACAAATAAAAAACTTTCCTGATTATACTATCGTAAGCATTTCAATTGTTAGAACTCCCTAAAGTCAATCGTTTGGAAAATGGAACATAGCAACATTTTTCCGATAACAATTATATTCACGAGAGACTTCATTACGGATTCGCTGGGAGCAACTGTACTCTTTATTCATGGACAAGCTCATTATTTCTGTTCAGGTAAGCATATGAAAAATTCTCTCTGCTCAACCCCTCTCACTCAACTTCCATCTTCCTTCACCCTGTCTCCGTCCCTTTTTCACTAGGCAAAAAATACAGTTTGTTATATTCCTCTCTGTTCACTTTTTTTCGACAATTCCAAGTTTGCACCAGTTACAACCAAAGAGAACTTCTCTGAGTTTTGCCCTTGCGGTTTTTTGCATTAGCAAACGAACAAAAAGATTCGCTCGAGGCGAGATCAATTTTTCATTGTTGCACATTTACTCTCATTCGAGAGTTGTTCATAGCTCAGAGGATTTCATGTTCGTTATTACATTTTCTCAGACCATTCGATTGTCAATATTCAACAGCAAGACAGAAGCGCATGAAAAAAGTTAGCATGGCTTAAGCTTGGCTCCTATTCGCTAATCATCCTTAGCCCATACTACATTCCAAGAGCAAAGTTAGACACGGCCCAACACTGGCAGAACATCGGCAAAATTTTTGCCAAAGATCGGTTCCCAATTTCGTGCTGTTGATGGAATAATAACTCCGGTATGCACTTGGCGGCCAATTCTGGCCAAAACTCTGGCCGCCAGCATTTGTTTTTGGCACAGGAACGGGCCGATGCTGTGCCAAACTCTGGTTTTCTCATTTCCAGGATGGTTTGCCGTGGTAAAAGTGACACATGGCCCAGTAATATGCCGTCCGTGAACCGGACTCTGGCTTTTCTACTTTCGGAATTAGATGCCATAGTATAATTGACAATCGGCTTGGTATAGGGCCGATACTGGGCCAAGTTTTGGCTGAAGGTCGGTAAATTTAAACAGTCGACAAAAGACTCCGTCGTCGGCCCAGCACTTGACCGATGCAAACGGCGACACTGGCCCAATAAGGATAGCCGATTCTTGGCTGCCGAGATTGGGCCAATATTGTGCCGTATTATCAGCTTCGGCAATTCGCACCTGAGATGTCACGTTTTGTTAGACAAACGTTGAAATTTATAAAAAATCTAATAACGCAATTATGTTGGAGAACAACGTGATATTAAAATTGTTTGGGAAAATCATTAGATGGTATATATACGATATGAAACTACATCACTTCAGGGGATCCGTCACCTTTAATATTTTTATTTTTTGAGTTTAGACCTTCCATATAATTTTTTTTATATTTAGTACCTATATTTAGAAAGTTAGGGTTTTTAAAAAATTTCAGCACTTTTATCTATTTTTAAACTAGAAATGTTGAGATTCTTGGGCATTTTTTTGACATTTTTTGACATTCCTTACAATATGTAACAACTATTTGGGTATCGTAAGCATTCTAGCTAAAAAAATTAATTACAACATTTTTTTTTCATATTTTGGGATATTTTTATTTATTTATTGATTTTATTTTTTAACCTTTTTTCAGTCATGTTACCTTATTTTCGATACCCAAAAAGTTTCTACACATTGTAAGGAACACGATAAAAGGAGAATCACGATAATTGGTTAAAAAGCAAAAAAGTTATTCAAAGTAAAAAAATTTCAAAAAAATGCCACAAAAAACTCAAAATTTTTTGTTCCAAAATACATAAAGGTGCTGGAATTTTTAAAAACACCCTAAAATCTTTCTAAACGAAGGTACCAAACATTAAAAAAATTATATGGAAGGTCTTATCTCAAAAAATAAAAATGTTAATAGTGGCGAATCCCCTTAAGGAAAATTTTAGATCATTTGCTTCTAATCCCTCATTTTGAATTTTTAAATTCATCTGCATCTCTCTGGAGCGTTTAGAGTTCAAAGCCGCGCTTCACGAAGTCAATATCAAATACATGGAAGCTAGATTGCTTGCTAGAGTAAGCAGCACTCGCGAAGCTGCAAAGACAACCCTGCTAACATCTGACAACGGGGATCTCTATGTTTACAACTACCCTCAATGGCGAGGAATTTATTGTATAATTACGTGGTTTTAGTTAGAGAAAACCCCAGTTTACGCATCCAACAGAAATTCCTAACGTTTATTTAGATCTAACAGAAAAATCAATTTTACCTACACTGAGATTAAAATATCTCAAAGTAAAAAAGATGCCAAGAATAATAAAGTTGGGTATAAAAACATTCCACCAATATTTTAATCCTCTTTTCAAGCCTTCAATTCTAAAAGTAATAAAACCAAGTTGTTAGTTTCAACAACAAAAATTAATTCAGAAAATTTTTAATTAACTTGTAGCTTCGCTGCACCCAGAGAAAAGTTTCTTCGATTTAAATAAATTTCTTAATTGTTTTTTTTTCTTCGAATTTAAGAAATAAATGTCTGCTCAGTCACATAAGTACACGTGTAATGTGATCAACAGAAATTATTTATTTAATTATAAAAAAAATTGTCTTCGTTCAAGGTAATAAAATTAAATACAATATTTCTTAAGTTTTCGCCGGTACTGTATTTGAATCAAATAAATATTTTTTTTTATTCAAATAAATAATGCTAAGAAAATAATTTATTTTATTTAAAAAGGGTTAAAAAGACGATTTCTAAATATCAAATAAGTTTATATTTGTTTTAAAGGTGTTTTTACTTCAAATTGAAGAAATTAAATTAAAAAAAAGATTTCTTAAATTTAAATAAAACTTTTTTCTGGTCGTAGTTCGTAATCAATGCCTTCTTTCGAAATAAGAAAATAAATAAAAAGATACTAAATTTATTTTCATTTCTATCAAACATTTACTTCCAATCAAAATCCAAAATGTTCGCATTACGTTGCTAGAAAACTTTTGAATTTCTTTTAGACATTATATACTTTATTCTGGATAGAATGTACACTTTAACCTAAAACTCGATTAATATAACGCCTAATTCTAGTCAAGATATCCCTGGCAAAAGTATCGAATCGAAATTCATTCCGAGCGAATCAGAACTACTGCGAGCCATTCCGAAATCGGTTTCTGAACCATTCCGAGTCATTCTGAATCAATCTGAAAAACGGTCAAAAATCCTACTCAATCTGATTCAATCCGAGGAATCAATCAGAATGAATCCGATTCGGATTAATTTCGATAGAAAATCCGGTTTGGATCAATCAGAGCTCCGATTGGTTTAGCCGGGTTGATTATTGACCGTTTTTAATCAAATTAGATAAAAAAAGTTTTTAGGATTGGTACGGAAACAGATTCCGGAATGGCTCGAAATAGCTCTGATTCGCTCGAAATGAATTTCAATCCGATCCCTGGCGAAAGTATCGGATAGGAATTCATTCCGAGCCAATCAGAATTATTCAGATTCATTCCGATATCTGTATCCGAGCCAATGCGAATCATTCCGAACCAATCCGAAAAACGTTTTATAACTCGTTTGATGAAAAACGGTAAAAAATCGATCCGACCTAATCTGAAATTAATCCGAGGCAACAATCCGAATGAATTCGAACCAATCCGAAATCAAGTTTTCAATCCAGATCAATCCGAATGAATCCGAGGTCGGAATGATTCGGATTAATTTTAATTGAAAATTCGGGTTGGCTCAATGCAAGCTCGGATTGATTCGGATTGAAAACTTGGTTTCAGATTGGTTCGGATTCATTCAGGTTGATGCTTAGGATTGAATCAGATTAAGTACGATTTTCATATCCGATACTTTCACCAGGGATATTCTACGCAGAGTAATTATAACCTTCAAACTCCGGGTAAATATAACAATCAATTTCATCGCATGCCACTCCTACTCTCTTTCTCTATCTTCCTTCGCTTCTACTCATCGGCGCGCCTGCATTGCTCGTAACAAAACCGGTAAAATCGCGTCAAAACCTAATTCGCATTTGCGTTCAACTCGTTGTATTTTCGAAAGTAATTGTTCAATTGAGTTGATATTTTCCAATAAATTTGCTCCATATACTAATGATCAACTTGTTCGCGGGAAGTTTACTGTAGCTCAAACTTCCTCGATCACTTTTTCGGTCCAAAGCTCGAAAAACATAGATTTTTCTTCGCATTAAAAAAAACCATTTAACAATAAACAAAAAAATTTTTTGCAAGCACTGTCGCCTCCGCCAGAGGTTCACGAGTAGAACGCAAAAAAAAATTTCGCAATCCATTAATTAATGAATTTTTCGAGGCGAGTGGATTGAAATAAAACATGGTTTCTATGCTTTAAAACCAACACACTTTTTATTAATTTACTCGAAAATTTGCAACGTTATAAAAAAACTGTAAGGGGAAACTAGCATTCATTTTTCACGATCTATAAAACCACGTTTTTCGTTTTTTCGAATTTCGATTTTCAATTTTTGACTATGACATCACGGGGCGGACAATACTTTTACAGGTTTTCGAGCGCCTGTCGCCTTATTGAATATAACTTCTCAATTTTTCCACATCTTTTCAAATTTCATTTGTTTTAGGGGGGATTTAAAATGCTCCTTATTTTAAGTGTGGTTGATCCATGGGATAAGAAAAATTAAAACTTCCAATAAAGGAAAGGCCGAACAAACCAAGAAGAAGTCTGAAAGCAAATAAATCTGAATAAGCGGCGCATTGCGATCGCATGCTAGCGTGCGTATCCTCGTAATTGGCTCCTGCGAGCTCGCGTTGACCGATGATTGTCCTCAAGCTTTCGATATGCATCACCGAAAGACACGGATGTACATCTTTAAGGCACAGTTCTCAATGCTAAAAAATATGTCTTTTGTTTCATTGTCAAATTAACATATGATGCAACATTTAAAACTCTTTAAAATATTTCTATTAAGGCCATGCACGCAGAAAAAAGATCAGTAAAATTTACAGGAAGTTCGGTACTTATTTGGACAACATGACTTTTTAGTAAATTTTACAAGAAGTTGAGTTCAATCAACAGATTTTCTGTACAATTCACTTAGCGTACAGTACAATCAACTTAACTCGGATTTTTTCATATTCAGTAGATTTTACTGGACGCTGAGTGAAACGTACAGAAAATCTGTTAATTGAACTCAACTTCTGGTAAAATTTACTGAAAAGTCATGTTGTCCAAATAAGTACCGAACTTCCTGTAAATTTTACTGATCTTTTCTCTGCGTGTGGGCCATGCAGGTCACGTGATCAATTCAGTCGATGGTTATCAATTTTGATCTCCATAAATAAAATTTTAAATCGAAATAAATCGGTAAAAATTCAGAGAATGATAAATAATAGTATATGGAAGACATATTTTTTTAAAATTATTTTAATAATATTATATCAAAAAGTTGCTTCAACACCCCAAATTTCTGGCGCGTTATATTTATCATTTGTCACAAGATATTCCCACACCATAAACATTGTTCTCTTTGGTAGATTTCTTCAATCTGCTCCAACAAAGCTAGGATCCACTTTGGGTGGCATTTTTTTATGTAAAACATCTTTTATTTAATTAAAAAGTTGTTTTGAATAAGATTACATACACAGCTCATTCGAAACTATTACAGTGTAAAGTCACGAACCTGAACGACCAATCAGGGTCCTTTACCCTCCAAAGCGATTTCTTTTAAAACATCGATCGATTTACAATTTATATTCCTTGAACAATTCGTGGATTGGAAAAAACGTGATTGTGATTATTTTTTATGACATTAAATTTGTATTGCAATAAGAAAAAAGCTAAATTTTATTGTATGAAATGTAAATTCCAAATTGTACTTGTAAATAATATCCGGTCAAGAATAAACTCGACGTGAAAAAATGTTCAAGTATCTAATTCATCATATTTACAAAATAGGCAGGGCCAAAAGCAAAAATCAAAAAAAAAAAAAATTCGAATTTTTATAAACTAATTGCAAGTATTTTAAAATTGCAGATTAAGAGTTTTTCTGTTTAATTGTGTTGTGGACAATTGAATACGTAAGCTATTCAATTGGCAATTTTACCCCAGAACGATTAAATCAATACTTTGTTGAATTGTTTTAAAGTTTCTTACACACGCATGAATTGGTTTTGCTGATGCTAATCACAATTTTGCAATTGAGATGAACAATTTACAAAATCTATCTTGAAGATTCAAATTTTGCGGACTGTGTCACTTAAGCGTAAAACTATGATTGAACGTCATTGAAACAAGTGTATAAGATTGAAAAGTTTTGAACACCATTCAACAATGTTTCGATGCAATCGTTCCCAGATTAAACTACAGATTCAGGAGCCTCTAATCGTAACTATTGATCACAACCAATCATTTTTTTAAATTTTAACCAAAAATTAAGAACTAGAACGTAAATCATTTCGGTTGAAGTCCTTGAAAATAAACATGTAACTATATCAATTTAATTGTATTTTATCATTGTGTAATGCGCTTTAGGTACAGAGGCGGGCAGAGGACTTGAAAACGTGTTGCTTTAAGAGAGGGAAGGACTTGGAGATAGCGCTGACAAGAGGCCACCAAGCCACTTCGCGTGCAAGTACACTACTTTCCTCTTCTTACTCTGACCCTTCCGTCTTAAAACCTTCCTCACAAAGATCATTCCCGATCGCCTCTCAATGACCTCGTGTCTCTTGGAAGATAACCTTTCATAGAAAAAACTAAAGAAACCAGATACAATGCTCGAGTTTTTTAAAGATTAAATTCATTTTTTAAAGAAGACGAACAAAGGTCATAGATTTTCAATAAATTTAAAATAATTTAAAATCTTACTGTGGAAAAAGTAACGCTTTCGACTGTGCCGGGATTCGAGCCCAGATCTTTCGATTGCCGGTCGACTGCTCTAACCAACTGAGCTACATAGGCGTCCGACATTCCTTTCTCCGCAAGAGAACCTCGTTATATTGCGTTTCGGCATTTAATAATTTTCAAATAATTTATAATCATTCTGTGGAAAAGAAACGCTTTCGACTGTGCCAGATTATTTGAAAATTATTAATTGCCTCCCATGATTTAAGAGTTGAAATCGAAAGACTCGGGTTCAAATCCCAGCACAGTCGAAAGCGTTACTTTTTCCACAGAAAGATTTTAAATTATTTGAAAATTATTAATTTTAATAATTTAAAATCTTTCTGTGGAAAAAGTAACGCTTTCGACTGTAAAGATGTCTTCTGTTTCATTGACAAATTAACATATGATGCAACATTTAAAATTCTTTAAAATATTCCTATTAAGGCCATGGACCATGCATTTGGAAATGATTAATTTTAATAATTTAAAAACAAATAATTCACAATATTTCTGTGGCAAAAGGAAAGCTTTCGACTGAGCCGGGATTCGAGCCCGGGTCTTTCGATTGCCTGTCGACTGTTCTAACCAACTGAGCTATACAGGCGTCCGACATTCCTTTCTCCGCAAGAGAACCTCGTTATATTGCGTTTCGGGATTTAATAATTTTCAAATAATTTATAATCTTTTTTTGGAAAAAGAGACACTTTCGGTTGTGCCGGGATTCGAGCCCGGGTCTTACGATTTCAACTCTTGAATTATGGGAATCAATTAATAATTCTCAAATAATTTAAAATCTTTCTGTGGAAAAGAAACGCTTTCGACTGTGCCAGATTATTTGAAAATTATTAATTGCCTCCCATGATTTAAAAGTTGAAATCGAAAGACTCGGGTTCAAATCCCAGCACAGTCGAAAGCGTTTCTTTTTCCGCAGAAAGATTTTAAAATATTTGAAAATTATTAATTTTAATAATTTAAAAATAAATAATTTAAAATCTTTCTGTGGAAAAAGTAACGCTTTCGACTGTAAAGATGTATTCTGTTTCATTGTCAAATTAACATATGATGCAACATTTAAAACTCTTTAAAATATTCCTATTAAGGCCATGGGCCATGCATTTAGGAATTATTAATTTTAATAATTTAAAAATAAATAATTCAAAATATTTCTGTGGCAAAAGAAACGCTTTCGACTGAGCCGGGATTCGAGCCCGAGTCTTCCGATTACCTGTCGACTGTTCTGACCAACTGAGCTACACAGGCGTCCGACATTCCTTTCTCCAGAGGAAGACCTCGTTATATTGCGTTTCGGCACTTAATAATTTTACAATTTTGACAGTAAAGTTGAAATGTCACTGTCTTCTATATCAGGACACAAGTCTCGGTATCAGATCGGGTACTTTCTCGACAGGTGTCCTTGGGGAAAATTTTAACTCTTAAATCATGGAAAGCATTTAATAATTTACAATTAATTTCAAAACTTTCTGTGGAAAAAGAAACGCTTTCGACTGAGCCGGGATTCGAGCCCGGGTCTTTCGATTTCAACTTTTAAATCATGGAAAGCAATTAACAATTTTTAAATAATTAAAAATCTTTCTGTGGAAAAAGGGACACTTGTCGGGAAAGTAACCTATCTGATTTCGAGACTTGTGTCCTGTTAAAGTGGACAGAGACATTCTAATTTTACTATCAAAATTGTAAAATTTTGAATAACCCATAAAGAAATGGAATAGGCAATTTCGATACGCGTTACACAATATCGAACAAAACATGCCGCACCATGAAAGTTACCTATTCAATTTCTGCCTGAGGATCTATAAAAGTCTTATAAAATGATATTCTGATATTTTTTTATGAAAAAAGTAGTTTCTTTAAGATTACTTGTCTGCCACACACGATGTTCTCCTCTGGAAGACCTCTTATGAAAAAGACCGTAACATTTAGCGTGAACGTAGTTGTTAGTGCGTTTTTGTAACATAAACATATTGCCATCATCAGTGGCATAAGTCACGGTTTGTGTTCACAATTGTTTAAGAAAATATGTCTGTCAAACTTGCCTTCTGATCATTCACATACTTCGTTTACTTTTTGGCATAATAAAATGTAAATTATAAAATTATAATATGTAAAATAAAATATTGTATCGGCTAAAATAAATTTCCTGACCAGAAAAATATTTTATTCTCTGTATGTTTTCAGAAAATGGATTGTTAATTTTTTTATTTTTTTTGAGAAGACCGCGCGTGATATTCGTCTGTAACAAAGTTCTGATACCAATGGAAGAAAACCAATCAAAATGACTCATCATGACGACGAACAATTATTGAAGTACAATAAAGCGATATATTACCCATGACAATTCGCTAAGAAAATTCAACAGAACATACACGGAAAAAATTAGCGCACTGAGAAATCGGTTTTACTTGACCAAAAAAATTTTGTTGTCGCAACAAAATATTTTTGTTATTTGTGCAAAAAAATTGTTTTGCTGAGCCAGCAAAATTTTTTTGTTGGGTCTCTTTGTTAGTCTAACAAAACTGTTCTATGGATGTAAAAAAAATGTTCTGTTGGTCTAACAAAACTGTTTTGTTGGCCTAAGAAAATGCTTTTGCTGAGTCAAAAAAATTTTTTGATCAGCCCAATAAATCATTTGTTGGCTCAACAAAATTCGTTGGTTAGCCTGGCAAAATTTATTTTCTAAAAGTTTTGCGAGGAAGGAACTGCTGGGCATAAGAGCCTCAAATGCTCCTTTATCTATACCTTGCTCTAAAAAGAAAAAAGTTAAGTCTTAATATATTTAATAATTTAATTTGAGACATATATAAAAATTATTTAAAAATAATAAAATGTATAACGATAAATATATTTAGGTTAACATTTTAACTATACTTAATACTTACTTTTGAAGGTGTCAATGAGGCACCGCCCCAGTCCTCTAGAAGTCGTCTTGTTTCCTTGTCTGTCATATTATTTGAATTAAACACATCACATACAATCGACTAACGAAAATATATTTCAATCGAGCATAGAGAACAACAGCGGCATCCGTCATATGAGACATGAACGTGCTCGCGTCTCCGGCTAACAATAAGTGAACACGCATGTGTGATCGCGTATCTAATTAGTCTAATCAAACAGTTTTGTTGGCTCAACAAAACTTTGTTTAGGCCAACAAAATAATACTCAAAAAAATAATTGTATGTCAACAACACAATATTTTGTTGTCCCAACAAAATAATTTTGTGATAACAACCAAAATTTTGTAATGGCAACAAAAACTGCTTAACAAAACGTTTTTATTGTGATACCTAAATTTTTTTTTTCAGTGCGCTGTGAAATTTTAAGTGTGCGGAAAATCAACTTTCCGCGCACAAAACGACACCGACTTGGCTAATTTTCGGTATACAGCTGTCACGTCCCGCGACGCATTAGAATGTACTATAGGCATAGGCTAGGTCTAGAGAGAAATCTGGGGAAATTACTAAAAGAGAGAGAAAACCACCTATTGAAAAGAGAGGTATAACTACGTCACACGCAGCGGGAGACTGCGCAACGCGTGACGTCACCAAAAAATATAATATAAAAAGGACACGCCGCCAAGGGAAAACTAGTCTTGTGAGCAAAATTAAGTGCGGGAAATTTCTAAAATCTTAAAAGGATTCACAGCGTGAGATACGTGTTTAGTTCAGTTTTCCGAAGAAACGTGTCGTAAATTCTCTGATTGTACTTTCAATCTTTGAAAGGATCTTAGAGTCAGTGTAGAGTGAAATAACTATTCTTGTCCTCCTCACACCAGTGGGATATTTGTTTCTGTCTTCCTCACACCAGTGGGATACCTATTGCTGTCTTCGTCGCACCAGTGGAAGAATCTTTCTCTCTCCCTCACACCTGTGAGGATCATTCATAAAAAAGGGACTATTCACAACTCAACAAAGGTACCGAAAATTCTCTCTATTCTTTACCTATTCCCTGTGCCATTGTTTGAATCATTGTAAAATTTTAACCTTGTTTATATCAGTGTTAATTTAAATAAATTCAATTTGTATTACTTTACTAATCATTGTGTACTTTTCATTGACTTATCCTCATCCCTAAGAGAGGATCATTCGATCCTAACTTAAAACGAGGAATCTTCGATCAAAGTAAGTATTTACGTACTTGTGACGTAACATACTTCCTTTTTTCTGGTGCATCGGCCGGGAAACACAAGTCAATTGAAATTGAACACATTGGTTCTTAATAATAAATAAATAAATAAATAAATGATTATGAAATATTATTTCAACTTTAAAACTTAAAATTTCAATAAAATAGATTTGTTAGATCACAAAGGGATTTGACCTTGAGGCTAACCTTAATGATTTAATAATCAGATCATTTCTTTGAAATTTTATAATTTATATAAATTGTTTAAAAATAAAATAAGTTTGAAAAATCACGCAGGGATCTGACCTTGAGGCTAACCTAAGTGATTAAGTAACTTATCTTATTTAAAAAGATATTCTAATTTGTTAACCAAGTTTTGATTTAAGTTAAAACAAACATAAAAAAAAAACAGAATATTTTTATTTGCAAAAAAAAATTTTTTGTCCAAAGATTTGCACTTAAGTTAACTTTTCCAATATAATAAAAATAATTTATGAATATTTCTAATGATCATTATTATAAACAAATTTGTTTAATTGTTATAAACAATTTATAAATAAATAAAATAAATTATTTTAATTTTACATAAAGGGCACATGCAGTTGGTAAAGAAAAATATTTTATTATTTTAAGAAATTTATTATTAAAAATTATAAATTTACAAACAATTGAGCGATTATTTATTTAATTTGAATATTTGAAATAATTATATTTTTATATCATTATTTTATTTTCAAATGACGAAATACAAATTTCATTTCAAATTATATTGTTATTAAAAATAAATAAACAAATTAAAAATAAATTTTACTAATCTCATTTTATTTTTCTTAAAAAACAAATTTTATATATAGTTTTTTTATTGTTATAAACAAATTTAAAATAACAATAAACAATCAACGCTCAATACAAAATATTGTAAATTTATAATGACTCAATGTCAAAACCAAATATCCCTTTAGAATCTACCCCGAAAGTTATAACACGTAGTCAAGCTAAACACGATAGTCAGCTTGCAAAAATAGTAGATTTGAATCAAAAGGGTAATTTAAAAATAAAACCAATTAGAAATAGAGAATATTCAACTGATAATAAATGCCAAAATATCCCTGATCCAATCCCTACAGAACAAGAATTAGATAACACTCTTAAGTTAGATGATTCAAGTTTAGACAAGACTCTAATTAATAATCAAAATATATCACGTGAAAATTCAGAAAAAACTAGCGGCTTTCATTCAAGTTTCTGTCCAGATTTAAGCATTGTAACAGGATCCAGTAATCAAGATCAAACTCTAACGAATGAATTATCTTATTTTGACGAATTCAATTTGCTAAGCTCAACAGTAATAACAGTAGATAATAAAACTTTGAAAGAAAGATTGGAAACCTCATTGGCACGCGAATCTATAATTAGTAACAACGATAGCGACGACGACAAAAGCGACACAGAAGCCATAAATCAGGATAATCCCGTAAGAGTAAATAACGAAGAGATGGCCGTGGTCATACCCAACAGCCAGCAGGTATCCTTACGCGACGCGCTAGAGGTGGTCCCATTGTTTGACGGAAGTAACCTCCCATTGTCACATTTTATTGAGGGTTGCATGGAGGCAAAGGCAATGCTACCGACACCTGCAGCTCAAGAAAACCTCGCAAGGCTATTAAGAGGTAAATTAACTGGAGAAGCCAGAAAATGCATTTTTGGTTCTACTTATACAACAATAGAAGAATTGATAGAAAAATTGAAAAGAGTATATGCCCCTGCGAAAAGCGTGTACCAGTTACAGGGAGAATTAGGTAATACATTTATGTGGGAAAGAGAAAATGTACTTTCCTATGCTGCTAGGATAAAAGAAATTGCCGACAAAATCGAAGATGCTCACAGGCTCAATAATAATGGTCAGGTAGATAATAATTTTAAAGTAAACCTTGAAAAAGACGTAATTCAATGTTTTATACGCGGTTTGCGTCCTGAGTTAGAAATTCGTGTTGAAGAAAAGGATACTTTTAAAGAAGTTATTAGCGACAGTATTGATATAGAACGAAGATTAGCTGCAAATTCCGCACTACGAAGAAATAAAAATATGGATTATTCAAAAAGTGACGAATCATCTAATAATAAAAATAACAAAACAACCCGATTTAACGTAGCACTTGAAAACAAAACTATTTGTTTAATTTGTAAAAAACCAGGTCACACAACTGAAAAATGTTTTCATTTAAGTAAAGCTCAAGATGCAGTTTTTAATAATAAACAAAAAAATTTTTTGTTGCGTCCTAACCAACAAGGATATAGTAATTTCAATGGTCAAAGAAGTAATAATAATAATAATTTTGCAAGAAACAATTACAATAATTTTTCGAATAACAATTTTTTAAGAAATAAAAATCATAATTTTAATAACAATAACAATAATAATTTGCAAAATAGAAATAATAATTATAAAAACAATAATAATAATGTTTTACAACAAAGACACAACAATAATAACAATTTTCCTAGAAATTTTTACAATAATAACAATAATGTTAATAATAATAATAGACAATGGAATCCAGGACAGTATCAAAACTTTAACTTAGGACAGTCTCAAAATCGAAATAAACCATATGAATATAGGTTTTTACAAAATAATAATAATCAACAAAATTCAAATTATACTGAAGTAGTTTGCAATTATTGTAAAAAACCCGGTCATTTAGTACGAGACTGCAAGATACGACCAAATAGCCAATCACAAACAGCTCATCAGGAAAACTCCAAAGCTCTCCCCAGCACGGGTGCACTGAGGAAAGCATAAATCGAGAACCACTGGCATCCAATTTTAACGATCATACAACAACAACAATAAATATTTCAAAGTCCACTTCAATTCCATCAATTATAATATCAACGGAAGGTTTAAAAAACCCAACACACATGATGATTGATACTGGTGCTGCTCGAAATTTAATTAAACAAAAGGTTCTCAACCCTGAAGTACCAATAAATAGCCAAAACGTATTAAAACTTACAGGAATTAATGATTTACCACTTTACACATTAGGACAAGTAAAAATAAACATTTTTGGTTACCCAACAATATTTAACATTATTCCGAATGAAGTCCCAGTAGAAGAAGATGGAGTATTGGGATCAGAATTTTTTCAAGATAATAGAGTGAATATAAACTATTTCGTACCAAGTTACCCAAAAAAGAAATACAGAACAGACTCCATGGGATTTTTAAATCATGTAGAAATTTTAAGAAACTTCACGATAAAATATGGACTGCCGTTACCGCAATATACAGTCTATCCTGATCCGAATTCGAAAACAAACTCATTTTTTCTCGCACAAATTAATATAAATGAACATTTCGTTATACAAGCCGGCCCTACTAGTGAATTAGCAGAAAATAGAGCAGCTTTAAAATTATTATTGCTACTAATAAGATCATACGATCTCTGCGACGAAAAATTTTATAATAATGATGATAAAAAAAGGCAAAAAACCAAAAATCAAAGTATTCAAACCGATCCAAGACCAAAATTAATACCTTGGGAAAATTCCTGTAGATTTTGTAACACTCAAATGCATGCTACAAAAGAGTGCCGTAGACGAAATATTTTTAAGGTAGACAAATCAACCCAATTCCCCCTCCAGTTCCACCAAGAAACTCCTCAACATTTAGTAGACTTTTTTCCCCTTTTCTCCAAAAAACTTCTAGACCTAAATCAAACCATATGTAAACATCCTATTTTATCCAATATTAATCCTACTTTTCTTTTTCAGCCTTCCGAGAAGCCTAATGAATTTCCTTAATCAACTAGCATCCAGAGTGTATTTAATTTTAATTCCACTCCTTTTCTCCAAAGCAGAAAAATACTTCATAGACTCACAATTTTCTCATTCTTCAGGGATTTATTTTGAACCAATTTCAAAAGTTCGTCTTTTTTCTGAAAAATATCATTTTATATCTTATATCGATATCTTTCAGCCAGACGTACTTAAATACAAAATAATAGATTTCTCACATAAATTATATGAATATTGCATACTCTCAAATATTGCCAATAATTGTAATTTATACGATCATCAGACACAACTTGATTTTATAGAACAACGCATCAACTATTTTCTTGAAGAAATATCATTTATATCTAGACAAGCTCGTAATATCACGAATATTTCTAACACTAATGATCCATTCTTGCAACAGATACAAAAAGTACTTTTAGAATTAAGAATGAGAAATGAAACCTCCCTTTACTGGCCCAAAGAAAATTTATTTCTACTTCCTAATCCATTTTTCCAAAAAGTTGCAAATCTTTCTTCAAAACTTGACAACATTATGACCTACAAAAAATGGCATAATTCTCAAAAAGATCCAAATATTCACCTATATCGAATATTAGCAGCAAATTGGCTTAAAGACCTGCATGAAATTTCTCAATCTTTTCTTTTACTCCTTGACCAACTTACAGAAGCTATTACTCATGCCGCAACTAATTTATGGCACCCTATGCTACTTCCTGATACCTTCTTAGACTTCAAATCCAACAAAAAAGACCCACACCTTTCAACATCCCTTTTTTCTATGGTCCTTCCATTTTCTAAAATACAATACTTCTTATTCGATAAGTACTTGATTTTTATTATGACTATACCAATCCCATCTGCTGAAGAATTTCAATTATTTAAACCACATCCAATTCCAATACATCTCGATTTTAATACTGACGTAATTTCCTCTATTTACATAAAACCTCAAAATTCTTATCTCGCTATTTCTTCAAATAACCAATCATACTTTATAACAAATGAAAATTTCCTCAATGCATGTTATCAAAATGGATTCCAAACATTTTGTCACCCACCAAGATCTATATCTAACATCGATAACAATCCTATTTGTGAAACATCAATGTTTCTAAATTCAGAACCATACAAGTGTAAAATATTCATCAGTTTTAGTGAATATCCCTTTCTAACACCATTGCAATTTCATCATGGATGGCTATACTCAACAATTTTCCCCCGACAAATTTTCTTATCATGTCGAAAAAACTCTAAGACCTTAATCACACTCCAAGGAATAGGAATTTTGCAAACAAAATCAGGTTGCAATCTAGATTCATCAACTCCATATTACCATCTTCAAAACCATTTGAATATAATGGATAATTCAATTCCAGTCAGCAAATCAACTACTTCCCTTGCTATAATTTCACCATTTTTATATAATATTTCCATTCAAGAGCCTCACTTACTAAAAAAGGTATTACTTCTTCTTCAGCAAAAAGAAGACATGCCATTATCAATCTTCGAAAACCATGTCTTTATCCTTACAAAATATGCAAACATTCAAAAAATCATTCCATCAATTTTTATTTCTAGTGCACATAAATTAACATTAGCACTAATCTTTATCACTTTACTTATGATTACAATTTTAGGATTATTACTATTGAAAATTCAAAAAATATCTAAAAAAATAAACAAAACGCCAACACGTATAGAACTTATACAAAAAACTCCTTTAAGCTCAGTGACAAAACCTTTACTGACCGACTTAACGTTTAACTTTTGACCTTTCCTTTATTCCATCTTTCACCCTTTTCTTTAATAGACTTAAAGTCAATTCACAAAATTTTCAGATACAGGTACATTCCGTCCTTACCTTTCTCAAAACCACGTGCATGAACGTCCTATACCGTCAGAAGGACAGTTTTTGTACCCACGTCTTTAATGTTTCTTACTAAAGGAAAAACAAACTGTAATATAAAAGTTGTTTTTCTGACGGAAAGTAAAATACCTTTAGCAAAATCTTTTACCTTGCATGATTAGAAAATATATTCAAAAAAAATTATTTTTCAATCTCCTTATCAGACCTTAATAAAATAAATCTATTCTAACAATTTGTAGAAAATGATACCAACTCCAAGTGAACCTATTGTTAACCATCTTGGACCAGTAGACGGTGTATGTCCGCAAGACTATCCGATAGCATACGCGCACTTATTACAGAGCTATTGCTTCGAATTAGAACCTTCAACATTGTTTTTATATTATAATCACCAAACCACAAAAAGATATTGCCAATTCTGTTTCGAGAAATTAGATGAGGAAACTCAAAATAACTGTGAATTTTTTACATCATGGCATTCCATTTGTAAATTGGAATGCATATATATGAATTGTTACGGTTGTCAAGAACTATTAATTACTCCGCGAAAAAGAGCAGCTGATTGTAGAGAATGTATCGAACAATATTTAAATTATAAATTCGAAATTAGTCAAGGAAACGAAGTTCTAGTAGAAAATACCCCTGCATGATTATACGTATCTACCTTCCACGCATGTAATCACGCATGAAAAATTTTGTTAAATTTAATAAAATCCTTAATACTAAAAAATTGTAAATTTTACAAATATTTCAAATTCCTTAAATATTGTAAATTTCCCCAACAGAAAAATGCTGCCCCAAGAAATCGAAACAATCGAAGCAGTAGAAGTTCGAGCAAGCGAGCAGGATGTTCAGCCGTATTTTGAAAATCAATTATGGTCAGAATACTGCTGCATAACCCTGGTCGAGAATTTTTACATGAATGTTCTCGAAAAAAAACTTGTTTGCGAAGATTGTTGGATGACAGAACTCAGCTTTTTCGAAACCGAAGTAACATTACCCGTCCGAATAGACCACATAGTTACTAAAGACTTATATTGTACGTTAAAACTATCTAGCCTCGACTGCTCCATTTGCAATACACAAATTTTTTACATGCGGCAAAGAGCAGATTTATGTGTAACTTGTGCCGAACGTGTAATTCATTTATACCAACAAGAAGCACTGTATAACGACGTCGATTCCGAAGCATCGACTATTATTTATAACAACGACGAATAAAAATAATAAATCAAAACATATTTTTTATTATTCTTTCTTCTAAATATAAACAATATCTATTACTAACTTTTGTTAAAAAATTTTCGCTTTTAATTTTTTATTCGTTGTTTAAAATCATATTTCATATACACCACTACTTCTTCCTTAACCACCATAATGTAACAACAAACCTTAATAAATTAAAATGTTCTTAAAAACAGACCACTGTTTTCTCTGCATGAAATATCTCTTTGAGTTAGGAAACGCGAAAAGTGAATATATCAACAAACACAAAATTATTACAAAAAAAAAACTAACTAACTTTAGAATTTCAATAAATTCAATCATCAACTCAAATAGGTAATTCTTTTGCAGATAAAAACAATGGCCTTGCAGACAAGAGACCTATCGAAAGGCACGGCTGTACAAGTTTTAAACGAGATAAGCATTGAGTATGATTTCTCCGAACCCTCATATACTGTAAAATCGCTTGGAAAACACCAAGAACTGCCACCGTTCCAAGCGACTTGCGAAATTTTTAAAAATAAAATAACTTTTTCTTGTATTGGGGAACCAGCCCCTCAAAAAAAGTCTGCAAAGCAAAATGCAGCATCTAAACTCTTGGAAATGCTTTCCACAAGATATGTATTTTTAGAAGAAATGAAAGAAAAAAGCTTAATCCCAGAAACGAGAATTTTCAAAATAAATGATGAAATCAGTAAAGAAACCTTGCCAAAATGGACCAACTCTTGTGAAAGGTGTTTTCAAAGAGGGCATTTAGCTCATAACTGCCGCAACCCTTCACGTAATAGAAAATATAAAAATAATTCTTAAAAATCTACATTATGAAATTACGTTTTATATTACAGTTTTATATATTATTATTTTATATTAAATGATATTTATAATTTACGAATATGAAATAAAAATTATTGATGTATTTAGTTATATAAGAAAAAATCATATGTAACCTTATGTTAAGTTCATACTATTTCAAAAAAAAACTATGTAATTATTTATAACAAAAAAATTATAATATTTAGATAATATAAATTTTTATGACATCAAAAAAAAAATCGATATTGGAATCAAATAGTCAAATGCAAAAAATACAAATTGTAAAAGAGACGCCGAAATGAATGTTGGTTATTACGTCAGAAATAGAAATTCAATGTATCTTCAAAAACATTAACGAATGTATTCTTCTTCCGAAGATTCGATCGCGGATGCTTCACCCCGCGCTCGAACTAGGGGGAGGTGTCACGTCCCGCGACGCATTAGAATGTACTATAGGCATAGGCTAGGTCTAGAGAGAAATCTGGGGAAATTACTAAAAGAGAGAGAAAACCACCTATTGAAAAGAGAGGTATAACTACGTCACACGCAGCGGGAGACTGCGCAACGCGTGACGTCACCAAAAAATATAATATAAAAAGGACACGCCGCCAAGGGAAAACTAGTCTTGTGAGCAAAATTAAGTGCGGGAAATTTCTAAAATCTTAAAAGGATTCACAGCGTGAGATACGTGTTTAGTTCAGTTTTCCGAAGAAACGTGTCGTAAATTCTCTGATTGTACTTTCAATCTTTGAAAGGATCTTAGAGTCAGTGTAGAGTGAATAACTATTCTTGTCCTCCTCACACCAGTGGGATATTTGTTTCTGTCTTCCTCACACCAGTGGGATACCTATTGCTGTCTTCGTCGCACCAGTGGAAGAATCTTTCTCTCTCCCTCACACCTGTGAGGATCATTCATAAAAAAGGGACTATTCACAACTCAACAAAGGTACCGAAAATTCTCTCTATTCTTTACCTATTCCCTGTGCCATTGTTTGAATCATTGTAAAATTTTAACCTTGTTTATATCAGTGTTAATTTAAATAAATTCAATTTGTATTACTTTACTAATCATTGTGTACTTTTCATTGACTTATCCTCATCCCTAAGAGAGGATCATTCGATCCTAACTTAAAACGAGGAATCTTCGATCAAAGTAAGTATTTACGTACTTGTGACGTAACACAGCGAACAAAAAATAACGTTCGATTCACATGCGGAACGTATTTTAAGGCTCGAGCGAGTCGCGACTCGCTTTTGCGTTAAAATATGCTTTTCCGCATTTGATACGAAATATACTATTAATATATTAGTCGTCTAGACTGAGAAAAAGTGTCGTTTTGTGTGCAGAAAGTTGATTTTCAGAACATTTAAAATTTTCCCACACTAGTGCGGCAAAATTAACTTTCCGCACGCAAAACGACACCGAGAAGGCTAACTTTCGGTGTACGGCAGACAAAAAGATTTTATAGCCAGGAGACTGACCATACATCATGAATGATCGATTTATGTAGAATAATTCCGTGACATGTATGCCATTTTGTTCGAAAAAAGTCTTCTATAGACGAGGTAAATAAATAAATCATTTTGTTGTTTACAAACAAGGTTCCTTACATTGATTCACACTTCATCCAAGGTATGTGCGACTTGTGCTAGTTCACAAGAGAGTTGGGAGGTGGGACTTTTTTCCACGCACATCGTTGTACGTGCGAGACTGGCGACAAGAACAATCACATACCACAACGTCGTATAGGAAACACACGACAGTGTCGCCAAGACGCATTGCGTGCTCCTCAGCATCGGCAAAAAGCTTGCTTTCCAATTGAATTTATTCGCTTAACGAGTGTAGAGACCCGCCGGCAATGGCCAGGACAAATGGCACCCAGTGTGTGAGAGACCAGCAAGAATTCTCCTACGATGGAAAGTACCAACTAAAAGCGGATCTCTTATCCTGAGAGCGTTCTCCACGCGGAAGAAACGTTACTAAGAAGAAAAGTCTCAAAGTTCAAACGATTCAGAACCATATGTGTACGGAGAAAATTTTACTCAGTCAGATTTAAATGAAAGAAGAGGTTTACCATTTTGATTTGAAAAATGTTTTATTTTTGAAATTGACTAGTGTCTTGTAAAATGTACTGAATTGAAATAAAATTTTGTACCATTTTCAACGGAGTTTTATATTTTTACGGCGCAAAACTGAGAGAGAAATGAGAAAAAATAAATAAATTGTTTTATTGGCAAATATGGATCGTCTTGATAAAACCAATATTTTTTCATGATTCAAGATCCTTTTCCAAGAAATTGAAGAATATTATGTCTTTTTGATTCTGTCTGATTTAATCTTTTTCGTAGGGGTTTTAGTCGTATTGTAGTTGAATCTAAGAATAAAATTAACTCTTCCGGAACGAGGTCCTTATATCAGGAATGAAATATGAAAGATATGGTTTTTAAAGTCTCTGAATTCAAATCCGTCTTTTGGGATTTGGAAAATTGGAAATTCAAGATAGCAAATTCATGGCAGCAGATGAAGATTTTTTTTTCTATTATACTCAGTAAAAGATTTAATCGATTCAACAAAATTTTTGTTAGTTCAACCATAGCATTTCGTTGTTATACGAAAAACAAAATTCTTCATTGATTCAAATAAATATTTTAGTTCATTCTAATAAATTTCAAGTATTTATTACTTACTTATTTATTATTTCGGTCTAGAATTTTAACAAAATCGATTTTTTTTTTTACATTTTCTAACTCTTTATAGTCTTAAAAATGACCTCCCAAAATATTTGCTTGAAATTTTAATATTAAACCGGTCTAGAGTAAGGGTTAAAACTCGATTTTTTATAAATTATTCACGTAATCATTACAAATTTTTGGATATATCTTTATTTATGTATTGGCCGCAGTAATTTACCACTTTTTGACCAAAAAAAAACAAAAGGAGTAATAAGAAAGGAAAATAAAAAGGGTCGATTTTTCAAACTTTTTTTCAAAGAGCCGTCATTTTTTTTTAATCGTTTTTTCAATAATGGTGGTAAATTACCGTGTGAGGAAGCTTCCTTAAAAAGACCTTTTTGAATTTTGAGTTTCAGACTTCTCAATCTTGAGATTAACTGTCCGCAATGGGAGAAGGATTTTTTCAGGACCAGACTTTGACATCCTCTATATATTAAAGGAAGAGTGATAAATAATAAAAAATAAATTTTTTTGTGTAGTCCATTTAAGTAATTATATGCTAAAAAAGTTGTATGTTAATAAAATAAAGGAGCTGAGAAAAAAATTCCCAAAAATAGGCCTTTTTTTTGCCTTCTAGACCAAAATAGTCCCTTGATAAAATAACAATTCAAATAGACTTTCTGAAGAAGAAAGCAATGCAGAAAAACGTAAATAATTATTGTCTTCTCTGCAAATATATTTAAATTATTTTTTTAATTATAAAGCGGTCGTATACATATAATTGGTGACGTCAGAGCCTACACGCAGAGAAAAGATCAGTAAAATTTACAAGAAGTTCGGTACTTATTTGGACAACATGACTTTTCAGTAAATTTTACCAGAAGTTCAGTTCAATTAGTACGTTTCACTCAGCGTCCAGTAAAATCTACTGAATACGAAAAAATCCGAGTTAAGTTGATTGTACTGTACGCTAAGTGAATTGTACAGAAAATCTGTTGATTGAACTCAACTTCTTGTAAAATTTACTAAAAAGTCATGTTGTCCAAATAAGTACCGAACTTCCTATAAATTTTACTGATCTTTTTTCAGCGTGTACCATATGGCCTTAAGTCAATAAAATACTTTGTGAATTCAACAAAACCATCTTGTTCAATGAGAAAAAGTACAGTGGGACCTCGTTCGTGTCACAGAATCGGGACCATAAACTTCGTTCGTGTCGCAAACATCACTTCCGGTCGTTTCAGGCGCGTACTTAAGTAAAAATGCTGGATATGACATGAAACATAACCTAACTCTATAAAAACTTAGAGAGGATAGCGAGGCTATCAGTTCGATTTACATACCTCAATAAAAGTACATAATAAGATAACATAACTGAGAAAAAATACTTTATTAAACTGAATTCATTGACACTATTCTTCTTATAAATAAATTTTCCATTTTTGTACGTTAAAAATGATCGTTTGGAATTTTTTTTTTACTTTCAATTAAAATTATAAACTACAGAAACCTTGTAATCATATTAAAAATTTACCAGTGAAATCTATTTTCACCGAATTAGCAAATATATCAGCAATATACGTGAATAGTGAAAAATTTAATTCCTAAATTACATATCACTGATATATTCAAGATACGATTAGGCAAAGCAGTGACTTGTGGTGCGCGCGCAAATTTTTAACGTTATTTCCGCGTCACAATCGAGGTTTTAAGGAGTCACGTGACCACAACATAAAGGCGACTACGACTCCAACGAGTGGGACACGAACGAGGCCCCACTGTATACTCAGTTTCATAAAAACTAGAAAGATAGTTTTTGAAATAAGAGAAAGAAAAGTCATTGTCCATACTTAGACCTTTCGGAACGAAAGGGTTAAGGTCATGAATCAACCAGACCACGTGACGTCGGTGATTGCAATCACAGTATGTGATGTTATTCAAAAATTAATAACCAAAATAGATTTTTGGTACCGGACATACAAACTTGGCTCTTTTGATCCAAGAAAATCCATTTTAGTCATTATTTTTCGAATAACCTTACATACTGTAAATGCAAGTCATCATCTTATGGTTCATTTGTTGTTTGAGAATTATTATTGTTCAAGAGTTGAAATAAAATTTACAAAAAAATATATGGGGCCAGTCTATGATTTACATGGGAATAGAATTTTTTCAGATTTTGATTCGACCTATTTTAGCACCTTAAGCTCATTTTGAAGGTAATTGAGTCCTATACCAACACCAATAATTATATTATGGATAAAATATATTCCTGAGAAGGTATCTCGGAAAAACTGATTTTTTTCACTGATTGACTTCTATAATATGCGCTCTATCTCAGTATTAAATGAATATTTTTTAAAGTTATAGGGCTCATTTTGAAGGTAATCAAATTTTCTACAAATCATATGTGAGGTAGTGATAAGATACATCCTTCAGGAGATATTCCCGAAAATCGATTGTCGGTATTTATGACCTACTGATATGTGCTTTATCTCAGTAACGAAATAATATTTTTTAAAGTTACAGAGCTCGTTCGAAAGGTAATTTAATTCTCTACAAATCAGATAACAACAACTTCTGTGATAAAATACATCCCTGAGGAGATATTCTTAAAAAACCGATTATTCCCAGGTGCGAATTGACCGTCGGCCCACGGTTGGGCCAACCTTGTTGGCCAGAGGTCGGGCCAACTAGTGAAATGATAACGCTATCCGTCCATTGGCAAGAACAGTTGGCCCGACGCCGGGTGCCGAAGATGGGCCCCGTCTTAGTCAAAATATGCTTGTACCCGTGTAGAAATTGAAATCAGGGCAGTATCAGGCCCTGATAAGATACATTATTTGATTACTACATTATTAGTACGTTATCGATACATTATTTGTAATCGCACACTTGAATTAAAAATTTCATATTCGCTTTTGGACTCGAACCCTCTAGCCTACCTATATTATCTACATAACTAAACGCATTCCAAACGCCTAAAGCCTCTCGGGTATTCTCGCTTACCATATTCCGAAAAAAATCTCACTTATAAGCTACTGCTGTAAAGGCCGTAAAAGATGGGTATGTACCCTGTTAATAAACAATCTTTTTGTTTTAGGTATTTTAAGGGGGTCCACCTGTGTAAAATTTTCGAAAAATCGATTTTTTTTTGACATTTTTTGCATCTTGAAGATATGACTAATGATGTCCTTAAACAATTTTCATGAATTCAACCTAATTAAAGTGTGACAGGACGCCAAATATTACAGGAAACAGATAAGCTGCTGGCGCCTATCGTTTTTCTAGAAACCATGTTTTTGAAATTTGTGGGCAGGATTGAAAAAAATCTACTCAACAGATTGACTTGAAACTTTAACTGACTCATTTATAGAGATAACTGAAGGTACCCACGTAGCGGTTTTTTGAAATCTTTTTTTTTAAATTTTACAGCATATAATATATCGAAAAAAGCATGAAAATGATTAATTTTTATGAAAAGTACTGCCATTTCTTCAATTTTTAAAATTTCGTCAAAATGCTACGTCAGTACCTCGACAGCATAAACAGAAATAATATTTTTTTTACTTTTTGTGTTTTAAATAACTGGTTCGAGCGGAATCTTGCCCACAATTTGGGTATTCCATTTTGAAGGGGTCACTTTCAATGCCCTTAACGAATACAAGCCTTCGGATTACACTATTGGAAAAATTTACTATTATAATGAAACCACAAACCTTCAAAATAACGTTAAACTTATTCTCATTTTCGAATTAGTTCTCCTAACAAACATTCCCGAAAAAGCGTTCGAAATACCGCCCTCACACAGGTGGACCCCCTTAATCAGTTATGGGTTTAAAATTTTTCCACTTTCAATGACTGAATTAAATTTCTATAAAGCACAATATTTTTGTATGAAACTTGGAAAAAAGTTTTATATCAAAAACATTGTTTAGTAAAACGTTGTATACTTTAAAAGTATATATTTTTACAGTATGTTAGTAATAATTTACATAGTATACAACTTTTTACATTTTAATGTCAACATTTTTTTTTAAATCAGGCAAACTAAGGCAAAATAAGGCAATTGCCGCACGGGTATAATCTAGTTAATAATATGCCAACGATTGATTCAACCATGGCCGAGAGGTGGGCCGACCAAACTATCACGGTCATCTAAGGTAATTCGCCAAGGTTGGCCCGACAGTCGGTTCGAGTCTGGGCCATAGTTGGGCCGACAGTTGGTCGTGCAATGGCAACGGAATCTAGTTATTAATATGCCGACGATTGGTTCAACCGTGGCCCAGAGGTGGGCCGACTGAACTGTCACGGTCATCTAAAGCAATTCGCCAAAGTTGGCCCGACAGTCGGTTCGAGTCTGGGCCATAGTTGAGCCGATGGTCGGGCACATCTGTGGTTGCCGGTGTTGGCTGCTAAAGTTGGTGAAACCGAAAATAGCACAGTTGGCCCAACTGCCAGGTGCGAATTTCAGTCGGCTGCCAGAGTTGGACCATCGGGCCACGGTTGGCCCTACTCTGGCGACCAAGGTTTGGTGACCATAGTTGGTCCAACTGTGGTATCTTCGGTTTTACCAACTCTGGAACCCAACATCGGCAACCAAAGATGTGCCCGACCGTCGGCTCAACTATGGCGCAGACTCGAACTGACTGTCGGGCCAACTTTGGCGAATTGCTTTAGATGACCGTGACAGTTCAGTCGGCCCACCTCTGGGCCACGGTTGAACCAATCGTCGGCATATTAATAACTAGATTCCGTTGCCATTGCACGACCAACTGTCGGCCCAACTATGGCCCAGACTCGAACCGACTGTCGGGCCAACCTTGCCGAATTACCTTAGATGACCGTGATAGTTTGGTCGGCCCACCTCTGGGCCATAGTTGAACCAATCGTCGGCATATTATCAACTAGATTATAACCGTGCGGACATTGCCCTATTAAAAAAAAATCTTTACATTAAAATGTAAAAAGTTGTATACTATGTAAATTATTACTATAATGTACTATGTATAACTATAAATATACTAGAATGTATACTTCTAAAGTATACAACTTCTTATAAGATAATTTTTTTGATAAAAAAGTTTTTTCCAAGTTTCATACAAAAATACTGTGTTATATAGAAATTTAATTCAGTCATTGAAAGTGTAAAAATTTTAAACCCATAACTGATTAAAATATTTGAAACAAAAACATTGCTCATTAACAGGGTACAGACCCATCTTATACGGCCTTTGCAGCAGTAGCTTATAAGCGGGATTTTATTCGGAATATGGTAAGCGAGAATAGCCGAGAGGCTTTAGGCGTTAGGAATGCGTTTAGTTATGTAGATAATATAGGTAGGTTAGAGGGTTCGAATCCAAAAGCGAATATGAAATTTTTAATTCAAGCGTGCGATTACAAATAATGTATCAATAACGTACTAATAATGTAGTAATCAAATAATGTACCTTATCAGGGCCTGATACTGCCCTGATTTCATTTTTTACACGGGTACAAGCATATTTTGACCTAGGACGGCCCATCTCCGGCACCCAGCGTCGGGCCAACTGTTCACGCCAATGGACGGATAGCGTTATCATTTCACTAGTTGGCCCGACCTCTGGCCAACAAGGTTGGACCAACCGTGGGCCGACGGTCAATTCGCACCTGGGCTATGGTCACCAAACCTTGGTCGCTAGAATAAGGCCAACTTTGGCCCGATGGTCTAACTCTGGCAACCGACCGAAATTTGCACCTGGGTCGGTGCTTTTGACTGAACAAAAACTGAATATCGGCCAAAAAGACATTAAATGTTTAATTTTTATAAGGAATTGAATCATAGAACTATCTCTAAAATGTAAAAGAAATAGAATCAATTCAAGTATAACTTTAGTAGAATTCGTCCGTTTTCCAAGATTTAAGAGTGATATGAAGTGTCTTCAAAGATTCACCGATCCAGGAAACGAGTACGAGACATATCGAGGCTATTGTTGCAGGAGAACGATATATAGGTACATGTATATATATATATATATATATATATATATAGTATACGGAACGGAATCTAATCTGATGGAGCTCAGGTCCACCTAATGGGCAACTCGTGTCGTGACACGCACCTCAGACTCCTGCTGGACCCGATATCCTGCAAAAAGCCAGTGTCGTGTTAGCCTTTTCTGTTAGTGACGCAATTGGCCGGTGTAATGCACTCGACGAATCGCGTGATAGGCTCTGTAGTCGAATAGGGAAGTCGCTTATATCCAAGCGTAACATACCAAGAGAAATGGATTATTCTGTAGAATAATGGAACAACAGCTCAACACGAAAGTCTGTTATTTGTTGATGATTGATGATATATTTCTTATTTCAGACCAACTTTCACTTATATATTGTTACCAAGATTTTCGAAACAATTTATATTAATCCATTCTCTTCGCTCTTTTCATCAAGATAAGATTTTATCAGAAATATCAGAGTTATTATTGACAATTTTTGCTTCCTTGGATCATATGTCTTTGAAATAAGGAAAGTGAGAAAATGATTATTTATGAGATAGAGATACAGATCTGAATGAAATAGAGTTTAAGAACGACTGCAAAGATAATCAGAAGAAAAATGTAAATAAAATTTCTTAAAAAATTCAGAAAACTGTAATCTGCCTTGAATGTCGCCTTAATCTCGATACTCAAAGACTGCGTGCGTCCTGGGCGTCTCAAGTGTAATTTACCAGGCAAGGTAGAAGAAAGGAAACTGGTTGCGGAGACTAACGTCGATAAGAGAGCTTCAAGAGCATCGACTGACAAAAGCTTACCCTTGATAAGATTAAAAGCGGTACAAGATGAAACTAGAGAAGTGCGAAACGTCGTTACACCAGACTCGGTTTTTGCACCAGATGGATAAACGAGACTCGTTTCGCCTCACAATCACATGCAACCGAACATTTCGAACATAATTTGCAGGATAAATATACCTTATCAGTGAGGAACTATTAAAACATTTACTTCAGCTCTTTTCTTAATAACTTATTAAAATTGACTAAAGTTCATATTTGCTCTCTAAATCTGTATCAGTAAAAATCAACTGATTATCAGTGATATTTGACTGTTTCAAATAGCTAAAAAGAGGTTACTGCAAATCAGTCAAATTTTACTGATTCAATCAGTAAAAATTAACTGATTTAACAGTGAAAAGTATTTTTTCCACTGATGAATCGGTGGAAATTAACTGATTAGAGATAGAAAAATATTTGTTTCGCTGGTGAATTAGTGAAAAAGCAAATCACTGATTCAATCAGTGAAAATTTGACTGATTCATATTTAGAGAGTGGAATATTAAAGAGAACAGAAGGTGAATTAAAGAATTATACCAAGGCATTTTAAAATTGTATAATATAAATGGTATTTCACTGAACTTGATCAGTGAAACTCAATCAGTAAAAAGTAAATACTTTGTAGCTATTTCATCAGTGAACTCTCACTGATTCAAATTTAGAGATAAAACTTGATGAAAACCAAATCTTCTACATACATTTGGATATATTAATTCGTTTTTCAATCCGAAATTATACACTAATGAAATGAACAGATACTAAGGACACTCAAATAAAAGTCCAGTTAAAACAACTGGAATTCCGGTTAGGCTATATTTAACATTATTTTCTGGTTAAAATAACTAGAAATTCAGGTTATTTTTACCAGATTTTTTTAGAAATTACTACAGAATCAGTTTGAAATAACCAGAAAATAATGTTAAATATGGACTAACCGCAATTTCGGTTGTTTTAACTACTCTCTAGATTTGAATCAGTAAAAATCTACAAATTATCAGTGAAATTTGACTGATTCAAATAGCTAAAAAGAGGTTATTGTAAATCAGTCAAATTCCACTGATTATTTCAGTGAAAATTGACTGATTTGACAGTGAAAAATATTTTTTTCACTGATGAATCAGTAAAAATTAACTGATTTAACAGTGAAAAATATTTTTTCACTGATGAATCAGTGAAGAGGCAAATCACCGATTCAATTAGTGAAAATTTGACTGATTCAGATTTAGAGAGTAGACTTTTTTTGTGTGTAATAGATTTCAATAATGCATTGTTATGCTTCCGAATAAAAATACAAAATAAGTAAAATAAAATTTTCAATTGTCTAGAAGTTTCCAAAGTGTATTTGGCTGAATCAATTGAAATATTGGTTTGATTCAACCAAATCGTATCCAAAGAAACTGTCTTTATTTGAGTTAACCAAAAGTTTGGTCAATAATATATAACGAAAATTTGTTGATTGATCCAACTAAATTATGGTTGCTTAATTTTCTTAGCAGATTCCACAAGAAGTTCAGTTTGATCAACAGATTCTTTGTATATTTCACTTAATCTGCAAAGTACAGAAAATTTCTCGATTGAATTGAATATGGCAGAGTTCAGTTATCATGGTGAATGATACACTCTTCTAATTATCGACATAATCGACTGAAATGATTTAGAAAAAATTGTATATAGTTCTTATAAAATCTACTCAAACGTAAAATTTCAAAAATAAGTACCGAACTTTCTGTAAATTTCACGAACCTTTTTTAAGTATCAATGACTTACATTTTTTTCACCATTTTAACAAAATTGACATGATTTGAATTAAAATGATCTAAAATAAGAAATAATCATTACTAGCAAAAGGTTCTTTTTCTCATAGTCTTGACAGGCTAGTCTGGCCCAGATCTGTCCCTAGTTAGTCCAGTATATGACAAAAATTTCCAAGTATCTATAACAAACATTTTTTTCATTATTTGAAAGAAATGCTATAGAGTGTCTTAAATGATCCAAAAAAAAATTAAAACATTGTCAAAAAGAGTTTTTTGCCCGCTGTACACCGAAAGTCAGCCTCGTCGATGTCACTTTGCATGCGAAAAGTTGATTTTCAAGCACTGTTGCGGTAAAATTTGAAATGTGCGGAAAATTTAAACAAACTTAAAATTTCACCGCACTAATGCGGAAAAATTAACTTTCCGCATGCAAAACGACATCGACTCGGCTAACTTTCGGCGCATAGCGAACAAAAAATATCGTTCGTTTCACGTGCGGAACTTATTTTTACGCACAAGCGAGTCGCGACTCACTCTTGCGTTAAAATACGCCTTTCCGCACTTGACACGAAAAATACTATTTTCTCACTAATCACACTGAGAAAACTGGAGTGTCAAACTTTGAGTGTCAAAATGTAGATAGTCAGTCTGAACTTCTAGATAGTACAATACTCTTTCCGAAATTTTTTCTTTTTGGTCAGGGAGACACTCAGTTGATATTCTGCTTAACTGTTACCACACTGAGAAAACTGGAGTGTCAAACTTTGAGTGTCAAAATTTAGATAGTCAGTCTGAACTTCTAGATAGTACAACACTCTTTCCGAAATTTTTTCTTTTTGGTCAGGGAGACACTCATTTGATATTCTGCTTAACTGTTACCAGAGTGTCAGAATCACTATAAAGAGTGTCGATTGGTGAAATACGCGCCAAAATTATAAAGTCACGTGGGTTCGCCTATTTTTCCTCCAATATCACCAGCGTGGACTCTAACCTCATTGCCGGTTTCGCGTCCTTTACGTGTTAAAGTGTCACGAGGGTTATTTTTGCCAACTAATTGGCGAGTACCTATTTCACTTGCTATAATAACATAATAATTGTGAAAGCTTAAATGTAATAGTTTTGAGGTTAGCCATAGAGGTAGAATATAGTCTGTTTTTCCCTCTTCGATAATCTATTTTTCTCTCTGCGATGATCAACTTTTCCCTCTAAAGTATTCAAGTTGACCATCTTATTTTCACAATCCACAGGTAATAAGTTACACTATCTAGAAGGCTGTCCTATAGTTTAACCTCAAATATAGTCTGCTTCACCCTCCAAATGTTTAGGTTGACACTCCAGTTTTCTCAGTGCAGAGTGTCAGAATCACTGTAAAGAGTGTCGATTGGCGAAATACGCGCCAAAATTGTAAAGTCACGTGGGTTCGCCTATTTTTCCTCCAATATCACCAGCGTGGACTCTAACCTCATTGCCGGTTTCGCGTCCTTTACGTGTTAAAGTGTCACGAGGGTTATTTTTGCCAACTAATTGGCGAGTACCTATTTCACTTGCTATAATAACATAATAATTGTGAAAGCTTAAATGTAATAGTTTTGAGGTTAGCCATAGAGGTAGAGTATAGTCTGTTTTTCCCTCTTCGATAATCTATTTTTCTCTCTGCGATGATCAACTTTTCCCTCCAAAGTATTCAAGTTGACCATCTTATTTTGACAATTCACAGGTAATAAGTTACACTATCTAGAAGGCTGTCCTATAGTTTAACCTCAAATATAGTCTGCTTCACCCTCCAAATGTTTAGGTTGACACTCCAGTTTTCTCAGTGCATCTTATGTTTCAAAAATTCGACCCCCCCCCCCATCTTCCTTCACCCCGCTCTACACCCATTTTGAGTATAAAAATTCTTTTTTATTTTGCTGTTTTGTCGATCCGAAGACTTTACAAAAGTGTTTTAGTTCTGGTTAGCCGCTAGCTAGAACGTCTAGTCTGCGCCAGATCTGAGTCTAGAGGGTCTAGTCTTGGTCCAGACCAGCACGAAAAGATTTTTCTACACGGACGTAACGCAATACATCTTTTCTAGTGGGTGTATTCGTTAACATTTGAGTTCCTTGAATTTCCCCTAACTCAAATCTTGAAGCTAAAAACTTATCGGACTTTGACTGTACATATATGGTGACTATACGCGTCATGTCGCATTAATGTATCTTGTATAAAATCGGTGTTTCCTCTCAGTCGTGCGACACGCATTTGCAGTCGAGACTTTTTATTTGATTCACGAGGCTCTGACCTGAGACATGTTGGGACTTGTAGGTTAAGCTCATTATAGAATTAATAAAAAATGAACATTTGAAAAATGAGAAGCTCACTTTCCAACTATACTCAGACTAAAAATTTTAATATAATTTTTCATCAGCGGTTAAACTTGATACTGTTAAATAATAATTTGGAAATATAAACTTTATTTTAAAATTTTATTCAATAATATACAATTCCATCTCTATTATCAAAAATTTCATAAATTATCATACAGTGAATTACTGAACTGATATTTTAAGTTGGTATTATTGAAATTATTGATATTTTTATCAAAAAAAAACATTGCTTACTTCCATGAATTAAAAGCAATAATAAATAACTCGAGCAAAATTTGACGGATGAGATGTGAGTGGTTCGTATGGTTTTGAAAGTTAATTAATATTTGAAAACAACTAATTTTATCAATTCTCTATATTTAAACCATTCGAAATATTTTTAATTAATGATTACGAGTTTAAGAAATATGTAATTGAAAAATATTTGTATTAGTTTTGATTGAAAAATCCTAATGATTTTATATCTCTCTTCAGGAAACTCCTCACTAAATTGTCAGTAAAATAGTTCAGATTATCTGACTGATAATAATTTAATTTTATCAATTAAGATTCATTTTTAAGATCGTCTGATCCAAGCTTCGGTAAGATAAGAATTTGTTCTCATTATGATAAGCAGGTGCATCTCAACTGGTCACTTAACGAGATATTTTTACAAGGAAATAAAATTTTGAAAAAAAGGTAAGTTGTAGAATGCGGTTTGGATAGTGATAAATCGGATGATTGCAGGTCACAGGTAGTGTAGGCGCAAACAGTCGCATTTATTCGTGTTAACGAACGTTATTCGACTATGTGCCCTACCCTGAACGCCTATAGGTAGATTGAGCGTTATCGTAATGCAATGTTAGTAAAGGATGACTTTACTCGACAAGCGGTAAGGATAACGGGGATTATATGACCGAGAGGTCGACTTACCATATGTTTTCCATAGCCATTGCGATCTCCTTCTGCTGGCGGATGCGGCTGAAGAAGCAGACCTGCGGTTCTGAAACAAACAAAAAATTATATTTTCAGTAAATTCACAATGACTCTACACTGTAAGAAATTTTTTGGAAATTTTTCCAAAGATATAGTGGGAAATATTTCCGACATAGAACTGGAAATAGTTTCTACTGTTTGGTCGGAGAAATATCCAGTTTATTAGGAAAAATTGATATATTTCATAATTTAAGTGGAAAAAGATCCAAAAAATCTGCCCGCTTTGCGGGCACATTCTCATTGCGCGCTTCGCGCGCAGCTCGTTTCGCTCGCAAGTTTGAGCGCGCGATTCGATCGTCGCGCTTCGCGCTCGGTCTTGTGCTCTTCGCATACATTTAAGTTTATTTCTTATAATTTGATACTGAAGCTCAAACCAATTTTATAATAATATTACAGATGATGTGAATTACACATTTTCTCAAATTCACTAAGTTTCTTTTTCAGATTAAGTGAAACAGGAAATTCAATTTACTTAAGGCTCTATCGGCCTTAAGGAATACATTCTCATCATGACACTCGCGCTTCGCGCTCGATTTTCTGTATGCATTTTTGTAACTTTTTAATAAATTACATGATTATTGATAAATTTATTTTTTTCCAAATCTTTTAAAAAGGAAAAACAATCGTAGACTTTATTTAAGGAAATGATTTTGCAGAACAACGCTTATTTCGTATCACATATTTTGGTGAAAAAAATCGAATTTATTTAATATTAAAAATCAAAACATAAAATATACATCCTGTCGAGAAATTTATCGATAAGAATGTGTAGACCTTATTTAGCCAAACAATTTTCATCTCAAAGATTTTTTTGAATCTCACATATTTTGTCTAAAAAATGGAATTTTTGAATTTTAATCGTATTTTTTGGAATTGAAACGAAAAATATATGTTTTATCAGAAACTGTGTGAGACAAAACTTGTAGATCTTTTTGAAACTAAGAACTTTGTATTCTTGCGTTTTTTCTTATTTCACATATTATTGTTAAAAAAATGAATTTTGGAGTGTCTATAGTTTTTTTTTTTAATTAAAAGAACATAATGCATCTTATGAAAAAATGTTACAATTCAAATTTGTGGGACTTTATTTATTCAATAATATTGTATCATAACGTTTTTTCGTATCTCGTATAATTTAACTGGAAAATGGAATTTTGATATTGACTTTTTTCGAATTTGAATATGCTGTAACATTTCTAATTTTGATTTAATCAAAAAATATTATCAGGATAATTTGTAGAGATTTATGAGCACTATCAAAAACCAGTATTGAAATTTTTGATTTTTTCAAAAATAATTTTCAAAAACACAAAAGTAGTGCTCAATCCCTCAATTTTGATTGGATGTGGCTGGTTAACGAACTTGTCCTTACTTTTTCGGCTCCGATAAAGTGTACCAAAGCTCAATTCAATCTGATAATTCTATCGACAGTTATGCCGCACACGACCTACTACAGACAGACAGACAGACACTTTCGTAAAAACCATTTTTTCTGACTCAGGGGGTCTCATAACGTAAAGATTTGATGAAAATTTCGAAAGTCATTTTTCACATAAAACCAATACCTTCTCGTCCATGATGAGAATGTAAAAAGTGTAAAAATTTGCGTTTTTGTGGAAGAATTTCTGCTTTTCATGGGAAAAACTTCCTACAACTTAGGAGATATGTGAAATGTTCTCACCATTTTTATATATTTCCTAATAGTTCGGAAATAAGATCGAAAATTCGGTCGAATTCCCTCAAATCTATGAAATATTTCCACTTTCTGTAGGAAAATCTATGCTTCTTAAGGATTTACGAAAAATTTCCTAATACATCGTAGGAAAATTTACCGATATTTTTCACAGTGTACTATATAAGTGACAGATTAATATAGAAATATAGATCCAGCATAACGTAATGCTAATAGTCTTATGATGAATTCGTTAATTAGAAGATATACACGGAGAAACTTTTTATATCAATTTTTACTATAGTATTTTTCAATTTAGGGCAAAACGTATCACTTTTAGAATTTTTATTAGTAAGAATACTAAATTTTATAATAATGATATGAAACTTTAGCATAGTTTATAGCAAATTTTACTATAGTTTATATTACTAAAGTTTCATATCATTATTACAAAGTTTAGTATTTTTACTAACAAAAATTCTCAAAGTGATACGTTTTTCCCTAAATTGAAAAATACTATAGTAAAAATTGATATAAAAAGTTTCTCCGTGTAAGTCATGATAATAAGCATTTTTGGTTAATATCACCGAAAAACTAGTTGTATGTTAAAAAACCCTTAAATTATACAATGTCTCATAAAATATAAGCTACTTTTTAATTTACTGGGGCAGAAATCAATCATTGCATTTTGGAAAAAATACCTTTCTTTATTCAATAAACGTTCAGAACTCTAATCACTTTCTTTATTGCAGAAGTTGAAAAATAAGATTCCTTCTTAAACATTTTTGATGCGAGTAATGCACGGAGAAAAAAGTTTTGTTGTTTTATGCAAATTACTATTTCTTGTTTACTTACTATTTGTTGAAAATTACATTTTTTTTAATCAACAAGAGTTTTTTGGGAGAACTCCAACAAACTTTTTTGTTGGTTCAAGAAAAAGTTTTGTTGAGGCAATTAAAATTTTGCTGGGACAGAAAAAAAGTTTATAGGTTCATTATTAAAAATCCTGTTTGCAAATACAGCAAATATTTTTTCTCTGTGCACGACCAGTGTTTCATGAAGTGAGGTTAGCTACTTATAGAAGTGGAAGTGTCTAATTAAAATGTTCTAAAACAAAATTTACAAAAAAAATTTAGAGAAAAAATCGTAGTATTTTTACAGAATTAGGTTCAAATTATTGATAAATGATTCTACCCAGTTGCCAATTTGGATGGGCTGCCAGAGTTGGACCATCGGGCCACGGTTGGCCCTACTCTGGCGACCAAGGTTTGGTGACCATAGTTGGGCCAATTGCGGTAGTTTCGGTTTTACCAACTTTGGCAGCCAACACCGTCAACCAAAGATGTGCCCGACCGTCAGCTCAACTATGGCCCAGAATCGAACCGACTGTTGGGCCAAATTTGGCGAATTACCATAGATGACCGTGATAGTTTGGTCGGCCCATCTTTGGTCCATGGTTGAACCAATCGTTGACATATTATCAACTAGATTATAACCGTGCAGACATTGCCCTATTTAAAAAAAAAATCTTGACATTAAAATGTAAAAAGTTGTATACTATGTAAATTATTACTAAAGTACTGTCAGAATGTATACTTCTAAAGTATACAACTTCTTATAAGATAATGTATTTGATAAAAAAGTTTTTTCCAAGTTTCATACAAAAATACTGTGTTATATAGAAATTTAATTCAGTCATTGAAAGTGGAAAAATTTTAAACCCATAACTGATTAAAATACCTGAAACAAAAACATTGCTCATTAACAGGGTACAGACCCATCTTATACGGCCTATGCAGCAGTAGCTTATAAGCGAGATTTTATTCGGAATATGGTAAGCAAGAATAGCCGAGAGGCTTTAGGCGTTAGGAATGCGTTTAGTTATGTAGATAATATAGGTAGGTTAGAGGGTTCGAATCCAAAAGTGAATATGAAATTTTTAATTCAAGCGTGCGATTACAAATAATGTATCGATAACGTACTAATAATGTAGTAATCAAATAATGTACCTTATCAGGGCCTGATACTGCCCTGATTTCATTTTCTACACGGGTACAAGCATATTTTGACCTAGGACGGCACCGAAAAATATGTGAAAAAGACAGTGCGCAAAAATAAATATTCCCGTACACTTTTAACATCATCAGAAATCTGTCATTTTGCGAAAATTTTTCGCTGCGCAAAGTGCGAAATTTTGGTATGCAATAAAACCATATATTTCTTATTCATTAGACTTAAAATTATTGATAAAAGTTATTTCAAATTAATTAGTTGAGTTTGAAATTTCTGCCACTGCCTACATTTTTGGAAGAATTTGAAATCTTTCTGCGGAAAAAAAGACGCTTTCGACTGCGCTAGGATTCGAGCCCAGGTCTTTCGATTGCCAGCGCAGTTGAAAGCGTCTTTTTTTCCACAGAAAGATTTCAAATTCCTTAAAATTGATAAAAATAATTGCAATGGAAAAAACTTTGAATTTAGTTCACAAAACCTTTCCATGTATTAGAAAAAATAGAGGGATGTGTTTAAAAATGAAAAAAGTGGGTTATTTGCAGGTCTTTTTGTACAAAAATGCAGTCGACCGGCAATCGAAAGACCTAGGCTCGAATCCCAGCGCAGTCGAAAGCGTCTTTTTTCCACAGAAAGATTTTCAAATTCTTTAAATATTATGAAAAGTACTTGTAAAATTTAATTTTTCGAAAAACTAAATTCAAAACACCAGAAGATCATCAAAAACCGACGTAATTGATCAATAAATAAGATACTCCTTTACTGGTTACTTTTCACGCCGTTTATCATTTTTAGTGATTTTATGAATGGGGGGAGAAGGCAGTAATAAATCTGCTTCTCGTTATTCACAGGTGAGCCCTGTACGTATAAGCGCCGTGCAATTAAAACGCGTTGCATAATTGCATGGTGGCACAACAAAGTAAAAAGTAAATCACCCGTCGGGCGCGATATTCCTCGACATATATGTGTAATATTGCTTTATTAACAAAATGGGATAATGCCACGGTGTGTGACAAATTGGGAGCAATGCACGCTCGCGACGCTCACCCATACGGTATATCTTCACGATAGGTGCGTATAAAGCATCTACAGGAAAAGCGATGCATATTCATGAAACGAGTCGAGTGTCGGTGGGACCAAATCGGGCAACGCTTGTAAGCACGAGCGACGCGATGTAAGAACTCGTTCACACGAAGTGACGAACATAAATATTTCTTTTAAAAACAGGTTGTCGCTTACGAGCATCGAGAAAATCAATTTTTTATATTCTCATCATATGAGAGGGTAATGGTTTCATTTTTTTCTATAAATATGAAAATTATTTTTTATATTTTTAATGTTAATGGTTTATCATATATTACATTAAACATTTACCATTCGAAATTTTTAATAATTTCCATATTTATGAATAAAAAAAAATGATTGACACATGGAACCCCGACCCACATTTGCTTCCTTTATCTAATTTTATCCCCTTTTTATAAAAAAGTTTACTAAAATTTTCAGCCCAATGTCGTGACCAAAACTTACCCCTTTTCATCCCGTGAATTGAAGAAATTCACAATATATATTACAATTTTGTAAGCCAAATTAAGCAGATTATCTTTAATTTTTTGGGTCATTCCGTTCCCAACATTTAAACACTTCTATGGTCACACAAATTTCGGTTCCGAATTTCAATATATCAATTTTTTTAGAGGAATAGTTTCATTGAATGGAAAAATTAAAATATACTGTTTCTACCTTAATTGTGGAGACATTTACCCGCTTTCCAGTTATAAGTATTTTAAAATACCAACAAATATTTTAATCACTTACAGACGAAGTTTTACTATTTTTTGCAAGAACGTGTAAAAGAATTTACATAAAATATTTGAGGAGAATGTTTAGTAAATGGCACAGTTCCACAACTCAAAAAATTCCGGAACTTTTTGTGAAAACTGCAGAGCTTTCTGTAATGATCATATAAATAAATAAAATTCTTCTAAAAAATTGTACTAAGAAATAGTATCTTCTTCAATCAAATTGTTCACAAAATTTGGAAAGTAGCTAAAAATAACATTTAATCTGTATCTTAAAAACATTCAAACAACTATATAAGTTATGAAGTTGTTCGTGAAACAAATCGTAAACCTTCGAGTTTGATTTAAGTCCGAATGCAATGTTCAGATGATTGGAATGTCAGTTTATAATAAAACCTGACATTATAAAATACAACGATTTTAATTACGTGATCGGTGAAAATGAACACAGAACATGAGTTGCATCGAGATAAAATTCAGAAATTCACCTACATTCTTGCACGACCTAGAACAAACAGGAGTGCTCGTTGCCAATAAGAATGGATAAAAAACTATCGCAGCTTTTATCGTAACGATGAAATGTTTTCTGGCTGCCAACATAATTTTGCAATTCAGTCAACCGGATGACATTTAATTAAACGTATTCAAGGCAGAATTCTCGTTTTCTTTTTTATTAAGGTAGTTGTCGTGCCAAAAATCAGTCTCTGGAAAAGGAAGTTTTTCTATGAATATTTAAATAACGAAAAATAATTTTTTAATAATGTTTTTAGTAATAGGATTTTTCCTTACTATCGCTCTTTACCAATTTTTTGAAAATGATTGAAGTTTCTTAAATCATATCTTATTCTGTCGGGGAAAATATTCTCTACAACTTAACCGTTTCCAATTTTTGAAAATAAATTCTTTAATGACTGAAATCATTAAAAATCAATTTTCCAAAACAAAATTTTTATAAACAAATTGCTGAATTTGATAATAATTTATTCATTTTCGAAAATTGGAAACGGTTAAGTTGTAGAGAATATTTTACCCGAAAAAATAAGCTATGCTTTAAGAAACTTCAATCATTTTCAAAAAATTGGTAAAGAGCGATAGTAAGGAAAAATCCTATTACAAAAAACATTATTAAAAAATTATTTTTCGTAATTTTTAAATTTTTTCATTAAAAAGAGTGTCTTTCCTTACATATGACACGGCTGATGATATAATTTCCAGTCTTGAAATCATAGAAATACTTCTTTTTCCAGAGACTGATTTTTGGCACGACAACTACCTTAAGGGGCAGAACTAATTTGACCGTCTGAAAAACAGGTGATTTTTGTGATTTTTTTTTAAAAAAAGTATTGCATCGAATTTTTCAAAATTCTGCAGATATATTTGTGCATAAATAATGAATACACAGTAATGCTTTCAAATGAAAATATTCGATTTTCAGCAAGTTATCCACCATCTCCTGAGCCTTAAAAAAAATAAGTTCCGCCACTGCTGCAGTGATTGTCGCCTTCACAGTGACTGAAATCAAAAAATCCAAAAATATAATTAAACTGGAATATATCCTATACAATGACCCTCGATTGGAATAGTACATTGTGCAACTAGGGAAAAAAGAATTTATTTTGCGAGTGTGAAGTTTGATGCCCGAGCAAAGCGAGGGTAACAACCACACGAGTAAAATAAATGTTTTTCCCGTGTTGCACACGATTTTTTTTCTACTAGCGGGCCAGAAAGTGGATTTGTTTGCCCCGCACGGGGCAATAAAGTTATAAATAAGTTATAAATAAGTTATAAATAAAGCTAGTAGAAAAAAAAATTAAAATGCAACAAAATGGCGGATTTTTGAAAAAAAATTAAAATTTTGCTGAAAAATCTGATGGTTTTTAGCGTGGAAAAATTATATTTTTCAACAAATCATAAAACTGAAGGGTCATTGTATGGAAAAACAAATATATAATAAACTAAAAAAGGACGCAAGTCGATCAGATCATTTGTTATCGACTTACAGCTGCAGCAAATTTGAAAAATGTAGTTTTGAGAAAAACGGATTTTAAGATAAAAGTACTGATTTCATTGTTATAAATTTTTAAGTGCCATACCTTGAGCTAATCTGCTATTCCAGACCCATACAATTCACCTTCCTCTTCTTCGAAAATCGCCTGTTAAAAAATGTAAAAAAAAAAATCGAAATTCAAAAAATTTCAAACTAGTTGTGCCCCTTGAGTAATTTCTCATTGACATACGGTGACTTTCAATTCCCGATTACTAGATGCTGGAAGATTCCTTTCAAATGCGTTTACACGACTCGATTCTTCCCGCCGCCAGCAAGAAGGCCTCTTTCGATCGTCGTCGTCGTCTACGTCGTCGTCTTGGTGTTATTTTAGAAAGGCACATCTTGTACGAACTCGCATTTTCATGTCTACTATCTGTTTCAGGATCGTAAGAACGATGTCGAGCATGACGACTCGAGCTTAGGATATCCATTACCCTCTTCTTGACTGAATACGAGATAGTCACATCTTTGATTCTCTGTTCACGATTTTAGTCTTACTGACGATTCTATTCCTGAATGAAGTATATCAATCGAAGACAAATAAAATGAGAAAAAGAGAGAAGAAATATGTCAATTTATATCAAGAAAACAGCTTCATGAAATAAACAAAAAATTTGTCTGCACATTTTTTTTGTGGCAAATTTTAATGTGATACTCTCTGAACCTTAATCAGTGAACGCCCACTGATTCGCAGTGACTATTCACTGAAGGCAGCAGCTATAAGTCTTTCACTGAGAATCAGTAAAATTCGACTGACAAATCAGTGAAATAGATTGAACTCACTTATTGAAACAGTGAAATCTTCAGGTTGGAATAATAAATGCAGCAATATATTTTAATGATCGATGAACACGTTTATTTTAGGTTAAACAACAGCAAAAATTAATTACGTAATTATTATTATATATTGTAATTATTACTGTGTATAATTATATTATGTGTGATTAAAAATTAAAGATCCATCGTTATACTTTAATCGTTCGCAGGAACTTCGCGAATTTAAAGATTATGTTCACGTGGCGTGTTCACTGATTCCTCAGTGAAATCAAAGCAGGGCACTGATTCATCAGTTGATATATTTTCACTGATTCAGGTTTAGAGAATATAGAGTTGAATTCATTTCAGTTATAAAAACTGTTTAACCCAACAATATATACAATTTCTTGTTTAATCCTTCCTAGACTAAAAGAAAAAAATGAGTTTGATAACAAAATTTTAAACGGAGAAAAATAATTTTTCTGTTATAGGTTCCAAATTTCGTTTATTCAGTCAAGATGAAATAAACCGAAATTTCGGCACCTCCTTTGGGCATTTATCGAGGTATAAAAAATATTACATTCCGTTGAGATATTTAAACAATGTTATACAAATGATGATTGTCATTTAATAAATAAATGAAATCATTAAAATATTAAAATCTATTTACTTTAAAAATCGTAGTTTTTAGATCTAATTTTTTGCACAGATAACAATTTGTGAGGAATTTATATTTTTCTATAATATCCTGAGAAGTCTTTTTAAAAAACTAAAATAACGTTATTAGTTTTACGAACGACATTATCACGAAGCGTCAATTAACATTAGATAAGAGGGATGAAATTTTGGAAGACACAGTTTGTCATTAGTAAGTTGCAATAGAAGGTTGACAGAATAAATATTAGTACAACGGTGCGTGGTAAAATTTATAATTAATTTATGATACATTGATAGTAATCATTGATGTGCATTCCTTCAGATTGTAAAGAGAATTACAATATAAATGATAAAAAAACTTACACTCCCTTACATCCAAAGTCTTTCTGAAAGAATCAAAAGTGATTTAAAAAATGTAACATAAATATTCTTTCTAAAATTGTCATGAACTGGAAAAGCTTTATATCAATAAAAAAGACAGTAAAACAATGGAAAATTTATCTAACGTAGTTTGTCTTATAAAATGTAAATACTGGGAAAAAAATCTACATAGGAGAAACTGGTAGAAGATTAAAAACTTCTCAGGATATTATAGAAAAATATAAATCCTCTCAAATTGTTATCTGTGATAAAAATTAGATCTTAAAACTACGATGCTCAAGGTAAATAGATTTTAATATTTTAATGACTTCGTTTATTTATTGAATGAAACTCATCGTTTGTAAAAGATTGTTTAAATATCTTTATAGAATTAAATATTTTCAAAGAGAGAATTTCTTTTTGCGGTTTATTTATCTCAAAGTTAGAACATTTCAAGAAAAAAAATTTTAAATTCTATAAAAGTGTGAAAATGACGTCTTATATTCTGAGTTATCAATTTGACTATGAAAACTAATACTCAATTAGAAACTATAAATTAATAGAAAGGGAAGAGATTAACTTGCAACAATGTTGTAAAATTAACGATTATGGCCAATCATATCTGTGCAAAAATCGCAAGGCATGGCACAGACCGATGATAAAACACACGGCCCATTCGGGCCCGGCTAGGCCCAGATTACAGCCCAAATGGACGCAGGGGGGCCATATATGGTATGTTTTATTTCCGATTTGGAATCTAAAGGTTACAATACACTGTGTAGTTTAGGAAGGAACAGACCAATATGAACTCATTAGGATAAATGTGCCAATTACTGCGGATCGAAAATCAAGACGGCTTTTAAAGTTAAAAAAAAGATTTTGAGATGAAAAAGTCGTCGCGAATTAATTTTTAAAGCAGTATTTGGTATTAAGTAAGCAGCATGCAGTCCTTAAACCCTGAAAAGAAACCAGATTTACTTAAAAAATGCGAATCTAAAAAAAATGTTCCATGTAGGTATTACTGCGGGTTTGCATGAATTACTGCGCACCAATTACTGCGGAATCCCCAATTACTGCGCTCCAACTACTGTGGAAACCCAAATTTCTGCGCGCGTAATACTGCGATATTAATTTGAGTGAATTTACAATTAATTTAGAAGTGTTGAACATTTTATTTAATCTCAATTATAAAAAGTAAACACGACGAACCATTCGTAACAAATTAAGATTAATAATTTTATTAATTTTATTTAATTTAACTTAAAATTATATCACTTGAGTTCCTCTTGCATCTTTAGCAACGATTAAGGAGTGTTGAACATTTTATTTAAACTAAATTATAAAAAGTGAACATGAAGCATTTTTAACAAATTAAGATTAAATAATATTATAACTCTTATTTAATTTACGTTAAAATTATATTACTTGACTTCCTCTTGCCTCATTAGCAACGATTTTGGAGTTTTCAACATTTTGTTTAATCTCAATTATAAAAAGTAAGCATAACGAAGCATTTGTAATAAATTGAAAGGTTATGCAGTGCCGCCTGACAGATCGCAGTAATTCATACACCTATGAAAATTATGTACCAAATACTGTTTTGGTAAAAAAATGATTAAAAAACATATTTTTTGTTATTTTGCATAAATATTTAGAAAAATAAGATATTTACTTTGCAAAAAATAATATCACAATAAATATTTTATTTTCAGAAACGGAATTATAACAAGTTTTTCAGAACGTGTTCATGGCCTGTCAACAAATCTAAGCATTAAATCTATGGGAATCGGGAACATGAGAGTTTCAAATTGCAATCAATTAGCTATAAATATCGTAACTATTGATAATTCGTTGATACTTATTATGCTTGGATTAGAAATTAATTGTTTTTAATTGTTCTGTAGCGTTATATATCTTTAAAACATTGTATATCATTAGTTTTATTTGAAACCGCAGTAACTGGGGCATCCACAGTAATACCCACACTTACCCTAGCTTAATAAAAACTAAACCTATATTTAAAGCGAAAACTGAAATACATCGAGAAAAATGTATAGTACGAGTACCATTTGGAATAACGGTCTGAAGATGATATTAAAAGTGCACTGGGAATCGAGTTTGAATATCTAAAATATAAAAATTTGACATTCTGATTATACAACTTAACACAAAAAAATCTCTAATTAAAACAACCGAAATGCTGGTCAGGCCATATTTAACATTCTTTTTTGCTTTCTGCTTTCTAAAATTCTTCGGAGTGAAATTTTCACTCTAATGGAAAATCATTACTCTATTGGAGTGGGATTTCACTCGAAAAAATTTAGTGTAGTTATTTCAACTAGAAAATAATAATAAATATGGCCTGAATGCAATTCCGGTATCAGGGTAAGATCGATTTTTCTTAGTGTACGTTTAAAAAACCGGTATGATTAAAGTTATGGGATATCGGACTATATGACCGAATATCTAGATAAATATATTCGTATCAGATAAATTTTTTTTCACGCGAAATAACTTTCTGAAAATTGGGGAAATATAATAAAATGAGAAAAATCTCTTTGGTTCGTTCCAGTAAAAAATGGTTAAAAAACTATTTTTATAAAATTGTAACTAGAAAAGTTATCGACTGTATTTAACTATATACTATTTAACTGTATTTAACTGTAAAATTTTTGAAATTTGTTGACTAAAAAAACCAGACGTACGTTCCTTATTGTATTCTATCATAACCCAAGTGCGAATTGCCGAAGGTGATAATACGGCACAATATTGGCCCAATCTCGGCAGCCAAGAGTCGGCCATTGTTACTGGGACAGTGTCACTGTTTGCATCGGTCAAGTGCTGGGCCGACGACGGCGGCCTTTTTCGACTGTTTAAATTTACCGACCTTCTGCCGAAACTTGGCCCAGTATCGGCCCTATACCAAGCCGATTGTCATTTTTATTATGGCAACCAGTTCTGAAAGTAGAAGAGCCAGAGTCGGGCTCATGGACAGCACATTACTGGGCCATGTGTCACTTTTACAACGGCAAACCATCCTGGAAGTGAGAAAACCAGAGTTCGGCACAGCACTGGCCCGTTGCTGTGCCGAAAAAAAGTGCTGGCGGCCAGAGTTTGGGCCAGCATTGGCCGCCAAGTGCATACCGGAGTTATCATTCCAGCAACGGTACGCTATTGGCAGCCGATCTTCGGCAAATTTTTGGCGATGCTGGACCAGTGTTGGGCCGTATCTAATTTCGCACTATTTTGTGTACGAAAAAAGTGATCATACATGGACATAAATTATAATTTAGTCAAGTAGTCCGGTTGGTTTATGGCCTTAACCAGTTAAATGGTTTACTAGCGAGTTTACTAGTTTTTTTGTTGTTTTTAAATTAACTAAAAATCTAGTTGAATTGACTAGTTCCCTAATTAATTTTACTAGAATCTACCTAGTAATCCTAGTTTTTTTTCAGTTACCTAACTAATTTTTTTATAGAAATGGGGTTACACAAACTGAAATGTCGGTAATGTAGGAGTCTAGTCACGTGACCAGGCTGGTCCATGTCCTTAAGGCCATAGATTAATTAAATAACTTTTCACACTCTACCGATATTATTAGCGTGCAAAAATCCTAAAGTCTCTCTAAAGGTAACCAAAAATATTGCAGGTCAACTCAATGTTCCCTAATTGGAAAAAAATTACCCACTGTCCAAAAGGTGCCACTCGTTACTCGTCAGCAGATAGTCGACAATGGAAATGTGTGTAAGTGTAAGTAAAGACGCTCGACTGCACATCCTATTCGCATGGTACAAATACGCCAGTCTACCCCTGAGATTTATATTCCATTACGTTCCCTTCTTGTGCTCATTGCTTCTTGCGCTGATCGCAATTGCTAGGAAGACTTTATTTATCCTTCACTCGGTTACTTGCAGAGATTGGTGCTGTAACCCCAGAGCCAGTCATCGCTCATTACCGGTTAATTACCGGAGTAAGAGTCTCCGAAGCCTGACAGCACGAAGATGGTGCGTGACTTCGGGTACTAGATTTTCTATGTTGCGTTAAGTCTATAACTGTACCACGAAACAGTGATATGCTCGATTAAAAGATCTGTTGATGCTGGGACGAAAGACTGAAAGAAAAAACACTAGTGAGGCTTCCTATCCTGACAATCCGTAATAATCATGGTAATTAGGAGGATTATTCAGACTAGGCTTAAGATATGCACTAAGGGAGCGATCAAGTATTACGTAACGCAGATTTTCGGAATTTTTACCCCCCCCCCCCCCCCCCCCTCACGCCCCTAGAGCGTTACGCAACGCAACATTTTTTCTTGTCGAGATAGCGTCCCAGTGTCAATTGTTACTTATCAAAAGAATTACAATTAAATGATACTTGATATCAGTTATTCCAAGAATGATTTACTAATGTTTGAAAATACTAGAGCAATTTAGCAGAACAATCAGTGCTTTTGATAATCAACTGAAATTTCGATGACATTTCTGTGTCTGTAAAAAAACAGCTTAAAGTTATTATAGTTAATACTATTAACATCAACATCAATAATATGTTTGTTTATTATTTAAATTCACAGCGTCATGTATCACAGATACCTCTGCACGGAAACATTATTTAATGAAAGTTACTGAAATTTTCTGCGACTGCGTCTTTTAAAACTCTGTGTCCAAGAGTCTTAGAAAGTAAGTTAATCTTTAAGCGACCAAATTTTTACGTGTGCATTTCAAATTTCTGCGTTACGTAAAACAACGCTTGACCCCCCCCCCCCCCCCCCACACACCCAATCCACACACACAAGAGCGTTACGTAATACTTGAACGCTCCCTAAGCGAGGAATCCGCCTTGGTAGGAATAATTACGAATAAAAATATATTAATATATTAGAAATGAATAATTAATAATAAGTAAGAAGGGCTTTGATGCACAGCTGTCATGAAATATTGATTGTCATTTCCCTTAAGGTAGTTCATCCACAAAAATTAGACCTCAGACAAAAATAGATAATTTTGCCTTAAAGAATAGCAATATTATTATTAAAGGGCTAATTTTCAAGAAAAAAGATTATTTTCCATGAAAAAAATTTAAAATGCAGAAAAACCCGAACTTTTTTTCTTATCGCTTAATACCAAATTTGCAAAAATGATGTGATTCTAATAAATCACTCATCTAAACCTGAATCAGTAAACGGCCACTGATTCACAGTGACTATTCACTAATGGCCGCAGCTACAAGTCTTTCACTGAGAATCAGTGAAATTCGACTGATGAATCAGTGAAATAGATTGAACTCATTTATTGAACCAGCGAAAGTTTCAGGTGGGAGTAATAAAACCAGCAATATATTTTAACGATCGATGAACTCGTTTATTTTAGGCTAAACAACACTAAAACGAAAATACGTAATTATTATTATTTTTAAGGGACGATAAATCAGTAAAGAGTAGATGAAAGTTTTTAATTCGCGAATTCAAAAGTTATGTTCACGTGACGCATTCACTGATTCCTCAGTGAAATCAAAGCAGGGCACTGATTCATCAGTTGATATATTTTCACTGATATAATCAGTGACTATTTCACAGATTCAGGTTTAGAGAGCACGGATCATTTTCACAGGAAAAAGATTTTCTACAAGTTAACCGTTTCCAATTTTATAAAATGAATAAATTATCACCAAATTCAGCAATTTGTTTATAAGAATTTTTTTTTGGAAAATTGATTTTTAATGGTTTTAGCCATCAAAGAATTTATTTCCAAAAATTGGGAACGGTAGAGTTGTGACGATTCTTTTTCCTGAAAAAATGATTCGTAATTTATTAGAATCGTATCATTTTGTAAGATTTGGTATGATGCGATAAGGGAAAGAGTTTGGCAAAAATGAAAATTTTCAAATACATAATTTTTCTGCATTTCAAATTTTTTTCATGAAAAATAATATTTTCCCTTTCAAATTAGTCTTTCAATAATAATATTGCTATTTTTAAAAGAAAAATGATCCATTTTTGTCTGAGGTCTAATTTTTGTGGATGAACTACCTTATGATGCAAGAAGTTGACGATAGCTGGATATCAGTTACCTTAAGGAAGAGGACGTAAAAGATCAGTGGACTTGAAAAGGACGAAAGTGCTCTCTCACGACCTCAGGAGAACGGAGCGACAGTCGCGTCAATGAAAATCACTCCGATCTTGTATAATTTATGGGGCAATTTCCTGCTAATAACTTGATAAAGGAGGCGGAGATTTCTTACGGATGTAACCTCAACGTCGAATCTTCTAAAGTGGATCGTATGTAGTATCTACACAACTGCGACATAAAAAGGAATTTGCTTGCTTTAAAAGTACTTAATTAAAATTAGCTTTCAGAATAAAACGACCCCTTACATTATTATTTATTTGCTTTCGTCCCATATTTGTTTTTATACTTGATGAAAATAACTTTGGTGCCCCTTATATGATAACCATTCCTTCATCAAGTTGAAACCCAAAGCCCAGTTTATTCCTTTTTATTCTATCTCATCACTTGAATGTATCCTCTATTAAATTTATCTTTTCTAATATCCATCCCATCTTGGTCTATATTCAGGATTATTATTACATAAAATATAAATAAATGATTTACACTAGACATATCCGAGAAAAATTTGCGAGATTCAAAAAAGTGTTAATAGAAAGAGTTGTTCTCCAGGAAACACTGTTTATATAAGCTTTAAAACTTTTTTATAAAAAGCATAGTTTTCGTTTTAATTATTCCAGAAATAAATCGTTAAATTTTACTCGAAAACGAAAAAAGGTAGCAAAAAGATTGAGAGGAACATTTTTGTAGCAGAGTCCGAATTTCTGAAATCGCACAATTTAAAATCGTGCGACTGTTTTTTGAATGATTTCAATAAATTTTGATAGCCTTTTGATGTTCAAAACACCAACTTAAATGATTTTGCAAAAAAAGAATTGTTCAAGAAGCTATAAACAAATGAAGTTCAATGTAACTTTTGTTGCAAATCTAAATATTTCACAAAATACTTAACCGATTTTAATGTTCAAAACGGCATTTGAATCCATATTCCACACACTATGAAAATATAAATTTGTTGTTTGATCAGTAAACAATTAATTGTTTCAAAAAAGTTAATAAATAAACTTCTCCGCCTTTGAAAATTTTCGAATAATTGTTATTTGAACAAAAATTTGTACCGAATCGAATCTACAGTAGTTTTTTCTTTATGAATACTTTACATTTACCTTTTTTTATTATTACATTCTCATCATGGATGAGAAGGTATTGGTTTTATGTGAAAAATGACTTTCGAAATTTTCATCAAATCTTTACGTTTTGAGACCCCCTGAGTCAGAAAAAATGGTTTTTACGAAAGTGTCTGTCTGTCTGTCTGTCTGTCTGTAGTAGGTCGTGTGCGGCATAACTCTCGATAGAATTATCAGATTGAATTGAGCTTTGGTACACTTTATCGGAGCCGAAAAAGTAAGGACAAGTTCGTTAACCAGCCACATCCAATCAAAATTGAGGGATTGAGCACTACTTTTGTGTTTTTGAAAATAATTTTTTGAAAAAATCAAAAATTCCAATCCTGGTTTTTGATAGTGCTCATAAATCTCTACAAATTATCCTAATAACATTTTTTGATTAAATCAAAATTAGAAATGTTACAGCATATTCAAATTCGAAAAAAGTCAATATCAAAATTCCATTTTCCAGTTAAATTATACGAGATATGAAAAAACGTTATGATACAATATTATTGAATACATAAAGACGTACAAATTTGAATTATAACATTTTTTCATAAAATGCATATTTTTCTTTTTAATTAAAAAAAAACTATTGAAAATCCAAAATTCAATTTTTTAACAATAATATTGGAAATACCAAAAAAACGTAAGAATACAAAGTTGTTCGTGTCAAAAAGATCTACAAATTTTGTCTGACACAGTTTCTGATAAAAGATATATTTTTCGTTTCAATTCCAAAAAATACGATAAAAATGAAAAAATTGCATTTTTTAGACAAAATATGTGAGATGCAAAAAAAACTTTTAGATGAAAAATTGTTTGGCCAAATAAGGTCTACACATTCTTATCGAGAAATTTCTCGACAGGATGTATATTTTAATTTTTTGATTTTTAATATTGAAAAAATTCGATTTTTTTCACCAAAATATGTGAGATACGAAATAAGCGTTGTTCTGCAAAATCGTTTCCTTAAATAAAGTCTACGATTGTTTTTCCTTTTTAGATATGTGGAAGAAAGTAAATTCTTTTAATCATGTAATTTATTAAAAAGTTATACTGAAATGTATACAGAAAATCGAGCGCGAAGCGCGAGTGTCATGATGAGAATGTGTTCCTTAAGGCCGATAGAGCCTTAAGTAAATTGAATTTCCTGTTTCACTTAAATTCAAAAAGAAATTCAGTGACTTTGAGAAAATGTGTAATTCACATCATCTGTAATATTATTATAAAATTGGTTTGAGCTTCAGTATTAAAATATAAGAAAAAAACTTAAATGTATGCGAAGAGCATAAGGCCGAGCGCGAAGCGCGAGGTCCAGAAAGAACGGAGCGCGAAGCGCGACGATCGAATCGCGCGCCCTAGGCGCGCTCAAACTTGCGAGCGAAGCGAGCTGCGCGCGATGAGAATGTGCCCGCGAAGCGGGCAGATTTTTACTACTAGTTTTATTGTCGCCACGTGCATTGGCTTAAATTAAATCACCAAGGAAATAACTAACATCAGGCTTACTAAAATATTGCATATTCATTATAAAAAAATTTCAAAAGATACATAATATGAAAGTACCTATATACATCAGGTAAGACTTGGATACTTTCATTTTTTTCCGTGCATCACTTCATTTGTGATAAACACAAAATTTTGGTTATTGTTTCTTTAATTTATCTATTTTTGAAAGTCTTACTTTCAATTCTTGCTTTTTGACCAATAATATTGAGCGCGAGTCTAATAATGAGAAATTATTTACCAAAGTCGAAGTAATTCTGAGAGAATTTAATTGACATTTACAATTTTATAAAATTTACTTCCGTCATAGTATCAAATCCGTAAGAATAAACTTGAATTAACGCAAAGAATACATAAAACCAAAAAATAATTGAATCACGCGCCCTAAATATTTTTCATATATCTACAATATCTTGTGCAAGTTTGAAAGCGTTATAGGATTACGTCAGTGTGAAAAGATAATGGATAAGATAATATTTCGAGATATTTATGTCCATCTTGGAACAGCAAATAATAAACAGTAACAGTAAAGACTCGAAGACATCTCATTACTTTGTAAGAAAGCATTAAAGCAGATTGCCTGAGGGCACAAGACCGTCGGTCCCGTGGGCATGATGATGATGTCCAATCGCTAAATTACACCGCATAATTTATACATGACCATTCGATATCCGGTATGCGTGGGGCTTCTGGCGATGATCTTCTTGTACATAACGTACTCGCCACGTACCTGCAATATCCCAGATTCACCGATCCTCTCATATTCCTGCACTTGGAATTATTCAAATGTAAAGTGTTTAAGAGTGGGTTGAAGTGACCGTGCGAAAGTATGGATTTGGAAAGTGTCGACGGCGCCATCACGCATGATATCTACTTACCTTCCTATGCACCTCCGAGCTATAATCTTCAGCATGACAGGGTATGTAAAACCCTCTCATCATCTTCAGATAATAGACTCTCATGAATGTTACGTTGCCAGAAACTTTATACACTTTGTTTACGATGACGCATTTCAAATCCTGGAACAATGTACTCTTCGAAAGGATTATATTTTCCGTTTTAGCGGTCTTTTGTAATTCATTTTTTTTCACTTAATGCTTAGCTGCCACACTGAGGTCTTTCGTGGAAAGGCCTCAAACTTTTGGAAATTTTCCCGCTTAATGCCCGAAAATCGAGTTTGTGTTGCTATTTTGTTTTGAAATGATATTTATAAATTTCAAATTGACATGTTTGATAACATGTCTATTATTGTATTGACCCAAATTCCTATAATGTTTGTTCATTTCTTTGGCATAGGGTCAGTTTCTTCTTATTTTCTTTGATTAAAATTATTATTACATTTAAAAATGCGCAAAAAGAAAGAAAGGCAAACGTTTCGGCCACATATGGGGGCCCTCTTCAGTGCCATAAATTCAAAGATTAATTCAAAAATTTTTGTAAAGAATTACAATATAGAAGATAATCAAAAAAGAATTATAATAAAAATTAAAAACTTATCACATAGCTTGCAATTCAAAATGAAGTAGTCCAGTATGCAGCATCACGAATTGAAAAATTACGTGAAGTTCACTATGAATAAAAAACCGGATAAATCAAAAACATAACAAATTTTGCACACGAACCGACCGGAATTTTTTTCAAAAATAGTTTATTATTAATAAATGATGCCAAATTGGTTCACAATGGCAAAACGCGAACAAGTTTTACATTAATGAAAACTTCTCGTGAAGACTTTAATACCGGCGTCTCTCACAGAATGATCTGAACTGTTTTAAAAACCGACTCGGGACATGTGGCTTTGCTGACCGAAAATTTTTCTCCTATAAGCAATCCTGAGAGGTTCTTTTCCTCCTTGAAGAAGACTATTGTCCTGTACTTAGTTAAGAAATTCGAGACTTTTATGATGATTTTCACGAGTGGACGAAGGCGTTCATTTTTCAAGAAAACGATTTTGTATATAGGCTTCACGGACAATCCATTTTACACTGAATTTGCAAGCAAGACGTTACATAAAGATAAAATATTATAATATTCATATATGTAATTTTACTCCATATTTAAAAAAAATTGAAAGTTGTTTATTTTTTCACATTCAGATTTATTCTGAGATGTTTTCGAAAAATGATAAAATAAATTTATCTTTAAAAATTAATAAAAATGCAACTTGAATATTCGTGATATTAATTATCACATTTGAATTTATTATTAAATTCAACTAGTTCTGAAAATGGTCAGAACTGTTAGATATTCTAAACTTTATAGTGAAAGTGCCATTTTTAAATTTCAAATTGACATGTTTGGTAACATGTCTATTATTGTATTGACCCAAATTCATATAATGTTTGTTCATTTCTTTGGCATAGGGTCAGTTTTCTTCTTATTTTCATTGATTAAAATTATTATTACATTTAAAAATGCGCAAAAAGAAAGAAAGGCAAACGTTTCGGCCACATATGGGGGCCCTCTTCAGTGCCATAAATTCAAAGATTAATTCAAAATTTATGTAAAGAATTACAATATAGAAGATAATCAAAAAAGAATTATAATAAAAATTAAAAACTTATCACATAGCTTGCAATTCAAAATGAAGTAGTCCAGGTATGCAGCATCACGAATTGAAAAATTACGTGAAGTTCACTATGAATAAAAAACCGGATAAATCAAAAACATAACAAATTTTGCACACGAACCGACCGGAATTTTTTCAAAAAATGTTTATTATTAATGAATGATGCCAAATTGGTTCACAATGGCAAAAAGCGAAAAAGTTTTAAAATAATAAAAACTTCTCAAGAAGAATTTAATACATGCTTCTCACACAAAATGATATGAAATGTTTTAAAAAACCGACTCGGGACATGCCATGTGGCTTTGCTGACCGAAAATTTTTCTCCTATAAGCAATCCTGAGAGGTTCTTTTCCTCCTTGAAGAAGACTATTGTCCTGTACTTAGTTAAGAAATTCGAGACTTTTATGATGATTTTCACGAGTGGACGAAGGCGTTTATTTTTCAAGAAAACGATTTTGTATATAGGCTTCACGGACAATCCATTTTACACTGAATTTGCAAGCAAGACGTTACATAAAGATAAAATATTATAATATTCATATATGTAATTTTACTCCATATTTAAAAAAAATTGAAAGTTGTTTATTTTCACATTCAGATTTATTCTGAGATGTTTTGGAAAAATGATAATCAATTTATCTTTAAAAAATTAATAAAAATGCAACTTGAATATTCGTGATATTAATTATCACATTTGAATTTATTATTAAATTCTAACTAGTTCTGAAAATGGTCAGAACTGTTAGATATTCTAACTTTATAATAAAGATAAA